>CM023533.1:29594176-30194176 GCA_013350335.1 Chimonanthus salicifolius | reverse complement strand
AGAAAATCTGTTGGAGCTCAGATCAAGAACTTCCAATTCAGTACAGTTCTTCAAGTAGAGAGGTACTGATCCTGTGAAGTTGTTAAAAGCAAGAGAGAGAAATTTCAGGGAGGAAAAAGTTTCAATAACAGAGACATCACCCGAAAGCTGATTGTGGCTGAGATCGAGTACTTCAAGAGAAGAACATGAATTGAACACTGATGGCATCCCGCCTGACAACAGATTGCTGGACAGATCGAGTTCACGGAGAGTCCTACAAATTTGGCCAATTTCAACTGGAATTTCACCAGAAAATTTGTTCTTCCTCAGAACCAGCATCTGTAAATTGCCAAGATTCCCCAACAGTGATGGAATCCTTTCTTCAAATGCATTGTGGGTGAGATCAAGTTTCATCAATTGCCTACAATTGCCAATGCTGGATGACAGCCCAATGTCAGAGACGCTATTGTAGGACAAATCAAGCTCGGTGAGATTCCCACATACCCCAAATTCAAATTTGCTGAATTTCCCAGAGAAATTGTTGTGAGAGAGGTCTAGAAGCTGAACTGATGATGACGACACTGAAAAGAAATCTGGCGGAATCCTCCCAGAGAAGAAATTGTAAGACAGGTCGAGAACAGCAAGGTTCACACAGGACGCAGAGACCTTCCCAAGCTGACCCGAGAGCTTGTTATCAGAAAAATTGAGCAGATTCAAGCTCTCGCAATTAGAAAGTGAGTAATTCAAGAGAGCCAGATCAGAAATCTGATTGCGGGAAAGATCCAGCACCCGAATTGACGAACTGAACGGAAAGCCACCGCCCGGAATTGAATTGTGAGAGAGATTGAGCGATACAAGATGACTGCAGGAGGAGAGAAATCCCTTCAAAATTGACTCGGAGAAGTTATTTCCAGAGAGATCGACAGTCTCAAAGCCACAGGAAATAGAAGAAAAGCCTCTGTTTTTTCTGCTTCTGCTTCTGCTACTGCTGCTACTATGAGAGAGATTTCCGTAGAAAGAGTTTCCGTGCAAACTGACATTGCGGAGAGTGTCAACTGCCATTAGATCACCCATTCTAATCTGACCCACGAGCCTTTGTCCACTCAGATTCAGACCCACAACCCGACCGTCCGGCTCCGAGCAAACCACCCCCGTCCAGGAACAAAGCTTTGCAGCAGAATCCAAATTCCAATCTTTCAGAACCTCGTTTGGGTCGCTCTCAATTGAAGAATCGCGAAATGCAATCAGAGCCGCAGCGTCAGAAGCACTCACTCCAGACACCACCCTACCACACGAGGCCAAATATGCTATAAATTGAAGAAAACCCCAGAACTCAAAACACCCCAAAATTGTCATTCTTCTACAAACAGACGGAAAACTCGGTGATTTCTTCCCTTCTTCTCCTACTACCCCTTTTCGACTCGTTTTCGCATTTGCCCAAACCGTCACCTATTTGAACAAAAAAAAATATATATCTCAGCCCCCAATTCTCGTCAGAGTTGATTCAAGAATACGAAACACAAAACAAGTGCTTAAATAAATAAAAAAACCCAGACCTTCCAGTTATTCAAGGGTTTGATAGTTATTCCCTTCTTCTCTTCATCTTCTCTACATTTCCAACGCCCCCAACAAAAGAAGAAAACAAAAGAAAAATGGGATTCTTTATTCTCTGAGAACCGCAATTTCAGAAAGCCCGAGTCTTTAATCTCCTTTCCAAGGTCTGAAGCTTGCAAACTGCCTTTTGCATTTCAGGGTCTTCAAGTATCAGAAAAGAAAAATCAAGAACAAAAATCTGCCCCACCTTTGGCTGTCTGGACGATTCAGAGGCCAACTCCTTCGATTTGAAAGCGCAGTCGAGAACAGACCCACGTCGATCTCTGACGAGAGAGGAAGAATATCGTATAAGAGCCGTAACGGATCACGGCTTTTATAGCTGTATTAGTACCGCAGACGGGGAGGAGAAGAAGCGGAAGAAGAGAGAGAGAGAGAGACCGAGGGAAAAGGAGAATAGAATAGGGACAAGTTGAGAGAAAGAAAATGGAGAAATTGCAGAAGATGGAGCAAATTTCATGGAATTACAGTCGCAGAAAATGATTTTTTTTTCATAATTTTGGAGTCAATGGTCAAACTTTGGATTTGATTCTTGTGGGCACTAGCCTTTTTGGCTCTCTCTTTGAAATTGGGTTTTCTTTTTCAGGAGGCAGGTACACTGCAGGAGCTGGACAAAGACAACGAATGCAGTAATGTTTGCAAGCTTAGACGCCAGTCAATAATGATTTTATTCATTTTAATGACAAACCCACAATATGGACTATGGAGGACTATTTAGCATGCCATGCAAATATTGCAGGTAGATGGCTTCTTAAATCTCTATCTTTAAATATATTTTTCAATTTTAAATTACCTTTTAAATAGCCACTTAAAATATAATATAATAATTTTGTTAAAAAGCTCTATAAAAATATTAATTTAAAAGTTAAGATATTTTAATAAAAATAATTAAACATATAAATATAATGATCTAGGAGAATCTTCATGTACAATCATAATCATATTCATCAAACCAGCCATCAAAATATTCATAAAATAGAATATCCAAATAATGACTATATATTCAGATAAATTCATCCGAAGAAGACAAGTAGGTTCATGATGAACAAATCCAAACCACGAAAGATATCTAATTATCCTATGTATGTGGATATGAGAATTTTCACACACTCTAGGAGATTAGTCAGATGCATTTATAGTTAAGATGGTGGACTACAATTTCGAGTGACTTGGTGAACTACTTGACAGGCCAACCGTTATATTTTGTAAATTTTATTTTGCTTTTTTATTCTTTGACGTGTATTCGGGGACTCTAAATTGGGGTATTTCCTCGTTTCTCCTCAAAAAAGGAATCCGAGACGGACCTCCGTCCATGGAGGGACCAGCAATTCAAATGCCCATGGATTTTAAATAAAATTACGAAAGAACCCCATCGTAAATTCTTAATGCTTTTCTTCATACCAAGATTACTCGATAGGGTCACTACTATTTTCTTATTAGGCTATTGATAACCTCAATAAACTATACTCTTCTCAAGAAAAATAATTTACTATGTTCCTTCAATTTGGTACATTTTAATTTTTTTAATATTTTTCATCTAAAACTGTGATACTTCATATTTTTAAAGAAATATTTGTTTTTACCGCGATTTTACATTCAAAGAGTGATTCTTAATTTTTTTTATTTAGTTATTATTATGAAAAATTATAATTAATTCATTTTTACAAACTTTAAGAAATTTTTAATCATGTCAATAGCTATATCTTTAAATAAAAATTCAAATGAATTTATTAAGTATACTTCTTAATATCTACATATTTGAAAACTTTTACGTGCATGATTATTGTTCATGATATTCAATTCAGGGTCCCATTTGATCTATCTAAGTCTAAATTGACAATCTCTTCTTCTCACACATACTTACTTTTATAAATTGTATCCACACACAATTTGAATCTATTTCAAGTTAATCTCTATTAAATTAAAATTTGACCTCATCTTAACCATTGATTTTTATTTAAATTTAATAAGCATAATTTGAAAACATCTTTCAAAATTATCTACTCTCATATATTAGAATCCATCTATATAGACATTAGAAGGTCCAAAAGAAATAAATTGGTGTGTATTATATAACCGTGAGTCAGACCCAAAATTCTCTTCTATTCTAATTTGGGGGTGCCCATATAGATATCAGCGGAAATCTGCCATCAGACACCGAATTCTGAAATTTTACTGGAAATTATCATTCTGCCATTTCCACGCGAGATCGTGCAATCGATGTCCGCAGCGCATTTTGCTTCGATCGATCGATCGTGCGATTGATTCACGATTCACGATTCACGTGAATATGAGCGAAACATTTTCCTGAAAAAATCGATCGATCGATCGTGCGATTGATTTGCGAATACGAGCGAAACAATTCTCTGAAGAAATCGATCGATCGATTGCTTAAAAATTGTGCTACAGTAACTACATTATTTAAATAAAAAAAAATTCCTTTAAAACTTTAAAGTTATTTTTTAATCGCTGTGTATTTTCAAAATTTCTCAAATTGAATATCCAGACTAATTACGATAACTTGATAAAAATACTTTAAGACTTTAAGGTCTTTTGACACTCTCAAATGATTAAAAGAGAGTGTTTCACAAATAAGGGTATCCCTAGGGTGTGCCGAAAATACATTTAGGAGTGTCAAAAGACCTTGAAGTCTTAAAGTATTTTTATCAGGTTATCATAATTAGTCCGGATATTTAATTTGAGAAAATTTGAAAATACACAGTGCTTAAAAAATAACTTTAAAGTTTTATATTTCCTTTTAAAACTTTAAAGTTATTTTTTAATCACTGTGTATTTTCAAATTTTCTCAAATTAAATATCCGGACTAATTACGATAAAATGATAAAAATACTTCAAGACTTCAAGGTCTTTTGACACTCCAAATGATTAAAACAGGGTATTTTACAAATAAGGGTATCCCTAGAGTGTGCCGAAAACACATTTGAGAGTGTCAAAAGACCTTGAAGTCTTAAAGTATTTTTATCAGGTTATCATAATTAGTCCGGATATTTAATTTGAGAAATTTTGAAAATACATAGTGATTAAAAAATAACTTTAAAGTTTTAAAAGGAAATATAAAACTTTAACATTATTTTTTAAGCACTGTGTATTTTCAAATTTTCTCAAATTAAATATCCGGACTAATTACGATAACCTGATAAAAATACTTTAAGACTTCAAGGTCTTGACACTCCTAAATGTATTTTCGGCACACCCTAGGAATACCCTTATTTATAAAACACTCTCTTTTAAGCATTTGGGAGTATCAAAAGACCTTGAAGTCTTAGAGTATTTTTATCACGTTATCGTAATTAGTCTGGATATTTAATTTGAGAAATTTTGAAAATATACCGTGCTTAAAAAATAACTTTAAAATTTAATTTTTTTTTTATTTAGTTACTGTATGAATCGATCGATTGATAGCATGCTATCAATCGATCGACAGAATCATTCGCACATTTTGCGATCGATTTCATCCGCTCATGTAATCGATGGATCGATGCTAAAAATGCACTGCACAATCGATCGATCGATTCCACGCGGAAGGGCAGAATTGTAATTTTCACTTAAAATCTAAAAATCAGTGTCTGCTGACAGGTTTCTGCGGTGTCTAAATGGGCACCCCTAATTTGGTCTCTAATATAATTAAGGGTAGCGATCCTTTCACAGGTATTTTTTGTAACTCAACACAGATTTTACTATATTATTTATTTTGTCATTTGAATCGACTCGTCGAAACTTTTAAATCGCATACAACAAAGGGCTCAGCGAGCCGATTCAAAGGACAAAATGGACAATACAGTAAAATTCTTGTCGAACTAAACAAAATGTCCATGAGAAGATAGCTGTCCTATAATTAAAAGGCTAAAATGATTCAAGTCATCCCATTTTGATCCATTTCAAAACATTTCACTATAATATTTTTCTATTTTTTAAATTTGTATTAATTCAAATACTAAAAGACTAAATTTCAACTATATAAATAAATTCAAATTCCAATATGAAAGACTTATTATGGATAGCTTATGCCACATACTTAAATATTATTATTATAAGTAAAAAAATGTCATCACATCATAAACAATACAAGCGGCGAGGACGCACGCGTGAAACCAAAATCTTTGAATACATATTACATAATAAAGAGTCTTATACATGATTGTACTCTTCAATTGTCCACATGTATCACTCCATCAATTTCTATTATAACTCATACTTTAATAATATTTATTTCCCAAGGTTTAGTGGTGGCAATCAATGCAAATGCCAAAGAAAATAATATAAAATAATTTCTTCAATTTCTCTTATGAAAGAATCATTTTGATGTTTCATATGACTTTTTGGTTAATTAAATGTTAGTCACATACTCTATTCATCTTGTGACTTGTCATCTAAAATTATGACACACTAATTTAAGTCATCTCATTATTAAATTAAAAATATTTTATTATTAAGTTGTAGAGTGTTAAACTTAATGATTGAAATGATGATATCAACCTGATAAATATATAAATCCCGAAATTATATAAGTGAATTTTGTCTCATTCAATATTTTAGTCATAAACAATTCTCTGATTTAATGACACCAAATAATAAATAAAATTATTTTCTCTTTTAAGTTCAGGTATAACATTTTATAATATTCATTTTAGATTGATCATGATAGACAAAAAAATTGACTATGAATAGATAAGATTGTTGACTAATGATGATGATCACGATAGAAAAAAAAATATCAAATGATTTATTTTCAATTTATCATGATATGTCCTTTACTTGTATGAATATTGTTCGTTTTGCATGTCTATACTAGTGCAATGATTTTGTTTTTCCAAAGCTTCCCTTTGAAAAAAGCGTCCATATAATGAAGTTTAAACATCCCATTTATGAATCTATGTTGGACGAGTCTCTTTTCAATATGGTACTAATAATCACCTATTATGATAACCTGACCAGGCCCGGCCCTGCGTAAGCTAGAACCTAGGACCTCCAAATAGACAAGGCCTCTAGATAGACATATAATCCGTAAAAGGCCTGGGCGCTTGACCCAGAAACTCCAATCCGCTTGCAGAACTCAGTTCCGCGTACCGGTGTGATCTGCGTCCCGCATTCTGCACTGTTCTTCGCGGTTCTGCGCTGTTCCATTCTTCATTTGGATTTTTGAGTTTTTTTCATTTGGCTTTTCCACGGTTAGTTAATACTCCTATAGACTACAAGGTTAGAACTTGATTCATGATTAGGAGATCTATTTTGGGTATTTAGTGTTTTATTTCAAAAAAAATAATAAAAAGTAAAAAATATAATAAAATATGAAAAAACTATAAATTTATAAAAAAAATTGTTTATTGAAAAAGATATGTTAAAATAACTTGAATATACTAATTTAATTAGTAATTTTGTATGTCAAAATCCTAGAAGAATAAATTTTAAATAATACTTTGTTATAAATTTAATTTTTATATTTTATTTGGATATTTCACAGTTTATAAAAAAATATATAATTTTTTTAAATGTATATAAGGACAAAAGGCCCTATTTTAAAAGTTCGCCTAGGACTTCTGAAATCTCAGGGCCATTCCTGAACTTAACAATGCCTCGCGCTCAACCACATATGACGTCCATCACACATTCTTTACATCTAAATAACTATTATAATAATCTATCTAACAATATAATATTTTAATAATTGGATAAACTCCAACCCTAATACATACTATCAAAACACCCGAACATTTTAGTTGATCCCTCTTCCCATACACTTCAAAATTTGCTTTTCCTCTATCTTTTCTAAATTATTATTATTATTATTATTTATTTGAAAGACTACATCTTTTGTCCAAATGACATTTGGCAGACCTATGGTGTAACAATAACATCGAATGAATGGACTTTTAAAAATATGAAAATGATGAATGAGAGAGTTAGGTGACAGCTTAAATCTCAACCATAGTAATAAAATATATATTTTCAACATTTGGTGAAGAATTCAATAGTTTATCAAATTATGATTGTGGATTATCACATAATAAAAATTTAAGAAAAAATATTATTACTTTTTAAATTTAAATACAATAAAATTAATATTTATATCAATATTGATTTTGATAAATTTAAATTTTGAGATTAGAATATTTTTTGTCTCAAATTTTAATTTTATAGATTTTTTTTTATAACATGTATATCCTAACTTTATATTGAAGATGATACTGATTCGACATATGAGTGAAACGACCTGTAAATTTTGTGTATCAAGTAAATCTGAGAGGAGTCGAACTCAAAATCTCTAATTAGACTAACCAAACTACCTATGTGGATTAAAAATATTTTTTGTCTCAATTTTTAATTTTTATAAATTCTATAAATAAATTTTTATGTAACGGTCCCCCTGCCCCATGTAGTATCTTACACTATAGCATTTTCCCCTAGATCCTGTGTAGGGCAATTTGGTTTTGTTTTGTGGAAAAGGGAAGACGGCTCGTTTCTCCCTCAGTCCCTCCAAATCGATTCCTTGTGCGGCCCGGTTTTCCTTGATTTGTTTATTCGCTACCAAACAGGAGAATCCTGGCATAGGTAGTGATAATAATTAAGAAAACGTGGATTTGGGGCCGTCCTTTTCCCGTCCGCCCGTGAAATTGAAATTGGGATTTCAAGAAATTTGACGAAAGCGAAGAAAAGGAAAGAGACAGGCTCAGTCTTTCTTTATTTACTAGTTTATCCGCGTTGCCCCCACTTGCCTTCTTGCGCACGAGCGGCTGAATTCGTCTTCTGCTCCCTTCCCCCCTTCCATGGTCAATTCACGCCATCCCTTTAATATGTAAAATTACCACTGTACCCTGCTCTATATCTTTTTCCTCTTTTTAATGCCACGTGTTATGAGCATTTAATATTTTTTTAATATAAAGGGAGAATATCCCCTGTTGAGTTAGATTAGGCTGCGTTTGGATGGGGGTAAGGGGGGGGTAACCCCCAGTTACCCCTACTTACCCCCATTTGGTAAAAGGGGGGAGGGGTAAAATTTAAATTTTTACCCCTCCCCCCTCCCTTTCCAATACCTCCACGGGGCAAGGGGTATTAAAAAATGAATACCCCTCCTTACCCCCCCCCCTCCTTTCTTTTACTTATGAATTTTTTTTTATATATTTTATTTATTTATTTATTTTGGTAAATACTTGGCTTTTATTTTTTTTTAAAAGCACTCCATTATTTCCATTTGATAAATCTCATATCACCAAACAACAAATTATATTTTTTTATGAAGAGATATAATGAATTTTGTATTCATTTTTTGAAATTTAAAATAATAGTAGTGGTTTTTTATTTATTTATTATTTTTTAAGGAAACTTTTCCCCTATTTATCCCGTGTCTTCATTTATTTTTCAATTATATATTATATAATTTTCTAAAACGTATTTGTCAACATGTTCTATTTTTAAGGGGTGATTTTGTTGAAATTTCGATAGAGTCTCAAAATTCTAAAAATTTTGAGATTTATGATAATATCTTTCAGGGTAATTAACAATTTATTCTATTAGAAGATTATTTTAAAAATGTGTCAACATTTTCAACGTAATGCATTTAGGTGAGGGGTAAATTTTTAGAGGGGTTACCCTTGAGCAGGGGTAATTGTACGTAGGGGTAAACTGACATATTCACAATTTTATGAGAATTAATAATTTTATAAAATATATATAATATAAAAATAAAATTTCTGCAACATTTTTAACGTGATGCATTTAGATGAGGGGTAAATTTTTACAGGGGTTACCCTTGAGCAGGGGTAATTGTACGTAGGGGTAAACTGACATATCAACAATTTTATGAGAATTAATAATTTTATTAAATTTATATAATATAAAAATAAAATTTCTGTAACATTTTCAATGTGATGCATTTGGGTGAGGGGTAAATTTTTACAGGGGTTACCCTTGAGCAGGGGTAATTGTACGTAGGGGTAAACTGACATATTAATAATTTTATGAGAATTAATAATTTTATTAAATCTATATAATATAAAAATAAAATTTCTGCAACATTTTCAACGTGATGCATTTGGGTGAGGGGTAAATTTTTACAGGAGTTACCCTTGAGCAGGGGTAATTGTACGTAGGGGTAAACTGACATATTAACAATTTTATGAGAATTAATAATTTTATTAAATCTATATAATATAAAAATAAAATTTCTGTAACATTTTCAATGTGATGCATTTGGGTGAGGGATAAATTTTTACAGGGGTTACCTTTGAGCAGGGGTAATTGTACGTAGGGGTAAACTGACATATTAATAATTTTATGAGAATTAATATTTTTATTAAATTCATATAATATAAAAAATAATAATTATAATTTTTATGAAGAGATATGTTGATATTTTTTATTTATTTATTGGGATTTAAAATAGTAATATAAAAAAAAATCTTTATTTATATTTTTAATATTAGAATGCAAGTGTTCATTTTAAATTATAATTATGAAAAATAATTTATAGAAATTAGATACTATTATTATAAGTTATATTATTAGAATTTACTTAATAAATATTATTTATAATTATATTTTCTAAAAAAAATATTAATATATCAGGTTACCCTTGTTTGTAGTTACCAAACAAGATTTTTTACCCTTAGGGTAAGGTTTACTTTACCACAACAATTACCAAACAAGATAAGGGTAATTCCAATTCAAAGGTCACCTCTACTCAAGGGTGACCCCTACTTAGGGGTAACCCCTATAAAAATTACCCCCCATCCAAACGCAGCCTTAGTTTTCTTAAAATCTCCATTGTAGGTGACGTCTCTTCCTGCCTGTACAAGATAGGCTCTAGTTTAATGCTAAATAGGCAGGCAGTTGATTGGGGCTCTCTAATTTGACCAATACTTAGAACTTCAATTATACATTTTTCTAAGGCATATCCTGATCCTGCACCTATCGATTAATGCTATAAGAATTTGAACTTTCAACTTCTCACTTTTTGAGATGAGAATTTACTAGTTAAATTATCCCATATCGAATAATGAGCATCTAATAATAATAATAATAATAATAATATGCACTTAAGATATTATTTAAATTACTTTAAATAATTGGGGTGAGTTATGATTTTGAGCCAAGTGGGTTGGTGAGGTTTCCTAATTTTTTTTATTTTTTAATTTGATCGAATTTTAAATTGAGTTTGAATTTGGAGTTTTCAAACATTGGTGTTGATATAGGGAATGCATATTAAAAAAATAGTTTTATAATTGTTTAGGAAAATTCGCCCTTTATTAGGAAAATGAAAACAGTTGTTTTATGAATAGAGATCTTATTACGTATTTCACAAAAAAATTATCAGTGGTATTATAGGGATATTTGAGTAATTTCAACTTTCAAGGAGGAAGGGGTCGGGATAAATGAGGACGTGGGGCCTGTAGTAAGTGCATTAATCAGGCCGTCCGTGTGAAGATTCTAAACTAATTCTGGCAGTACACGTGTCACTGTCAGTAACTCTTCTCACTGTCACGTTTATTATTTTACGAGATTGTCCGTGACGACTGTGACTATTGCTTGCAAACTCACATTATATCAGTGGCGTATCGGTGCAAGTTGGAGAGTTAGGACTTGTCCGTTGGGTCACGTTCCGAGACGTTGTAACTGCTTCTACACATTTAAAATGAGGATTTCAAAATTCTACCCTCAACTCTCAACTCTCAACAAGGACAGATATTAATTGGAAATTTGATTCACACTTGTTTAATATCTCTTTCGCATATTATAAATTCTGCTTCAATTCAACTACATTCTTAATTATATTTATTGTTGGATTAAGTATTTGTTGAATTATATAAGTAGTTAAATCATTGTTGCCTTCTAAATTAAAGTAATTAGCAGATTGAGATTGAAGATTAGATTGAAATCTTAATGTTTAACAATTGATAGAAAAGTAGGAGAATGGTTATCAATATTTAAGAGAGTATAAAAATTCAGTCGAGATAGAGAAAGATTTTTTTTTTTTATTTACGTGTGGAAAATCGTGGGATACGTAGGGAACACCTCTATGAGTAAGTCCACTACCCTTATGGCACATCAAAGTTAAGTCATAGGAGATTGAACTTACAATCTCCCGCTTCCTGAGATCGGAGACAATCAATTGAGTTACACTCAAGAAGACTTCTTTCAAAATATAATTTTGGATATAAAGTTGGGTATTTTTTTTTTTCAATGAGTTAATCGTTTAGAGATTGAATCTACATATTAATTGCTCACAATTTTTTTTCGAAGAAATTTTACAAATAAAACATTTTTCGAAGAAGTTTTCAAAATATGAGTACAACTCATGACCCAAGCTTGTCAAGCCATTCTATCAATTTGTAAGTTGTGTCTACTTTCTGGCCTGAACTTTCATTCTCAAGATTTCCAGAATTATGAATGGACTTACTGACAATAAAACAATAACTTTCATGGCCCCTCCGAATATTCATGTGTGTATGGAGATCAAATTGGTGTTCCGTAAGAGATTATATGATACGTGTTGGACGAAATTTAACTTCCAGGTAATCATTTTAGATTTATGATCTTAGGTAATACTCCTTCTCTCTCAAAATACTTTATTTTATTTTGGAATTTTTTATTTCTTCAAGATCAAAACGAGCAGCGCGTCAAAATGCTATTAATAAATTCTCTGAGTCAATACAAGCCTGATGCAAAAAAAATGAGGTCTGGACAATGTCTTGTTGTGTAGACACTCACGATCGACTTCATCCATAAAAGCTTAATAATGCTTTTCAAACTATGCAACAATGCATGATTGAGACGATGAAAGTCAGAGGTGAAAATAATTGCAGAATACCGTATTTGAACAAAGTCAAAATTTATAAAAGAAGATCATCTTTCCATCATGTTGGAATGCGATTTGGAGCTCATCGAAAATATAAACTTTGATTTATTGTGAAAATAAATGAATAAGACAAGTAATTTAGAAAAAAATTAAAATACATATAGGACAAGTATTTTGGGACGGAGGGACTAAATAAATTACTCTTATGAATAATAAATTATAAATTTAAGCCATTCAATAAAGGTAAGATGGTTTCATTAGAAGGTGATGGTTAAACATCTGCTATCTATATTATCCCTTACATTTTTAACCAATTCTCATTTACTCACTATTTTAGATTAGGCCCTACCAGGGGTCAAAATATCGGTTTAACAGAAATATCGGCCGATATGCATATCGGCCGATATTTTTATCTCTCATCCAGATATCGGCATTTTCTCTCTCCTCCGATATCGGAAGCCGTGAAAAAACCGTGAAAAAACCGCAAAAAACCGCAAAACCCGTGAAACCCTGAACCGTGAAAAACCGCAAAAAACCGTGAAACCCGTGAAACCCTGAACCGTGAAAAACCGTATCGGTGTTTTTAAAAAAAAAATTAAAAAAATAATTAAATACCGATATTTATGAATATCGGCCGATATTGTGGCCGATATTCGGTATGTACGGCCGATACTTATCGTATCGGCCGATATTACTTGGTTTAAAAAACCCGATATATATCGGCCGATACGATATGTATCGGCCGATATTTAAACCTTAGGGCCCTACAAAGTTATTATTTTATAGTTTCAAAATATTCTTTATATTTGGCACTAAATTTGAAATGTTAAAGACAAAATTTCTATAATAAAAATATTAAATATTTTTTTATCATTAATGATAGGATAGAAACTCACAAATTAAAATCCTTATAACACAATTTCCTATTTAATAACTCCAAAAATATTTTACTTGAAAAAGTGGTCGTCAATTCTTTATTTAATTTTTTAAGACCAAAGCATCCAAGTGTCTCATATAACTAATTATTGAGGTACGTGTAAACCTCCCAATTTACACACAGAAAATGACCTTTTTGTCGCGAGGGAGACTTGATTTCAGTACTTTCCGCAAACAATCCTCAATCCTTTATCTATCATCTTTTCTTAAAAAAAAATCTAAATTTGTTATTACTTAAATAGAGAAAGAATAAATTGGAGAGAATTCTTACGTTCTAACTTCCAAACCCTAATTCAGGTACTCGTAACACACTTAAGAGTCACGGACATACAGGAGACCCCATTTGCACGTGTGCATCTCTATATTTTCACATCCTCGACATCTACACCACGTGAGAAATGGCTTTTTATTGTTTTTTCCCTCAACAAGTTTGAATATTTTTTAACTACTATTGTCACCGTAACCCGTAAACATGTTTTAGGAATACAAGACAGGATTATGGGGAAGAGATGATTCCTTGATGTAAATGAATTTTTGTGTTGTGTGATTCTCATACTCTCTCATTCATCTCATGCTTTAAGTATTATGGCAATGACAAGAGTTTTGATTCAAAAGCACTAATGTTTTTTTATAACAATAGATATTGATGAGATTTTTTTTAATTTTTTTTTACTGTAATTATAACTATTTTTTATGATTTAGGTGTTCAGGTCTTTTAGAACATCAAACTAAATCTCGAGGCATACCGAGTAACTCTACAGGGAAGTGACCTTTTCAGATAAAGTGAGAATCAAACTCAAGACTTCTGCGACCTGAAATGGATTTCTGATGATCAGTTCAACCCCTTTAAATTACTGTAATTATAAAGTTATTATTCGATTTTACTATAGGAGGATGAAATAAAAAAAGCTTTAAACTTTTTTATTTTTCTGAAATCAATGTTTAATATTATATAAAATATAAGTCTTCAAATCAAAACCCTAATGAAAATATTAATTTTCTTTTGTAGAGTACATGCATTGCATCAACTGTGGCACTCTTTCTGGACTTTGTGTCACTTGTTTTGTTGCATGCTTTCAAGGGATATGGATGGCATGAATGTTGGTGCTCTCTCAACAATTTCATGAAAGTAAATGAAATTTAGGGCATAGATGTTTGAACTTGGAAAGATAATCATAATTTTTTTTAAAAAAACCTTTCTTTATCATCTTTTCCCAAAAAAAGTCCACTGAAAATCCAACAGATCTCGAAATGGAATTCTATTTTCTAATTAAAAACTTCTAATGAGATGTTATAGATTATCACAAGATTTATTTATTCTCAAAAATCAAATTTATTGAATTATGTTAGTACTTGATTTTTTAATAATAAAAATAAATTTGAATAAATATTTTAATCTATTATTATTAAATTTTAGATATGAGAAAGAAGTATATTTTTGTTAATGGTTAACATAACATGTCAATCAGGAGTTTAAAATTCGATATCGACTGATATTTTTTCTCTCTCATCTAAAAAAAAAAAAGTATCAATATCGGCTGATATCTCGACCCTTGATGTCAATGTTTTTGTTTTCAAATTATTTATGGCATTTTTTTAGAGTTTTAATTTAGTTTTTGAACTGATAATCAAACTTTTTAGTATCATCTTAAGGAAAATAAAGAGGGTGCTTCCAAAATTTCCCTCCACGAGGGTGCATGAAATGAGCTGTGATTGTGAGGTTTTAGATCCAAATCTTATTAGGTGAAGAATTTATAGGGATTGGACTTGGGAGAGGAAGTGGGTGGTAGATTGGTTGAAATGATGTCCTAACACTTTTTGGGTAAACAGGCAATAAATGAAAAATTCTATTATATAGTTCAACTTTACCCACTTTATGTTCACGTAATTTTCTATCCGCTACACGCAACTCCATAGATCTCATGTTCTATTTTATGAGAAGTATTGTTAGAGAGTTTTGTTTGGTTACATGGAACCAATCATCAGATATATATATTGTCGATCCAATATACACTATTGCAGGTCGGAGAGTAGTTTTATATAAAAAAAATTTGTAAGATATAGCAGATCGAAAAACTGTTGAATAATAGTCGTCTCTGCTTCGATTTCTCACCTTTAAACATAATTCATTAGTATTGAATCTGTAAACGTACCAAAAAGAATTGTGCAAATCTTTAATGTTGTGGTTGATTCTTTATATTCATTTTCTTCTTTTTAATTTTTTTTTTCAATATTATTGTTTTATATTGGTTTGAAAGACATTTCCATTCAACAAATTTCATTAGCAAAATCTTAATTGCTTGACTCACTATCTAAATGAGAGTAGGAACCTCTTAAAAACTGAAATGCGGTGAGATGCATTGGAGGGACGACCACTCCTTTTTGAGACATGGGCTTGAGATTTGGGAACACCCACATTCATCTTGTGGCCTTTATTAGCAAATTTGGTACTTTATTATTAAACCTTCTTATGTGTCAGATACTACTCTAAATAAAATGTCAAAAGCCCTTATTTTTTAAAGCTCACTCTTCTATAAGTTGTGTTTAGTGTTTGTATAGTCTAACGTGTTAGGTATTTTGGAGATATACAGTGTATAAACACATGGGTATCTTTTTTGGATAACCGATTTTCAAGAGGTGAGTTCTACTCATGAGTTTTATATGGTATCAGAATCAGAGGAGTACCACAGAGATGAGTTAGGTTCTTGTCTCCAGTTCGGTGTGAAGAGAGAGAGAGAGCAGAGTGTGGTGAAGGAGAGTATTAGTATAATCCCACATTACCTCGCAGTATATAAATACATGGACGCTCTCTTCTTAATATCCAGTTTTCAAAGATGAGTTCTATTGATGAGTTTATTTATTTTATTTTTTAAAAAAAAATTGATAGAAGGTTTTTTCTAAGTAAGGAATTCTCTCGCTGAAGTGTTCTCTTTTAGCTATAAGAGAGAAGAGAAAAAGATAGGAGAGGAGCAAAGAAGAATGGAAAACGACTGTTTATATATTCCCTCTCAAGGGAAATGGGAATTTGACTTTTGAGGAGAAATGGAGGGATAGTATGGTCCACTTTTTTTGAAATACCCTCTAATTTCTCCTGCTTTCTCTCCATCCAAACAGGCTCTGTGTGTAACTCCCTCATTTACTGGTCACCCATGTGAGGGGATTATCCCAACTCTCTCTAGATAGTAGTCATCTTTGAAAATGTTGATACTAACCTAGATTGAACAATCTTTGAATCTTTCTATACACAGTATCTAAGAAATGAATGGAAAGACTACGATTGATGAAAAATTGAAAAATCCAACAGTAGATGTTTGTTCAAGTTGGAACTTGGCAAGTCTTCCAATTCACGGAACCACAGTTAGCAGATAACTTTGGAGAGTGGAGAGAAGGTCCCTTTCAAAATGGGTCCATAACAGATAAGACTTGGACTTTTGGTTTTGGGTCCTAAATTACAGGTCTGGCTTTCCAAGTTTGAAGCTCAGCACATTAAAAATAATAATAAATGGATGAAGGCAATTGGATTGGAGGAAGTAGTGGGACCCTAGGGTAGAGTGATGGAGAAGCTCCATCAATTAATTGTTGATTTCCATACTCAGCAAGCAATGGAGTCTGATGGTGAGGTCCACAGACTACTCAAAAAGTCTTGATGCCTTGCAATTTTCTCTTGCTCTTTTGTTTATTCCAATGGACAACTGAACACATCTTTTTAGATTTCAAACTTTATTAGTTTCCAAACTCTCTCTCTCTCTCTGTCTCTCTCTTTCTCAACTGTTGTGACTCTAATAGACAAGTAAACACATCTTTTTAGATATTTCAAAGTTTAAACATTGCTATTCTCTCTCTAACTCTCACTGTATAAAATATAATCTTAGTTGCTTTACTCTTCGGTAATCAATATTTTAGTTCTCTCATCTCATCGGGCAACTGAACAAAATATATGGAATTGTTTCAAATTCAAAGTCTCTCTCTCTTGGATATCATTTCCAAGGTTTATATCAAAGATATCAGTCCTACAAAAGTACCAATTACTGAATGGTAGGGCTGAAAATCAGGTAATTTGGGCCGGGTTTCAATAAATTAAACCCAATCTACAAATCAACTATAGTGCTGAACCGAATTGTTCACTCGACTCAATTCAAGTGCCATATTAAATTTTTTGAATGGGTCAAGTTGGGTCAATTTTAAAAAAGCTTGATCCGATCTGACCCGAATTTAATTCGAATTTTTTTTGTTCAACCCAACTCGACCCTAATTTTAAAAATATAAAACCCAACCCACTTATTTCTCAAGTCAGATTTTATTTCACCCCTACTAAATGCTGCTCACCATGATGCAACCGAATTGTCAAATAATGTGTGGGCTGCAGACGCCCAGTTAGTCAGAGATGTGAAAGGTACCAAAGAGCTGAAGACCTGAAAGATGTGACCCAAAAAAATAGGATCTGGATCTATGTCTAGAACCATTTGAAATTGATCTGGGCCCAAATCCAAAACTTCCAGGCATAGGTTGATCAGGTCAATGGTACCTTCCAATTAGGTCCCTGACTTAGTGCAAGTCCAGCTCCTTAATCAATTCTGGATTTCCAGTTCTGGACCATCCTTGGCACGTTGTGGCACTCCATACTTTTCTTACCTGGCTTCTTCTTTTTTTATGACCAAAGTGTCCTGTGTCTTAGGGATATTCATCCGTGGGAGTTTTAGTAGGACTGTGTTTGAGTTTCCTACACGTTAATCTAAAACAAGTGTCGAGGCCTCTTAGAGCACCATACTAACAAACCTCCTTACCCACACGCACCGAATGGCTCTATGGGGAATGACCTTTTGAGGTGGAGTGGGAGCCGAACTCAAACTCCTACTTCTTGAAGCGGGTTCTTGTCCATCACTCCAACTCCATTGGGTTTTCTCTTACGTTGCTCTGAACGTCATTATAATTCCAGGTCTAGTTTAAGCCCATTCAATCTTCACCAATTCTTCTGAATTTGGGGACACAGCCACTTGGAGTCTCTTGCAATCTGGCTATTCAATCTTGAATTTGAGTTTTCTTGTTTCTTTTCAAGTTACACAACACTCACAAGTAGATAGATCTACCTTTTTAGTCTTAACATTCCATCTCTTACAAGTCTATCCATCCTATTCTTCCCAATGTGACCCAGTCTAATATACCATCCAATATATTTAGAAATAATTTGTTCATTAGATATAGTGATCAAAATGTCTTTGTGTTGACATTGTGGTCACACACAAACTTCATACACTACCACATAAGCTTCCCCATTTGATGATCAACTCCAACATTTTTTGAAGAATTATTTCTCATATACAGTCATATATTTCATTTCAAGGTTCCATTCCAACAATTTAATACTAGGGCCCAGAAGAGGACCTGCCACAATGTTTGGGACCTTTGCTGGGCTTAAGATATATTTGGGCCTCTAACTTTTGAGGTGTTGGCGAATATTTTTGGCCTTTGAATGGACCTGGCTAATCTAATAATCCATTGAGAAATGGGCATTGAAATCTTATATTTAGCTCTTAAGTGTAAACTGTAAAGTTTATTCAGGTTGCATTTAATGTTCATAGTTGGGTCTGCTATGAATATTAGCCTAATTTATGTTTAACTTGTAAATTATTTGATAGAAAACTAAAATCTTGAAAGACATCTACTCATGTTCAATCATACATTACTAGGCCATATAATCTTTCTTCATTGTTTGAACTTTTTAGCATAAACCAAAATTAAAATGAAGGTAATATAAAGGCCCACGTATAAACAAGCACTTTAGGCAACAACTAGCCCATCAAGGATATGGGGCCAATTACTTTGATCCAAGCCCGGTACGACTAGAAAACTATATCTAGTCTTATGTTGGGGGCATAAAAATAACATCATAAATCTAAATAATGTAGAACTCAAAAACACCATTAGATATAGTTCGATTGGGCCGAGTGGAGATCAAGGTTTGATCCAATATTAAGTCTGAATAAAATTGGACTTAATCTAAATTAACCCATGTAAGCAAAAAGCCAGAAAACCCACCCACAGACACCACTACTTCCAAAAGCAAACCTATTTTGTCCAAGTATTTTTGTGCACATGAACTGAAGAAACCTAATTTGTTTAAATAACGAGGGAAAGAGAACTTAAAAGACTTGAATGCAAGTGTTTTAACAATTGGAGCGACATAGTTACATGTCGATTTTCTCAAAAAAAAACCTTTCAAGGCATAAAATCGTATAAGCTTGATCAGACTCGTAAGTTTGATCGGTTTTCTTCAAAAAACCGTGAACCATCATGACTCATAGAAAACCATTTCAAAAGTTATAAATTACGGGTCGATTTTCTCAAAAAAACCTTTTAGGGCATAAAACCATATAAACCTGGCCAGACTCGCAAGTTTTATCGGTTTTCTTCAAAAAACCGTGAACCATGATCCACAAAAAACCGTTTCAAAAGTTATAAATTAAAAAACCTATTTTTTTAAAATCGACGTATGTTTTTTTCTGTATTTTCAAAAAAAAATTGCTTAAAAATTTATTTCAAACGATCAACCTTCTAGAATAGGAACAATTCATAGGCCGGTTTTTAAAACATTGCTTGAATGTGAGGAGTGCTTATTCCTTTCCTTTGTTTTGGGAGAGTTATCCAACATACCTATCTCAAAAGGTATGACCTATCGTATCTTATGATTAACAATTAAATAGTTGGATAGATTATTATAAGCATATTTTTTTATGATGAAAATGAAGATATTGGATGAAACTCCAAATGCAGATAGTTAGTCTCCTGCAAGCCACGGACATCGAGTGACTATGAGATTTAAACCTAAGACTTCTAATTCCTAAGCCAAAGTGACTCTCAATTGAACTACCCCATGCAAGGTAGAGATCATCATGAATCGTATGAAATTGCATAAATTGTGTCTATTATTGTAGCACATAATTCTTTTAAGATCAAAATAAAATCATTTGATTAGTATTTTTACTTATAATGTTCAATCTAACGGTAAAGATGTATTAAATAGATATAAATTTATATTTAAATAAAAAATTAATAATTTAATTGAGTTGAATTTATATTTCCTCATAGCCACTTAAAAGCTTCACCTTCATTTCTTTAGTGAGGAGTACATCAAAATCGTGGATATTTAAAGAGAGCATCGATTTTAAATTAATGGCTTTCTGCCCGAATTCGATTTGGTAAAATTCTAAATATATAAGTTGAAGAAGGATAGGTTTGAGTGTTTGACTCACAAACAACTGATTTGTTAAGAAATAGATATGTTTTTTAATATTTTTTCAACAATTAATATATCCAAGGGACAGAATATTTAGAGTGATTTGGTGAAATTAGACCCAAGTTAACTTCTTGATTGTATTTCGATTTTCTAAATAATTAAGATGTAAAGACCAATATAGTACATACTGACTACTGAATTAAAAATTGTTGGAGGACTTTTTTCCCATTTTGTAAAATAGATGGTTCTTATTCTTTTCACTCAATTTTAAGTAGAATTATTTTATTATTTTCACTGTTTTTTATTATTTTATTGTTTACAAGGCTAATTTAATTTATTCATATTTTTATGAGTTTTACCCAATTTGATTGAATATTCAATTGAATTATTTATAATTTAGTCGTTAACTAATAATTAACCATGTCAATAAAGTATAAAAAAATTACTAGAATTTTTCCTATTTTTCTGCATTTCTTGGTATTTTCCCACATTTTTTTAAAAGACATTTGAAACTCTCGATTTCGTAAGATGAAAGCTACATTTGAATATCTAAATGGCCACAAAATAATGATTCAATTATATTTCTATGAATCCCAGAATTTTCTTGATTTTCTATATATTTTTCAGAATTAAAAAATGAATAAAATTCGAAGGGGAGAGAAGATGCCGCTTTGTTCCGATACGGGCGTAAGGCCACACTGTATCGACCAATGTTTTAAAAATCGGACCGTGAAACGGACCATCTTGGTAGAAAGTTGGGCACATCGATTTTTAAATTCCGAGTTCTTATCAAAGAGATACCAAATCCGATATTTAAAATTTTGATTGGGGGACAAAAACATGGGTTTTGGAAATGTAGGAGTCCATGTTTTGGCTACATGAGCCACCTTTTGAAAGTGTTGGTTTGGCTGGTCTGTATGAGATAAGTTGTCCTCCAAGTATCAATGATGGTTGCATAATATCATACTATTATTATTGTGGGCAAAATTGATTAAGAGGCACGAAATAAAATGAAATTCTCATTTTATCTCTTTCAGTGTACAGTAATCAAGTACCAGTGTACTAATATGCAGAACATATACCTGCAGAGCGGTGTGTTATCGGTACACCGGTACTTGATGAGTGTACACTGAAAGAGATAAAATGAGAATTTCATTCTATTTCGTGCCTCCTAACCAATTTTGCCACAATAATAATAGTATGATATTATGCACCCATCATTGATACTTGGAGAACAACTTATCTCATATAGACTGGCCAAACCAACACGGTATATTATAATAACAATATATGTTCTACGTATCAATACATCGGTACTTGATGAGCGTACACCGGAAGAGGTAAAATGGAAATTTTACTCAATTTCATGTCTCCTAACAAATTTTGTTGTTAGAATGACGGGACTTTCTTCTGGGTTTTTTGCCCGTTTACAAATTCCTTCCCTACTCCCTGAGGGAGTCTTTCATTTATTTGTAAATTAATGAAAATTAGATGACTAAACATCTTGAAATGGAATTAGACCAACTTAACCAACAAGAGTTAGTATTTAAAAGTCGACATTCGCCAGCATAAAATTTATTGAAAGCAACAGAAAGATTCTTAGGAAGGTTACTCTCAAGAAAAGGTTTAGTAAAATATTGATTATTTAACCATTATAGCATTTTATTAATCTATCTTCTTAACACCTTTGTATAATTCAACTAAGCAGCCAAACCCCTATCAGATTTCACAAAAAGCTTTCTCTTAAGCGACAAAACACTGCTGGCTGCAATCCTAATAATAATTTATAATAATAGTAATTATCATTATCATTGTTGTTGTTGTTCTTTATACGAAACTTGGTTATTGGGAATGGATTGTTCTACATGTTATGACTCCCGTCGATTTTAATAATTGTTTTAATATCATGAGTATCTCTAATCTATATCGGTGGTGAGACTCATTCTAAAAATACATGAAACTATCCATAAGTCTTATGACTTATGTATCATATAATTTCGAAGAGTGTTTTACGGCAATACTAAACAATTCACATAACAAAGAAAAGAGTAACGCCCACAATTTCTTTTAACGGGAACCATCTAAAGAGATTACAAACATATAAATATGGAATTAGAGAGATGCAAAATTAAAATCTCATATTAGTGAAGATAGGAATTACATAAACAATATAATAAATTACACTTGTTATTAAATATTATTTAAGTGGTGAAAAAGTATATTGATATCCTTATCATTTTTCAGTTTCTACAAGTCTCTCACTCGAATGTGTAGATGAAATAGTTCGAACCCGTTTAGTGATCATTTAAAATGTTGGATGCACTGGTCTAACCTTTCTATTCAAATTTGACCCAAGCATATCTTCGTCGGGCTGATCTTTACTATTAAATTTAAGTAAAAAAATTATTATTTAAAGATTAAAATCAAGATTAAGACAAGATAAAACCCAGATTGGACTATGTCATTCAGTCCATGCATTCTGATAGAATCATTTTTCATATACTAAAGAAGAAATGTAGAATAAAATAAAGCAAATTTACTTGTAGGCACTGTCAACATATGTGTCCATCTATTGAGAGGGCTTTAGCCCTTTTTGGCTAGTCTAGGCCCATAATTTTAAGACATCCTAAGTAAATTCGTAGTCCACCAATTTTTTTTTTTAATAATTTGATTAAACACTTAAAAGTAGAGCATGTTATCATCATTTGAAAATTTAAAAGCCGAATAAAAAACTAAGATCATCTAATGCTAGAGAATTAGAATGATTTAATAAAAGTGATAAAGGTAGATAATTTATTGTAGAAAATTAGATAAATATAATTATGAATGTCAACTTAAAATAGATAAGATAAATGATATTTAAATATCAAAGATCATCTATTTTGATATGAAAATGAATGTGATTAAAAAATACCCATTTTTTAAAAAATCTTGCAGTATAAATTAAAAAAAATGATTAAATTGATTTTCTCACTTAAATATAATTAATTAAAATAGGTAGTTTTGAAATCAAAGGTTCATTATATCTTTGAAATTATTTTAAGACTATCAATTGAGACATTAATGCTTTTTGTTATTTGACACTATATTTTTAAAAGAGGAATGATCATACACTCTCAAAGGACGACTTCAAATGACATTCTTTGGAACGTGTAGGATTCATCTCTTAAAAAAATAAAATATTTATTAATTTCTAAATATAAAGATGCATACATGTATGTTTTTAGAATTTTTTTTTTAACTGTTGGCCCACTGTTGAACAGATCAAATAAAAAGTATTTGATTGAAAATTTTATAAAGTTTATTACACTCGTCTAATTTGATCCATCTAACAATAGATCTAATAGTTTCATAAAATCTAAAAAGATACACATATGCATCCTTACATTTAGAAATGAATGAAGAGTTCTGATTTTTAAGAGGCAGACTCTATATATCTCAAATAATACCATTTTAAAACCCTCTTTACCATTAAGATGATAGCATTGGATCATTTTTCTTTATACAATATTTAAATAAACTTCTCTATACACTTTTATCTTTTCTATCTTAAGTCATATAAAGTAAAGGGAGAGTAGTTTTAAAAAAATAATATGGATTAAATATTTATAGAAAACATATTTTTGTATTTTTTTTCACTACTCAAATGATGATAAATAGGCAAAATAACAAATTTAAACAATATCTTTTATTTTAAACAGTCACACTTACCTCTTAATATTGTTAGAGGAAGTGAGTTTTGCACCCCTACTTTTATCCACTGTGCACTCTTTTTATATGAAATTTTGATTTTGTCCAAAAAATAATAATAAGAAAAGAAAAAAGAAGAAATTTGAGTTTGGATAAAATCGAAATTTCACGTGAAAAGAGTGCACGGTGAGTAGAAGGTGGGGGTGCAAAAAATCACTTTCACAGTTAAATTTTTTGTTTTTAACATTTAGGGACATCACTAATACTTAGAAAAAGACAATCATTGATTAAACTGTGCCAAAGCATTCAATGATTAAGAAAATAAATAAAGAATCTCTTTGCCACACTTTAGTTTTATTAGATCCCCCCTCTTATCATTTGCTATCAGTGCTGCCAAGAACATCAACAGGAGCGTCTGACCCAATCAAAGTCCCTCTACGGTCTACATTTAATGGTTTTATCCAAAACCCAACAACAAGAGATGCAAGGTGGACGTGGCCTATTAAATGCCACTGCTTCTTCCTCTGCAACTTTAACTTTGGTAGTGTACTTATACTTTACTTTTCTTTTGCTTGGGTCATTAGGTTTCGTATGTCAGGCAACATGGTTCCTCAGCATATACAATTTCCATAAAAAATATCAAAGTGATTGCTTTTACACCTCCAGCAATAACGTCCATTGCTTTCTCTACGGTTCAGAACTTGATTTGTCACTGCCCCAAGTTCTTGTTTTTCAAATTTACTCTTTGCTTTTGCTTGTGGAATGAAGGCAGATAGATTTTTTTTTCTTTAATTCCAAGATATTATGGTCTCTTAGAATATTTACTAAGTCGGCCATATGCCAATCTCTCTAGACTTGAACTCAGAAATCTCGCACAGCTTATTGAAGTTGTTAACTGTCAAACTAACATTCACAAATTAAATAGAGAATCGAACTAATTATAAAAAGATTTGAGAAGTTTGATAGAATCTGTAGAGGTATTTTTACTTTTAGTGGTGTATATATTTAATACTTTTTGTAAAATTTGAAAGCTATCTGTATTAAGATTCATCTATGACTTATCCTAAGTCCAATTGAATTCAATCTGAGATGTGGGACATCATGTTATAGAATAGAACAAATATTTTAATTTTCATATTATATTATCTCAAAAAAATTTAACGCATTGATTAGGTCTTTAACAATCATGTCTCATGTTCAAATTATTATAAACATAACCTAAAAAAAGCTATTTTTAGCTAGTGTTGAAAGTTGCATTTAGAGAAGTACGTAGAGAAGCAGGAAAAAGGTCTATTTTTTATTTTTTTTGGATAAAAATGTCGAAAACTCAGACGTAGTCCTACTAAAACTCCTATAGACGAGTCCACTGCCCCTAAGGCACATTAAGGTTAGACCATGAGGGCTCAAACCCGTAACTTCACACTTCTTGAGGTGGGAGACAACCAGTTGAGCTACACCTATTTGGGTGGAAAATAGTCTATTATATGATGAATCAAGACTGATTTGCTATTTTTAGCTAGTGTTGAAAGTTACATTCAGAGCGAAAATAAGTAACAATGATGATATATAGTCTTTTTTTTTAAAATATTATTACTATCATCATCATTATCAAAAACTTTTGTCCTCTTCATTTTTGAATCAATTCTACAATTACAATGAAGATCCTAATTATTCATCGAGATTTTCACCTAATATATCTCAACCATTACTAATTCTTCGCACAATCTAGTCTAAAGCATCCATTTATACACTGACGATGGAAAAGATAGTTTGGTAAACCATTAGATAAAAGAGCGGTGTCTTAAACAATTGCTACATTTCTAGTTTCTCTACCACTTTTGTTGGCTTTATAACATAATATCTTTTTTTTTTTCATTTCATTTAACAAATTAAACATATTAAGTGTCTTACTCTAATAATCTTTTCTTATCCTCATTAAAATGTTCAAGGATTCATTTTTGATTGAATAACTAACCATATCATTCAAAAAAAAAAAAAAGTTCAAGGATTCATTTGAGAATGCAATCGGTGTATGTCAATTGGCAAAACGAAACTCAGAAGGAATGTGTAAAGTGATAAAAAGTTCGACATTGAATAACTTGAGAAACCAACGATTCCATATAATGCTTGAGACACCCTTCTCTCAACGGCTAATTTTTTAGAGTGAGTTTTACTTAAAATGTTATCATATCATGGTTTTCTAATATAATATCAGAGCAGGTTACAAGCCAAAGAACACAATTGCATGTGCGTCAAGTTTCCACGTGCAATTGTAGAGTTCAGTTGCACATGAGAGTAGATGTGAAGTGACAAAAAGTCCCACATCTATCAATTCGAGAAACCAATAACTCCACATAACATCTGAGGCACCATTCTCTCAACGAATAACTTTTAAGAATTACTTGTACCTCAAAAATATTATTACGTCATGGTTTTCTATTAGAATGATCCAAATCTAATTTATTAGATGCATACACAAGCTTATATTGCCAACTTATGGAGGGAGAGAGAGAATAAGACAGGAACAAAAGAATCATGAATCCTGGAGAAACCATGCAGACATGCGAGATCCAAGCAGGCATTAGCATCCCAATGGAATAATATTTTCTAGAGGAGGCAAGGGGGGCAGCAAAAGCTCAAAGTGGAGACCTTTCATGATTTTGTTTAGCAGACAAAAGGCAGAAATTAAGGCGATTGATGATGCTGTAACAAACACAGACATAGGCATAAAATGGCATTTGGTGCAGATAACAAGAACGGTCACGCAGCTTCCTTTGAGAGGGAAGCCCAAAGACAAATAGAGACAATGGAAAATTACAAACAAGCTAGCCTTTTTACATGGAAGAAAAGATATTCTTTATTTTTGTAGTTATTGTTATTTTTTATGATTCAGTGTCTTAATTTTTTAAAGCACTCGAGTAATCTTTGGAGCATGTGTAAGCCTCTTTATTTACATACTTTTTAACTTTGTAGAAAGTAACCCTTTGAGATAGAGTGAAAATTGAAGTCAGGACTTTCTCCCGCTTTCTAAGATGAGTTCTTGACCATCACTCCAACACTTTGGATTATTATTGATGTTACTATATAAAAAACAAGACAAAAAATTAAAAAATTGTAAAATAGTAATATTAGTATCTATCATTTAAACGTAATAAGTGAAGGAAATAAAGACGAGTCGCTTACTAAATCTCAGTGTCCTTGTCATAACTTTCTTAAAAAGCTATGCAATCAAAAGAACATGAATAGATTAAAAAAAATGTAGTGAAACATCCATCAGTATAAACAAAAGAAAGCATACCAAACGAGAGGCAATCCAATGGAGTAGGATAATAATAGTTTTACTTCATTCATGGAATATAAGAATTTAATATTTCCCCAGCACAGCTATTGCCTTTGAGAAAGGTAGAAGTGGAACTTTTATAGAATTACATGGAATTATATAAGAGAAAAATTAACGAAAATTGAGAGAAATGGCTCAAGAACCATAGTTAAAGAAAAATTGGATAGCTGATGAGAAAATGCTACTTCCAATGTTTGCATGCAACGTACACAACATTAGCAGGATCCATGCAAGCAAACTGGAGAAGAGGGAAAAACCAAGAGAGGGTCTGGTGAATTAGGGTTAGGGTTTTGGCTTATGGAGAGCACCCTTTTCTTGTGAATTTCAAAACTGAAACCCTAAAACCTGATGAAAGGAGGGGACATTGTGGATTTAGTTCCACCAAAGAGAGTGGAGAGTTCTATCTATTGTATTAGGATGGGTTAGGGTTCGGGGAAATCCAAAAGTATATTTTGGGTTTAGTTGGAACTGGATCAACATAAGGCTGCGGCTTCTCAACTTTATCAAAGTCGTCAGTGGTTTGATCTTCAAGAAAGACTTCTAACAAACTTTCTTTTTCACTGGGTTCCATAATCTGTAATCAAAATTTTCATCTGCATAGCTCAAGAATATACACTGCTTGGCTTTGTCATCAAGCTTAGACCGGTCTTGTTTGGGTATGTGAACAAAAGCTTTGCAACCAAACACCAAGTGTTCATAGGAAACATCTTTCCCGATCCACACTCTTTCAGGAACATCTCCACTCGAAGTAGCCGGAGATAAATTTATCAGGTTTTTTCATGGAAATCTACAAAAAAAAAGTTACAGAAGCCTAGTACCATGAAGAGACTGAGAAGAGGGGCCTGTTCTTCCATCCAAGGAAGAATGAATCGTGTAGAAGCTGGAGTTGGTAACCTTCAGAAGGATAATGCAGTCTGAGAAGCAGCTTGGCCTGTGCCATGGCGAAAGGACTCAATGTAACGTTTGAGAAGCCGGAATTCCTCATCATGTCCATCCACCTGTCAAACCTCTCATGCCTTTCTTTTCTCTCTGCTTCCTCTGCAGAGACAATGTCAACAATCTCCTTCCCAAACCAAATTTGCTCAATGGAAAGCCTCTCAGGGCTATTGGGTGGTAGTGTTGCCTCAAGTGAATCGAACACTGCAGTATAATAGTCCAATGCCTCCATGAATCTCTGTACGAATATGGGATTGTTGTGACTGGCGTCTCTCTCAGCAAGAGTTACTACCTTTGCATTCATGGATTTAATGGCACGTAGGAAAAGCTGAACGCCCTGCGAGTCATCGCGGAGAAGCCTGTGGAGGTAGAAGACGCAATTCACTGCCAGTGCCTCATCAGGGAGGATGGCAATGGACGAAAGGAGGCGGAGAACAGAGGTGGGCGAAGTCTCGGCGGGAACTTCAAGGGGGTGGAATTGGAAATTTAGTCCAAGAGACACGGCGAATTTCTTCAACCGATCACCTGTCCTCTGAAGGGCCTCTAAGTCATGACCTGTTCCGGTGATTCGGATCGACAGTGGGTTCGAAGAATTGGCTCGCTCCGAGATGGCTTGCAACAGAGGAGGCCATTGCACCCCTTGTGCGGTGTTGAAATCGAGTATGTGAATCAATGACTGACCTTCAATTGCTTCCAAAATGGCTTGATTGGCTGTGAGGTGGCTAAATCTGATGAAGGGGGTGACTTGATTAAGAGAGAGATACGAGGACTCGATTTCAACTCGATTGACAGACAAGGCGGTGGAAGAGGAGGCCGTGGAGAGTGTGAAGTTGTGCAATGATTGATGGTTAAGCCTAATTGAGAGGGATCTTGTAAATTGGTAGACTAATCTGTCTGTGGAATCTCCATAAGGGGAGTATCCTTCATTGGAGAGGAGGGCGAGAACATGGCGAGCAGAGCTGAAGTCGGATTGGGCGATGAGCTCGGCGCAGCTGACGAGTAATTGGTGCTTGTGATTTGCAGGAGACCCTGGATTTTGGTGGTGATCTGGGTTTTCTTCTTCATGAGAACTCAATGAGCTGAGCATCTCAAACTGTTTGCTTCTGAGACTGACCAAGGAAGTGCTTGAGAATCCCAGAGATATAAATGGATGAGGAAGAGATCTTACTGCCCTGAAAACCCAAACATGTGAAGAGATACTGGGAAACTTGCATTCCTTTTCTTTAATAAAACATCTGAGAATGAAGTTTCTTTGACAGGACATGATCTGCCAAAAAAAGGATGTGATAGTAGTAGCAACTTATGTGAAACACTGTTCACCAATTCTCTCCTCTCTCTCTCTCTTCTTTACAATGGATATTTAAGGGTATTATACCTTTCCCTTGTCTTCTCTCTCTGGACTGTTGTTAACCTCAGGCTCGGTTACTGGTTTCAAGGGGTTAAACATGACAGAAGAGGGTCCAAATGAAAGAGGCAAGAGTTGGGTCTGGCTGAAACAGAGGAGCTATAGGGAGTACTGCTGCTAGAGTAATAATGAGATGATGATACTGATGAATAAAGAGCTGATGGAACAAATAAGCTGCATGATACTTGATTAAAAGAAAAAAAGAAAAGGAGAAGAAATCAACAAAGAAAAAAGGAACCATAAAAAAGTCCTTACTGGAAATTTCTCTTAGGCATTGACAGGCAAAGTCTTAATGGTGAATAAGCCCCACAACTATCGTTCGTTGTCTCTTAGTGGGATTTCCATTAATTTCTTTCAGAGAACTTCCTTACACTGGCCTCTCTTTCTGTCAGTACAGAAAAGACTTGTTACAAGGCCTCAACCCTCTTCTCCTTTGCTGTTTATCTTTGTTCATTCACATAAAAGCAAGAACAAAGCATCTTTATGCAACCATTATCTAAAAATAGGAGAACCCATTTGTAAGTTTATTGGATTTCCCATACCCAGCCGTGGAAAACATTAAAAAATCAACCAGATTTCGAGATCCCGTGTTTGCTTCCATGAAAGAAAGGGATTTTTCTTTTCCTTTGGAGCTACGGGCTGCATTTCAATATTCTTATTGCAGAAGAAAGTTGACAATAACTATGGACTCTTTTCAGGCTTCCTTTTCCTTTCTTTCCTTCAATCTACTCCTGGAATTCTAAACTGTGTGTCTGAGAGAAGCCAATAACGTGTGGAAATCAACACCTCCGCTGAACTGCAAGGTATCTGTTCCTATACTCTTTCCTGCGCAGCTTCAGTTGAAAGAAACAAGGGACAAAAATGACAAGAAGCAGCACCAAACTGAAGAGAGTGAGAAACAAAACAAAAGCAGAGAGAGAGAGAGACAGAGGCCTTCCTTGAAAATTCTTAAAAAAGAGAAGAAAAGAAAGCTGCTGGCCATGTTGTTTTACCTGTAGCATTGATTTGGTGATTTGACATGCTCAAAAGTCCACCCTTTACATGGAAAATCTTCTGCCCTCGTTGGTGTTTTGCTTTTTAGCTCTGAAAAATCCCCACGTATGGACACACTCTCTTTCCTCTCTCTCTCTTCTCGACACCACTTTCTCATCCAAGGAAGATCTCTCATCTCTCACCCCCCATTCCTAGCCAAGGAAGATTGTGTTGGGGGGCGAACTAGAATCCATATCAACTGTGAAAGAGAAAAGTTAAAGACTTATATGGAACTGAGTCACTCCACTTATCAAGTTAATTTTGGGACTTGGAAGTCCAGTCCTAATACTAGTATCAGATCTAGTTCCTCAAGCTATAGAATGTGGACTTAGGGATCTTTTAGTCCATTGAGATGGTTGGCAACATTCTATCTGTTGGAGAGCTTCGTTCAAGGAAGGATTATTGGAAGTGCGAATGAAAGTCCCACATCAGTTGTGAGAGGAAAAATCTAAGGACTAGTAAATGACTGAACCACTATTAGGCTTTTGGTGATAACAGGAACATTGGTCTCTCTCTCTCCAATTACACCATTTTTCCAACCAAGAAAGACTGATGTCTCTCTCAGACACTCTCGCCTTACGCCATTTTTCCAACCAAGAAAGATTGGTTCTCTCTCACACTTCTAAAAACCATTTTCTCAATCAAGAAAAATCGGACCGGGTGGAGGAAGAGTGTCAAATAAAATAACACAAAGACGGTGAAGATATGCAGGAGTAGAGATCTTGAGTGGAGTCCAAGGAAGGAAAAGTGAAAATATTCGATGACTCATGCAAGGACTAATAGGCTAATATAATAACACCAATAGAAAATGAAAGCTAAGGAGAAGATAATGAAAAGAAACAACACCAATAATAGTCTAACGGATCAACTACTCCCAACCTACTCATTGGCAGAAAATACATACCAGCTGGGATTTGGAGAATAGCCATCTTAGGTTTGACATTCATATAATTTAAAATATGAAATGTCAAACACAAAATGGAAAAAAAAAAAAAAAAAGGAAGAGGAAAATATGGATTTATTTTTCCAGGTACTCAAGTCAAATGAAATACACTTAGAAAAAAGGAATTGAATGTTTAACAAAAGAAAGGAAAGGCAATGAATCCAATGATTTGCTCACAATAAATATCAGAAGAAGGAAAAAAATAAAGAACAAATAGTGAAGTATCTTTTATAGATCTTATCTTTCAGCACAAGTAAGTGGTCTCTTGAACCACTTTAGTTGGGTTTATTTGTGGAAGTGGCAGTATTCCTTAAAAAGGGTTAATTTTTTAGTATTTGAATTTCAAGCACCATTTGTTTCAAGGCAATCAATTTAATGACAAATATTTATGTATAAGCATAGAATTTTATATTGGCGAATACGTTTGATACAGTAAGAGGGTGTTTTATGTATTTTTATGAACTAAGGTGTCATGATCTCTTAAAGCATCTAATTAATCTTTAGGTATGTGCAAACCTCACTACCCATACACACCGAGTAATTCTATGGAAAATGGCCTTTTGAGATTTATAATATCATAAAATTATAAGCATTTACTGTTAGGCTTATGTTGACCATTAATTACTCAAAATATAAGAAGAAACTTTTTAAGAAAAAAATTATATTTAAACTGAGTTCAATCCAGACCGATACATATCTGTAAATCCTCTGAATGGTTCAATCTCTAGCACAAAGAGTGCTTGACTCATATAATCTGGGTTTGGGTTTGGCTCTCTTGCCTTGAAGGGGCCACCCATTATGGTTGTCTTTCAAATTTACAATTGGGTGAAAAATTTTGGGCAAATGTATGGACAATTCTAGGGGCTTTGAATGGCTTTCGCACTTAGAGGGGGTATGTTTGTGTTCAAATTGGATGAAGAATCTTGGACAGATCTATGGACAAGTTTGGCAATTACAAGATTCTATTCATAAGTCAATATATGAGAAAAGATTCGAATCAACTAGGTCTAGCAACTAGAAAGGAATTGTTTTAAAGAATTAATTGAGGAGAATAGACTGTGTGTGAAAAATCCTTTGAAAAAATAATTGTAGGATCTACATTTACAACCCTTCCTCCCCTTACACAAAACCCATGTAAATCCAATTTCTATGCAATTTGACACCATTTGAATGCACTCAGTATCCAATCAAGTCTCATTTGACTGATAAAGTGTATAATATTTAAAATCATACTCAGAATTATAAGCTCAAACAAATTTTTAATACATGACCTATGTTTCAAACTATCTTCCATGAGTGAAGATGTGCTTACAAATACATGAAACAAAATTCTCAATGTAAAAAGTTTTAAAAGAATAATTTTTAACAAAAGCTGAAAGGCAAAACAAAAACAGTCATCTCTTGATCAACAAGTACAGTATTGCAAAGGGTTGAAAATCATATGGATAAAAATATGTTAGCCCAACCTAACAGGGTTGGAGTGATGGTCAGGAACCTGTCTCAGAAAGTAGGAGTTCTGAGTTTAATTTCCACTCCACTTCAACGCGTGACTCCCTATAGAATTATTTGGTGTGTGTTGATAGAGAAGTTTGCACATACTCTAAAGATTAATCAGATGTTCTAAAAGGCTTGAATATCTTGACACACACATACATACATATATATATATATATATATATATATATATATATATATATATATATATATATATATATATATATATATATATATATATATGCCTTAATCTATATTGGATGGAGCCCAAGAAATCATCTGTAACAACATTCATTAACTAGCTGGTGTTTGTGGATGTGTTGTAAGTGGGAAAAAGTTTTCAATTTAGAATTGATTAAATAATTGAGTGAAGGTTTCTAAGTCAAACAAATTAAAGAATTTTTTTTCTTAATTTTTAAACTATAAGTAATGACTTTTTTTTAATGGAAAAGTTGCATCTTCCTGCTACCCACTTGCATCCTGCTAGTGTCCTAAAAAAAAAAAAACATAGGGTACAAGAATGAATGAATTCCTTTCTTAGAAGAAGAAATCCTAGCTGAGGACCCATATTTGGATCTGCCCACCCACCCATTAAGAACCATGAATATTGAATACATGAATTATGAAAATATGAATATGAATAATGAATCTATGATTAGTTATTTTCAATCCTATGGATAGCAAATGAGGGTTACTTCTACATCATTCATTTTTTAGATAAAATGAGTATTCACATCTCATATTGAAGGTAAGACTAATCCCGCAGATACATGAAACTATTCGCATACCTTGTGTATCAAGTAAGACCTGAGAGAAGTCAAATCCAAAACATCTAATTTAATTCCTAAAAACTTAGACCAACTAAACTACCTCTAATTGAACCTTCTTATCCTATCCTGCCTAGAATTTTGCTTAATAGACTTGTCTAGCACATGCTTTTACTATTGATGTTGTTTTTGAATTTTAGAATGATACAAACTGGCTCTCATCATTCAAGAAACCTTACAAACACAGACAAATACCAAAGTTGAGGTGCTTACAGCTCTGATAAGCTTGTAATGTTAGTCATACAAAATTATTATCATAAACAGTTCTTTTTATTATTTAAAAATAACTTTTTATTCTATATTATCATTTTACTTTATTAAATCATTTTATAATTTATCAAGTCTTTTCTTATTTATAATTAAGTCTCCAATACTACCTTTTAGCACCCTCAATTGGAACCCTTCTAATTCTCTATGCCAAAATTGTTTCTAGTTGTCTTTTAAAACCATCTTTAAGTGTTATTCTCTCATCTCCTCATCTACTGAGATGAAATCTTTAATTCTTTATTTATACATTTTTGTTACATTATACTTTCGATTTTTTTAATGACTAAGGTGTTCAGACTTTCTTAGAGTACTCGACTAATCCTCAGAGTATATACAAACCTATGTACCCACAGCGCATGGATAACTTTAAGGAAAGTAACCCTTTAAAGTGGAGTGGGAATCGAACTCAAGATTTGTACATTCTGAAATAGATTAATTATATCTCTATTCTATTAACTTTTAAACTATTTTTTACATAAATTTCACACATAACTATAATTTATTACGTCCTAACTTCTCCACAATTGTAGTCATATAACTATCGTGTAATTCACAATTAAATTCATGAATATCCTACAACAAGATGATGACCGTTGCAGTCAACGAAACTTAGAAAGTTTATAAGGTTTTTACAATCTAAAATTTTAAGGGGACAAGCATTCCTTGGACTTCAGAAGATTCCCACAATACAAAAGTCAAGATTAGGTTAAGCATAATAGATAATTAAAATAACAAAAACTTTAAAAAAATAATATTCAATTCTTTGTTACATATCAGATACCTCCTATGATGAAGTAAATTATTAGAAAAATGTATATAATATGCAAAAATTGTTTAAAGAAAATAAAAAAAGGGAATAATCCAAACGATTGTAATATTTAATTAAAAATCTGATAGCCACTAAAATTTGTTTTATTGGGGAATGATGTGAGGACCCTATCTTCTTCTATCAAGCTTTTTTCTTTTATTTCCACTTACTTCTATTTTATAGTAATAATATTACTCATGGGAATGGTAGGTTAGGGGGCCTAGATTCCCCACTCCACAATAGGAAGGAAAAAAAACTAAACTAATTCTCTTCTATTCCCTTACTTTCCTAACTATAGAGATATATAATATTTATTTTCTATTTTTTAATTAATTTATTCGAACATTGCACCACAATGAATGGGATTTTTGAGATATGCGAATGAATGAATTTGAAAGGTATTTTTAGAATGGTAGTTCTTATTAAAAAAATTAGGTCGGTTGAATTTTAAAATCATGATTTTCAAGAGTCCAAAAATCAATGATCAAAATTAGATCATTTTTTAATGGATTTTTAAACCAATGGTAAGATCAACTTTAAATGAATTGAAATTGAATATGAATACAATTTATAAAGAGTGTAATTACACTCTAGCCCATGGGCGACACGGGCTATAGAAAAAAATCTATTTTTTTTAATGATAAGTTAAAGCCACACTACATCCTTCATAGCTAGGGCATAGTGCTTGCCAACTATGAAAGGGGATTTTGTCAAAGGCTGAAGCCATTTCATATGAATGAAAATCAAATTCGATTGCCATAAATGGGTCAATTAAGTATTCTATGGTGGACTAAGTTATAAATTATGGGAAAAAAGTGCTAAAAAGTAAAAACATAGGAACAAAGACAAATATAGTCGTAAGCATTGTCTTTGAACTATACCTCAGATCATATCATGACTGATATTTTATATGCAGAAATGGAAAAGGATGGCGTGGATGAGACAATAGAAATGAGTGTGCTTGACTCACTTTCCTCCCACTCATCTATTATTCCCATAATAAACATACCACCACCATGTTTAAAAACTCACTCGGACTTGTTCATTTTTCATACTAAGTCCACTTAATTATGATTTTTTTCCTTCAAAACCTCCATTCATCCATTATAATCAAATAGAGATTGATAAGTGAACTTCGAAACAAAAAATTTAATCGAAAATAAAGAATTTCAGACTTAAACCATCCAATTTCATGAATTTATATCAAATGTAATAGAGACTAGATTATTTTAATAAATAGATTTTGATTCATAAATAAATCCAAAAATATACATATTTATCTATATGATTAATATGTCAAATTGTGACTAATATCTGTTTGAGAAGGCTCAAAATGGAGAAATAGCATTTATAGCACCCTAATCAAGAAAAGGTGCACGCAAAAATTAAATTGAAAAAGCAAAAAAGAAAAGAAAAGAACAAGGACCAGAGTATACAAAGTAAGGAAGTTTCCCTCTGAAAACTGAATTAAAAAAGCAGATCGCATGTTTCGTCAAGGATAAATAGTAGCTAGTATAATGTTATAAGCTGGAGAAGTGGAGATTTCTCTTGGAGAATTCTAACTTCTCTTATATTTGAAGCCCGTAAATAGTGAATCTTCTCCTTCAAGGAAAAATGGTATTCTGCACTTCTGCCAGTGTACTCCAAGAGGAGAAGATATGCTGAAGCTGTCCTACTCTCGAAGAACTTTTTATTCGAAGTTCTCATCCAAACACAGTAATAAAGACAATTCTAGAACTCAAATTGAAAATTGAACTGTCTCTCCAAGACAGTAGTTCTACCTTCATAAACAATGCAACAATCAAAAACTTCCAACATGTAGCTTTCTATGAAGAGAAGGGAGATGGGAAATGGCGAAAATGGTTAGGGATTCGAAGGTTGGCCTGACCCAGCTGCAATTCTTGAGTTATCGAGTTTAAACACACATAAAATGCGGCTTCCGTTGCATAGATTAAATAACAATGATTTGAGGGGATCTTTGGTAAGGTCCTAAATTTATACTACAGATAATGGTAACTGAATACACGTTGAATACATCCTGCAGAGCTCTATCTCCGGAATGCATTACCTTCATGAGCTTCTGACTTCCCCTGCAGATAATACGTCCGGCGACAGACAGACTCCTCAATCGTGGCACTCCCTCCTTTATCCGTACCGTAGACACTCTTGTGAGCAGCATCCAAGAAACTCCTGCTGCCAGATGCAACAGACTGGCTCGCCTCCTGAGCATCAGCTTCCGATGCCTTCTTCAGCCGTTTCCATCTCTGCTGCTCAGGCAGCTCTGCATCAAGCTGCATTTCTCGTGCTCGAGCTGCCTTCTCTTTGCAGTAAGTCTTGGAGCACCCTGTTGTTGCTTATGGAGTGGTCGATGCTGAAACGTAGGAGTTTCAGTTCGGGGGTGTTCAACTCTTGACTTGTGTGTGGAAGCGGAAGACCGATGCCCATCTGCTTGATAAATCCTCTTTCTCCTATCTCCCTCCCCTTCGCTCATGGACTCTTCTGAATCTGATCGACCTTTCGATGAGTGCTTCTCATGCTTCAACTTCTTGTGGTGCTCACCCACTTGACGGCTTCTCTTTCTTCTCTCTTCATCCTCTTCACTTGTGGCCCCTTCAGAATCAGATTTGTTCGATGAATGTTTTCTATGCCTGGACTACTTGTTTGTATGTTCTTTTTTCCTGTGCTTCTCCTCCTTGGGCTTCTTTGTTTCAACCTGCAAAAACAAATAAGATTTTTTTCTCGTTAAAATCAGATTTAGTGATAACATCATGACAATTTAATGATCAATGTCTTCTCTCATCTCTGTAATATGGCGCCACAGTGAATGGACAATTCTCAGAATCAAAACAGTTGGATGATCAAGTTGCCCATTAAAGGACATTCTCTATTTAAGGATGATTTTTGCAAACACAGTAAGCTTTTCTAGTGCTGACAAGAAGCATTTAATTGATAGAGACAAAACAGAAAGTGTCTGCCCAAGATGGGTTGTGCAGGCTCTGTGGCAAAAAATGATTTACATAATTACAGGTTAACTAACCTTTCAAAAAAATAATTAAAGGTTAACTAACCTTTCAAAAAAATAATTACAGGTTAACTAACCCTAGATGAAAGATTTAAAAAAAAAAAGTCAACAGGATGAAAAGGGCAATTAAGTTTTAGTTCAATGCTGTTTGGCTGCCTGAACTCCTTTCAAGAGGAGCCTATGACCTCCTTTGCCGATAATGCAGACTGACTGATAATGGAATTGATTGAAGCAATCACAAGGTTCTTGGCAAGAAAAACTTGGAGGGAGGGGGAAGCTAAATTAAAGTATTGGTAAGAAAAGATTCCACTCCAATCCATGGTCCACACCCTTTTACCCTTCTTTTTATTGAGAGAGAACAAAATTCTCATTGATAATATAAGAAAGTACAATTTTGCTTGTGTCCATCTGGGATTGTACAATTTTGTTTGAGTCCATCCGGGGGTGAATGAAGCACACTCTACAGGGAAAAGAAAAGAAAAGAAACACACCCAAACACAAGTATACAGTTAATTGTTTTAAATTGATTGTGTTATGAGACCACAAAAATATCGATTGCTTTTAAATATGGTAATTTTGTATCAATACAATTTAAAAATCTTATGAATAGATAAATTCATATTTTATGCTAAGGTGCATATGTTTTCATTCTTATTGATAGATAAGAATCATAATTTATTAATTTTGTCAATTTTATATTATGGATCCCACCAAAATATTTATTTATTATAATGATTTACACTCATATTTTTAAAATATTCTCAAATTTAATTTTTTATCTTATGTCATACCAAAATATTACATGATAATTATTCTATAAGTGGACTAGATGGTCGTCCCATTTATGAACAATATAAATTGATTTTTATTTAGTAATTAAAAAAATACATACAAAGTTCTCATCCATTCTCCACTTTTTTCATCCATACAACATTTTAACTCCTTTAGACTATTAAATAAACCACCCAAAAAATCCAAACAGGTGCAGGAGAACTTACAAAAGAAGGTCAATCTCCAGGAGACCCTAAAAAGTAAACATTCTCTTCTCCTACTCTAGGAGAAGTCTCATGCTTTAAGTTCTTCCCATCCAAACACAGCCTTATGAGTTCAAAGGATATCAGTTGTTGTCTTAGTAGACTTCACATCACCCTATAGATTGGACTTCTGTTCCATTGCAAAGGAAATACAATCATTACTTCTTGGAGTCCACTAGAAGCAAGTAAAACTGAATATTATTGTGATGAGAATTCAATGTTTTCCTTTCTGGTACTTCACCTAAACCCTATGCTAAATACTAAGCTACATATAATGCTATTTGGAACTTCACCTAATACCTACACCCTCACATAATGTCACATGATTAAACTATAAATATATTTCTTTCTTGATAAAAGCAGCTATCATACCAATTAACTTTCACAAGCAATAGCCACTGTGATACATGGGCTTCCATTGTAAATAAAGCTGTGCTGTGCTATGTCGTGCTGTGCTCTGTGTATGGGATGTGTGTGTGTGTGTGTGTGTGTGTGTGTGTGTGTGTGAGAGAGAGAGAGAGAGAGAGAGAGAGAGAGAGAGAGACTTACAGATTTGCAAATCATGGCCATCTGGACTGGGTTGTTCTTAATTCTGGCAAGGGCTTCCTGTTCCCATTGGCGTATCATAAGCAATGGATCTGAATGAAGCTTCCTCCATGCATCATTGGCGGATTGAGGTTTATCCTCAAACAAAGCTCCAGGAACAGAAGCCTGCTGCTGACAAAAAGGCAATGTTTCACATATACATTAATCACAACTCACAGACATAACACTGGATAAGATCTTACTATGTAACCATTATAAATTACCTTACATGCATGGATGAACAAATCAAAAAGAACTTCATATAATGAATAAGTATCAGGAGAAGACTGAACTGCTCAATGTTTCTCATCATTACTACAAGCTGCCTTATCAGATATAAACAGAATGTAGAAATTGCAATGAAAGAGCCTATAGCACCTCCTCACCATTTCTATATCTAGAAATTTCCCCACCATTTTGGCCCACATGGAGGTGAGACTAATCCAACAGATACACGAAGCCACCCACAAGCATCATGTATCAAGATATTATAAGTGAGAGAAACAATCAATTCAAATATAGGTTTATTATAAGTGAACTAGTTTACTGTAAGTTTCTTGTAAGTAGGAAAGTTCATTCTTCTTCTTCTTCTTCTTCTTCTTAAGAAACAGTTAATCCAAATTTAGGCTTATTATAAGCTTATTATGAGTACGGAAGTTCACTCTCTTCTTGTTCTTGAGAGAAAAATGGGGAGAGAAATAGTTAATCTTCAGGCTTATTATAAGTGAACTAGTTTACTCTAAGTAGGAAAGTTCAGTCCTTGGGTTTGGGGGGGAGTTCATAATGTTTATCTTCTTGTTAAATCCCATTAGTGTAAAGAGTTCTCATCTTAGTAACAGTATAAGTAGGAAAGGTTCACTCGGACAACACTCGAGAGTGTAGAGAATATAAAAAGTGGGTTCAAAATGCATGCAACAATGCCCTTCAATGAAGCCCCTAAAGAAACCTAAAACTCAAACATGTTTTTCAAGTCAACTTGACAAGTCAATCATGTTTTGGCCAAGCAGTTTTTTTTTTTTTAAATGAAAAGTTTCTAAAGTCCAATTGAGTCAACTCACCGACTTCATAGTGTGCATGATTGTATCGGCTACCTGTAATATACAAGGTGGAAGTAGCCATAAGTTCCATTTTGGGATTGATATTGTAACATACTCACATTAAGTTATGTTAAGTCTATCTTGCATTTATTGATAAGATACCTTAAGTCTATCATCACGACTCAAACTTTCCAACATGACTCAAACCACGAACTTAAAGGCTCTGACAGCAACGACAACACAATGATGATGATGACCTAAAAAGCTACAAGCTACTGGGTCAGGATGATTTTTAGTGCATGACTAATCCAACCCCTCCCTATATTTTAGTGGGGGTAGAGGGCCCTCCGCACCCCCATCCCTATACATGTAAAATGTGTCCACAAATTGAAATATCGAAGTCAGTAGGTGTAAAGGTTCTATTGGATAGCAGGACTCATCCAAAAATATGCATGCAAAACCAAACTAGAGGTTCTCATATCATCTAGTCCGGGATACATTATAAAATTGGAAAAAAGAGACAACGCTACAAGAGGAATTCTAGTAACTTGCTTTCATTTCATTGTATGATAATTTGTGACGTCTTCACTATAGTTGCTGGGTTTCAGCAATCTGGCTTGATTTATTTAAACCAAATCCCCGACAATAGATGTGGCCTTGAGATACCAATTCCTGGTATTAAATCTGTTCGCAAGATCTATAGTCAACGCATTAGAGGATTACTTTTCGAGTAAGGTTTGTATGATAGCAGAGTAGTATGATCCATTATTGTTTCACAGATTCAGCAATGAAATCCTTGCATTTGAGACTTGATGGTGCAGGGAAAACCTGCAACCTTAGTAACAGTTTAAATCCATAGTTGTTCAAGTCCTTATTTAAAAATAAAAAATAGAAAAAGGTTTCAACTTTCATGAACCAAAGACTTTCTGTTTCCCATGTGTGTAAAAATAGCCTGAAATTTTACCTATTTTAGTCTGCCCAAGATGGATTAACTTGAAAATTTTCAAGATTTTGTGAGAATTCCAATGTAAATTGCAATATATTTCAATTTTGTTTAAATGGTTTTTATTTTGGGAAATGGTATAGATTGCAATATTTGAGCAGAAGAATTGTGCATCTGGTGAACCACATAAATTCAGAGAAACGTTAGGAGGAATGCAGCCCCAACGACAATGACCTTAGGGGGAAAATATCCCATTTCCACAAAACTAAAAGCCCTTAATCACACATTAGAACATTTTTTTTTTATGACCGAAGGTGTCCAGCTCCTTCAGGGCATATGAAAACCTCCCAATCCGCATCTCCGGGAGTGGCCCTTCATTCCAAGACCTCGCTTCATGAGGTAAGCGCCTTGATCGTCAGGCCAACCCCTTGGGCTTAACATAGAAGAACATTTGAACCACGATCAAAATCAAATCAATCAATTCTAATTTTAAAAGCCTCGCTCATATTGGGTACAAACATCCAAACGCAAAATAACCAACATACAAAGAAGAGAAGCAACCAAGCACAGAAAGAAGTAACCCACAAACTTACTTTGGAGGAACTGGGCTCAGCATCGTTCTTGGGTGGATGAGGCGGGGCTTCAAGTGCCTTGAATCCATCAGAACTGCCCTTGCCGACAGCCAATCCAGACTCGTACAGAAAATCCAATCGCTCTTGCTTCCTAAAGAAATCAACAAAGAAAAAATTACTAAAAAAAAAAAGAACAAAGACCCAATATATATATAGAGAGAGAGAGGGAACAGGGGGAAATCGAAAGCCAAAGATGGAAGAAAGGAGAATGGGAAAAATGGGTAGCCGGCTTGCTCTTGGAGCAATCGGAATTCGGAGCGCTCACGTTCTTCTTGGATCTGCTTTCGGAGCTCTTCTAATTTCCTCTGCTTGGCCTCATGCTTCTGCTCTGCCTTCCACACGTTCTCAATGTTTCGAAGGCATCCCGTGTGCCATCCCTTTTTGTTCAGAAACTTCAGAGCCATCCTCTTCCTATTTCCTCCCTTCCAGTCAATGTAACTCATGGTGATTAAATGGTGAGACTGACCCACGTCACCCTTTATAATTTAATCCAACAACTGAGTAAAAGGAAGGAAGATAATAAGTTCATAACCATTTAACAAAGTTATATTAAATAAAATATTTGAGAAAAGTGTAGTATTTATGTATACTTCTTTTTCTTAAAAGCTAAGGTTGAAATATCGGTCGATACATATCATATCGGCCGATACGATATGTATCAGCCGTACATACCGAATATCGGCCATCCGAAATATCGATCACAATATCGACTGATATTCATAAATATCGATATTTAATTTTTTTTTAAAAAAAACACTAATACTATTTTTGACGATTTTCCACGGTTTCTTGCAGTTTTTAATGGTTTTTCGCGGTTCTACACGGTTTTTAACGGTTCAAAGTTTACGGCTTTCACGGGTTCTCACGGTTTTTTCACGGTTCCAATATTGGAGGAGAGAGAAATGCCGATATCGGAAGAGAGAGAAAATTATCGGCCGATATATCGGTCTAGGCGTTTTCTAAACCCCTGCTTAAAAGTACTTCAAAGAACCCCATTTTACATTAGAGAATTTTTAAATGTAGATAGGAAATAAAATGTAAGAGAAAGGAAAAATAGATAGTTTTCTTTTATGTAAAGTCTGGGCTTAAAATCAAATCAAAGTTTCATGAAAAATCACATTTGAATGGTACAGGTGGTTGTCCAAAGAATTTTACATAAGGATCTTGTACCTTTACAATAAAAATTTCAAATCATATACTATCATCGTAACATAATAAACAAGTAAGACTGGTTTAAATATGAAAACTGTCCAATCTTGAGAATGATTTAGGGATTGGCTACCTTCAAGGAAGGTCATAATCTCTTAAAGGGTTGTAGGGTATTTCCATTCAGATTTAACCTTAGTAGACATAATAAATACTTGTACATTTAAAAGCATGCACTAAATTAATTAATTAAATAAATCTGATGTAAGCTAGAAATTAAGGGAAAATACATGTACTACACGGTGGTAAAGAGGAGGAAGGAAGTAGAGAGGTTATTTTGGGCGGTGAGGGCAGCAATGCCCAATAATTTCTTGACGTTTGTGGTCTGTCCTAGAGGGACAAATCTGCTACTTGTTTGATGGAGATCAACAAGCAAGGGGGCAAGAGGAATTGCTTACCAAGAGAGAAATATCGATGGAGGGGATCCAAGGATCTTGCTACTTCTGCTTGAAGGAGATCAAAAATAGGAGAAGAGATTTGGCTGCCATCGCATGGATCATATAGGAAAAGGGGTCGGTAGCTTGATTTGGGAAAAGGTAAGGCTTGTTGCCGTTTCTAAAAGGGAGAATGAAAGTCGAAAACAGAAAGGGTATTTCTTTCCGTCGTGAGTTAGAGATTTGTGAGGAAGAGGAAAATGGTATTTTCGGTGAATGGGATTCACAGGGTGTGGGTCTCAAGGGCCCAAACTAATTTTTATTGTAAAATCAACTAAGGGGTGTGGGTGCCATAGCCCACCTAAAATTATAGATTTTTAATTGTATAATTCCAATTAAAATTCTAACCTTGGAGATTAAATTCTAATTTAATAAATAAATTTTCCATTCACTTAAAATAAAATATCAAATTTGCATAAACAATATTAGTTTCCTACTCAGTGACTCGCTACTCCCAGTCGGGTCCCTAGAATCACGGTGGCTCTTTGCTTAGACCTTCCACCATTCATGTAAATCACCAGAATGTTATCTTGAAGGATATCACGGACGGCAGCAACCTTCATTTCAACGAGTGGTGAAAAGGAAAGATGAAAAATGTGTCAGCTTGGACAGGATGGATGAAGGATGACAATGAAAAGAAATCTTAAGTAGGACCAATCAACATGAAGACGGGCATAGCTAAATTTTCTATGCCAAGGTTTTCCACCTGAAACAAATAATGTTCTAGTAACATTATCCCAAATGTGCTTGGTTATGATAAAAATATAAAGGACGTAACTAATGCAACATGGGATGGACTTCGCTGTTATTGCAGACTCCCTTGAAAATCCTTTTAAAACGCACTGAAAGCACCATATTCTATTCAAGCAAGTGATAAATAAAACCTGCAACCGACGAAGAATTGGCTTTTGCCACCGCTCCCGCTGGTAAGAAAATCAATTAATCAATCATGAGATCTTAGGCAACAGGATCAAATATTTGAGAATAATCACTACAAATATCGCCTGCATATATTTTGTGCCATGAATTGTTGATCTGAGAACGATCAGTACATGAAATAAACATAAAACTTAAGCAGGGCAACAGTTTTTCCAGCTGTAAAGAATTGTTTTTAAGTGGTTCCATAAAGAATAATAAGTTCAATTAACTATTTCAGCTGAAGTGCCAACAGCATTGCTAGTGTACTGGTTAGGCACCTCATAGTAAGAAGAGAGGTCCTGACATCAAACCCCTGTGAGGACTATACTGTAATATTCATCTTTTTTATTTCTAAAATCATATTCACGCACAAGAACTTAAAAAGAATAATAACTTGATCTTAATGCATTACAACCATAAAATACAAGCAAAATAAACAGCGTTTCCATCGTAAAATTAAGTTAAAATGAGTTCAAAATGCGGGCCGAGTTGATTCGAGTTAGAATTCGAGTCGGACTGGATTGTGAAGTTTAGATTGAGTTTCATATATATCAACTTGGATCAGATTAAATTTTAAAGAACCCAATCCGTCATACTTGAGTTGCGGCCCTAAGATTTTTTTATCCAAAAATCAATAAAATGACTTAGACATGCAAGGCACTCTCTGACCTAAAAGTATAAAAATTGAGGAGACCATCCAACATCACAATTTTCAAGATATTTTTTACCAGAAATCATAGCACTTTATCATCATTGGACAGAAGTGGCCGACCCGGAGCTTCGAATGTAAAGGTGGCACTTCCGTATAAGTTTGAAAAGTGCCTAAATCAGTAGGCATACGAGTAGAGTACAAAAATAGGTGAATTATGAGGTCAGCGATGGAATAGCCACATACAATTGGGCCATATGGTTAAGCAGTCAAGACTATAGATTGTCTGATGAGTTCCAGTCCTGTATGGAAGATTCAGCTTAAATCTTTTTTCCTTCAATATCTTTCCTCCATTTGAGTCATCCGTCAATTGAGCTGTCATCCTTCTGACGGGTTCCTTTCACATGTTAGGTCGGGTTCCTTTCACATGTTAGGTGTTGGAATCGATGATCTTATCATATCCATGGCATGTAGTGGCACTGCCCATATATCCGAGTATCATAACACATTATATGATTTTTTATTCTCAGATATAAGTTTTGGGGATCACTTACGCACACTCGAATTTTCTGCCTTTACACATTCATTTCTGAAATTTCGAGTGAAATTACGATTTTACCCCCCGATTTCCATTCATTCGAATGAATGCCCAGTTCATTTTGGCATTCATTCGAATGAATCATTCATTCGAATGAATCATCAAGTTTATTTTCAATTCATTCGAATGAATGGGCTGATCAGTAACACGGAATACTGCTCAGCCCCATTCATTCGAATGAATGGACGATTCATTCGAATGAATGGGCCTCATTCATTCAAATGACCCATTCATTCGAATGAATGGGTCATTCATTCGAGTTCCGTTCATTCCGTCTTCCGTCATTCGAATGATTCAAATGAACCTTCAGTTCAGTACATAATATTTTTTTTTTAAAATTTTAAACTTATTTTTTAAGCATTATGTATTTCTAAAATTTTTCAAATTAAATATCCAGACTAATTACGATAATCTGATAAAAATACTTTAAGACTTCAAGGTCTTTTGACACTCCTAAATATTTAAAACACAGTGTTTTACAAATAAGGGTATCCCTAAGGTGTGCCAAAAATATATTTAGGAGTGTCAAAAGACATTGAAGTCTTAAAGTATTTTTATTAGGTTATCGTAATTAGTCCGGATATTCAATTTGAGAAATTTTGGAAATACACAGTGCATAAAAAACAACTTTAAAGTGTATTAGGAGATTTTATTATTTAATACACTATGCACATTATTTTTTATGCACTGTGTATTTCCAAAATTTCTCAAATTGAATATCCGGACTAATTACGATAACCTAATAAAAATACTTTAAGACTTCAAGGTCTTTTGACACTCCTAAATATATTTTTGGCACACCCTAAGAATACCCTTATTTATAAAACACTGTGTTTTAAATATTTAGGAGTGTCAAAAGACATTGAAGTCTTAAAGTATTTTTATCAGATTATCGTAATTAGTCTAGATATTCAATTTGAAAATTTTTAGAAATACACAATGCTTAAAAAATAAGTTTAAAATTTTTTAAAAAAAAATATTATGTACTGAACTGAAGGTTCATTTGAATCATTCGAATGAATGATTCGAATGAATCGAATGACTCTGGAACTCGAATGAATCGAACGACGGAATGAACGAACGTTCTGCTCATTCGAATGAACGATTCATTCGAATGAATGATCGTTTCATTCGAATGAATGGAAGGAATGGTGACCATTTTTTTACTATTCATTCGAATGAATCATCCATTCATTCGAATGAATGGGACTGAACAGTATTCCGTGTTACTGTTCAGCCCATTCATTCGAATGAATTGAAAATACACTTGATGATTCATTCGAATGAATGATTCATTTGAATGAATGCCAAAATGAACTGGGCATTCATTCGAATGAATGGAAACACGGGAGTAAAATCGTAATTTCATCCGAAATTTCAGAAACGGGTGTGTAAAGGCAGAAAATCCGGCTGTGTGTAAGTGCTCCCAAGTTTTGAGTCATGGTTAAGTGACAACCGGTAGACCTCGTGCCTCTAAAAGGTTTGTTGAACAAGTAGAACAATTTTGATAATATATTAAAATCCATTCTTCCGTATCAACAAAGTAAATAGGACTAATAAAAGCAGACACAATAGCATTGTATTGTCCACTTCATGGGATGTATAAAATCCTAAATTTAAAGATCGCATCAGATTTCGTACATACCCATCCATTTTGTATATCTTTTAAAAAAAAAAAATCTTATTATTCAATAGTGGTAAAGGTAAATTTCCGTTAACCAGTTTTATTCGTTCTTTTCCTATGAGGAACGGAACTGCATTTTCAACACTGAGCTGAGGATTTTCCGATCCAGGAGAATTTTACAAGGATGGACCACAATGGTCTGGATCACCAACACAGGGTCAAGAATCAGACAGAGCATCACATAACAAGAGGAAAAAGCAGAGATAAAGAACAGAGAATTTCATTAAGCACAGTCGAGAATAATTGTACAATGTAAGGTGGAGGGGCGTGGGCTGGATCGGGCAGAGATACAAGTATTTTAGTGAGGGTTCATTCGAACTGTGCTCCAATTCACCCTGAAAAAGACAGCCGCAAATACTCCTTCCACCTGCTTCGGGGTGGAAAAGGCCAACCAGGCATAGAAATGCCCCAATAGCGCCAGAATACCTGAGATCCAATTGCCTTGATTTCTACTGCATCATCTCCCAAGGCCATATGGACCCTTTGGAAGGAACTCCCAATCTAAATCAGCCTCACCTGGGAATTGCTGGAACGACCGATTCAGCCGAGTGGTGGAGGCCCATGATTAGGTAGATACGAAGAGTTCTTATGGCTGATTGCCATTCTAACAAGTGAGTTGCATCGATCAAAGATGATCCGCCCTCCTCGGCCAATCCTTCCCTGGAATCGATATGGTGGGGCAGTTGTACCATTTTCAACCGGAGGATCTGATGGCATCATAATGCCTGCCACAGCCAGTTCTTCTGGATCTAGAGGGCTTGCAAACAACATAATGGGTTCATGCGGACCCTGCACAATGGAATATTTGTCTAGATGCTTTTAGAAAGAATCTCACCTCAAACTAAAAATCGCATGGTTTACAGTTGATTCAAAGCCACTGGAAAACATAGAAACAAATAACCAGCATTTTTCTAAACAATAGAACCAACCAATGCTATCAGATTGATTCCATTAGGAGGTTGAATGATGGGTTTAAATCCATCTCTCGAAACCAATAAAAGTTAATCAGCTCGAAGATGTTAGCTCAAATGCTAGCAGCAACAAGAATTCACACATTCCAGTTTAGATGTTTGCAGGGCTTGGAAGGCCCACGGTGATCTTAAGTACAGCGGTATCCTGTATTTTCACTAAGCCTTTGGCTTAGTGCTTTGCTTCCTGATTTCTTTCTTTTTGTATTCTGTTGTGTGCTCTTTTTTCAATCAATTACCAGTTTAAAAAAAAAAGTTAATCAGCCCATATCATATAACCAATATATATGTGTGGTGGCATTCTTGTTTCCATTGAGAAAAAAAATAACAGGGTTCCAAAGGGGCCTATTATAATGAAGAAGATGATATGTAGAAACATACATTTTTAGATTAACAAAATGGTGCTTGACCAAGTTTTGAGCCAGCTCCCAGACACTCATCACTAGGGTGGCACATGAGCTCAGCCATACAGAAGTTACTGGAAAACCAGTCAATTAATTGTATAACCTTATGGTCAGCTCCATATTAGTCTCACCCATTAATTACATACTAGGCTCAATTGTGTTAAATATGTTGGACCAGAACAGTGACAGATGCACATCTAGTTGAGCTTTTAGGGAGAAGAGATCCAAATCAGACCAATTAGATATCAAGCCAAAAAAAATAGGAGCAGGCAGGGCCCACAAGCCATAAATCTCAACACATATCCAGCCCAAAATGAGCAGGGCCCAGGCCAAGCCACCCCGTTCCCACTGTACTCTCAGAGTATTGACTGAATGCCATGTGTCCTGGTTGTATGTTTATAGTTTACTCTTGGATTTACCTGCCTGGCCAAGGTTAATAACTCCAGTACAAATGGAAAAGAACAGAGGTAATCAAATAAGGGGGAAAACAGGACAGTAATTATATACCCTTTCATGGATCCACTCATTTGGCAGAGGCTGCCGTTTCAACTCTCGCTTCAAGTGTCCCGTCGAGACCATCATCAGCTTTGAATCCATGAAAGCTGGATTATGTGTTGTGGCTAGCCGACTACAAGAGCGGGCACTCATTGTGTCCACTGAGTCAATAAAATTGTCTTCACTGGAAGCGGACTTGCATGGTACAGGCGTAAAGCCAACCAGCACAAATCCATCTTCAACAAGCTTTGTCTCATTCTGGAAACCCATTAACTAATTAGTCAGCCTTAAATCAGTTACCACTACCATGTCTGCAGTATCATAAGAAAAAAAATATATTGCCTTAAATTCAAAGATCCCTCCACACTAAAAACCTTAAAGATGACAGTCCGGGTTCCTAACAAGTTTAAAATGTTGAGTGCAAACGATCCTGCTAATAACTCGCAAGGAGAACATGGAAAGAAAAATAAGAGGGTACAGAACACTAGACACATGAATCCATGGGTTTTAGATCAAAAAAAGGGACCGAGTACAAGGACATTGATCATGAATGTAATTACCACACAGTCCAGCAGTGAGGAGATGTTTGCACAGTTCGTAGCATCTACCGGCATACAACTGTAAAGAGGGGTTGTAACTAGAGGATATAATGCTTGCCCACTAATCTTTTCTTCTTTTTTTTTTTTTGAAGATCCCACATTTTGACAAGAGGCATCACCCATAGAAATTGTTAGATATTTACTGGCAATATATTCATTGATCAGAAAAAAAGAAGTACACCATGTGGCAAAGGGAAGCAGTGAGGATAATGTAGTGGAAGCGGGGAATAAAAATCAAATCAAGTCAACCCGATGATTATCAGGTCACACACTTGAACCCCTTCACACGTGTGGAGGATAAACTTAAAGAGGGGTTGCTTTGGCACGTGTGGGACTTAAGTTAGGGCTCAGCTTAGGGTAAATACGAATGGGATTCGAAGGGTGAAAGAAAGAAAAGGAAAAGAAGAAACGGAAGAGGGGCAGCGACGGCAGAAGCAAGAAGGGGAAGAGAGAAGAAATCGAAGGGGAAGATGAGAGAAGAAGGGTTAGGCTGCTACAGTACCTTGATAGAAGGAATAGGGTAGCAAAGGAGAGGGATCTAGTTGTGCAGCGAAGCCAAGGAGGCTAACAGAAGCAGTGGCGAGATCTGTGATGCACTGGGATGAAGCCCAGTGAATCTTGGTGGTGTCTTCCGTGGGATTAAGCCCAAGAAGATGCGATGTTATCGCGACTGGAACTGGCCAGCAAGAGCAACCTGCAACAAGGCAAGGGATTCGTCTGCAACTAAGGCAGAGAAGAGGGTAACCGATGCTAGAAGGCAAAAGATAATTAAATCTGATTTTTATTTCATAATATTCGAAGAGGTAACTCCCTCTCTTACATCTATAGGTATTTATAAGAAATCTAAGAACTCAAAATAGAAAAGGACTCTATGACCGACGGTCCTAGACGAATTGGGAAGGCCACGTAGGTGGCTTTCCAATTTGTTTACAACTTCTAAACTCATTTGGACTCCCAAACTAATTAAGGAAAGCCATCGACCTGGCTTCCTTGCTACACAAGAATTCTAAAATTAAAATAATGCGAAAAATACGAAAATAGAAAATACTAAATGGGTCTTGTGCGTGTCCTAGATCATTCCTCCGGTCTTAAAAAAAAAATCGTCCTCGAGTTCATCGGGGTCGATCTCATCTGCATCAACTCTGGCATCAGAAACCGAGCCGGTAGAAGACGAAGCACATAATGCAGTAGGCGGGGAGGAGGCAAGAACAAATGTCAGACCATCCTTCTTGAAGGTATAGGTGTTGGAGTGGCCGAAATGTAAGGCACAATCATCAAATTGCCAGGGGCGTCCAAGTATCAAGTCGCACATATCTATGTCGATCACATCAAACAAAGTATAATCCGTATAGTTCCCAATGGAGAATTGGACTTCACACTGGAAAGTAATCGGCTTGCTATACGCATCATCTATCCAACAAGTAGGGTGCAGTGTAGGTAGCTTTTGGACAGGTAGCTGCAACATGTCGACCACGGCTTGTGAAACTCAATTGTCTTCATAACCATTGCCAATGGCTAGGAGACAAGGGAGGTCGTGAACTGTGCATGGAGTGCGAAAAAGACGATGACACGGAGATGGCGGCTCCAGAGAAGTAGGAGAAAAGGAACGAATACATTGGAGACGTGTTCCCCTGTGAGTGACATGTAGGAGTAGGATTAGCTTCAATATTCTCAATTGCATCATCATCCGCATCATGTTGAGTATTGGATGTGACAAGCGCCACATTGCTGCGACATTCATGGGAACGGTGCCCGGGACAGCAGCACTTAAAGCACTTGGGGAGGTTAGGACGGGTGTAGGGATTGAAAGAGGAAGAGGATAATGGATTGGGCTTATGAGGAGGCAGGTGGGTTGTTGTACCGGGGAAGCCGGTTCGGAGGTGGTGGTTGGGATGTGGGAGGCTAATAGGAGGCCTGAGAAGGGACTAGTTCTGGTTAGTATCGGGGAGGGTCAGATGTGTATGAGGGGCGAGATGAGGTGGGATGGCTAGTGGGTTGGGTTGGTGTTGGTGGTGGGGGGTCATCAGTGAATTCTTCGACATTTAAAGCGGCACTAATGGCAGCAGTTAAGGCATAGTGGCAAGGAGAAGCAAGTGCTCTACGAATATCCAATCTCAGACCACGTAGAAAGCGGGCAATCTTTTGCTCTTCTGTCTCATGAAGATCAATGAGAGAGAGTAGGTGATAGAAGTCATCAACATATTCCTGAAGAGAACGTATACCTCGGTAGCAATCCTGAAGATTGTTGAATAAGACTTGCGAATAATGATGAGGTAGATACCGACTTTTCAAAAGCTGCTTCATGCAAAACCATGTACGAGCAAGAGCCAAATTTTGTCTTGATCTGTTTGCTCCCACCAAGAAGAAGCACCTCCAGTAAGTTTGAAAGCAACTAATGGAACTTGCTTTGCTTCAGGGACTCTCATGTACTCAAAGAAACGCTCTAACCGTTGTGATCCATTCTATAAACTCATCAAAGTGGAGAATATCGTTGAAGAACGGAAGGTCAACCTTGGGTCGATAATCCTTGTTGTGAGAAGAGCGACGGAAATCACTAGTATTCTATTGAATGGGATTGGGTGGGTGGGTGTTGAGAACCAGTTGCTCGACGTCCTCATCATCCCAATCTTCCCGATGTGGCAACTCTTCTTTTTGTTTCTTGCCGGCGTTTCTGTCAGCAAAATCTGCAATTATGATTGCGCAGAACTCTGTGAATAATTCTTTCATCTCTACTTTCATCTCAACTTTAAAAGTATCGAACTGAGCAGTGGTGACAAACTAATTGTTGCTGGATGCCATCTTTTTTTTTTTTTTTTTTCAGATCATCAACGAGAAGCGTGGATTGTCTCTGGACAGCAAAGAATTTGACTCTGATCCACTTAATGTAGCGGAAGCAGGGAATAAAAATCAAATCTAGTCAACCCGATGATTATCGGGTCACACACTTAAACCCCTTCACACGTGTGGAGGATAAACTTAAAGAGGGGTTGTTTTGGCACGTGTGGGACTTAAGTTAGCGCTCAGCTAGGGTACATACGAATGAGATTCGAAGGGTGAAAGAAAGAAAAGGAAAAGAAGAAACGGAAGAGGGGCAGCGACGGCGGAAGCAAGAAGGGGAAGAGAGAAGAAATCGAAGGGGAAGATGGGAGAAGAAGGGTTAGGCTGCTACAGTACCTTGATAGAAGGAATAGGGCAGCAAAGGAGAGGGATCTGGTTGCGCAGCGAAGCCAAGGATGCCAGCAGAAGCAGTGGCAAGATCTGTGATGCACTGGGATGAAGCCCAGTGAATGTGGGTGGTGTCTTCCGTGGGATTAAGCCCAAGAAGATGTGATGGGATCGCGACTGGAACTCAAAATAGAAAAGGACTCTATGACCGACTGTCCTAGACGAATTGGGAAGGCCACGTGAGTGGTTTTCCATTTCGTTTACAACTTCTAAACTCATTTGGACTCCTAAACTAATTAGGGAAAGTCACCGACCTGGCTTCCTTGCTACACAAGAATTCTAAAATTAAAATAATGCAAAAAATACGAAAATAGAAAATACTAAATGGGTCTTGTGTGTGTCCTACATCAGAGGAGATGTATGCGCAGTTCGTAGCATCTACTGGTATACAACTGTAAAGAGGGGTTGTAACTTACTATAATGCTTGCCCACTAATCTTTTTCTTTTTTTGAAAGATCCCACTTATCCTATTTTGACAAGAGGCATCTTCCATGGGAATATTTAGATGGATATTTACTGGTGATATATTCATTAATCAAAAGAAGAAAAAAGTACAGCATGTAGCAAAGGGATATTGTCCTTCCCCTCATCATGGTGGCTCTTTGCTTCCACCATTCATGTGAATCACCAGAATGTTATCTTAACATATTCCATTATCTGCATTTCACCATTCAATGTGTCTCTCCATTTGTGGTTTCATAACAATTATTTAGGTCCTGATGGAATGTCACTCCTTTTTAATCAAGAATTTGATGTCCTTACTGCTCACAGCAATGTCACCAACCTTTTTTTGGACAATGAGTGGAAAACAATTTCTATGATCAAAATAAAATAATGAGCGGAATGTAACATAATATCAAAGATTCATCTAGAAAAAGACTTCTATACTGGAATTATGTTGGACTTGAAGGATATCACGGATGGCAGCATCCTTCATTTCACAAGTGGTGAAAAGTAAAGATGAAAAATGTGTCAGCTTGGACAGGATGGATGAAGGATGACAATGAGAACCATCTTTGCTATGCCAATAGATACATGAGCAACCAAAGCAGAAAGGAACTTTGATATCAGATACATACCTTATACTTTATCTGAGTTCGTTGGAGGCTAACTTCACCCTCCATGACCTGTCGCTTCTTCTCTTCTCTCTGGAGAAAACAGCTCTATCAGCATCTATAATCTACTCATAACTAAGAGTATCTAGAGAATATTAGGTCTTGCCAAGGAAAGAAAACTTCACCTTAATTAAAGCCTCTATTACTGTTTTAGCTTGGTCCAAATTGTGTCTGACCTGAATAGAGACAAAATCAACAAATAAAAAACCATTTCAAAGAAATACATAGTAATAAAGACGGAACATCAAAAAAAAAAAATGAACAGTAAAATATAATTAGAAAAGTTGAAAAAAAAAAAAAGGTAAATGAGAAAGGAAAGTTGCAAAGATTATAAAGTCAAACCAAAAAAGAGCCTTGCATCACTGTAGGAATTGATTATGGATGTTCACATTAGAAGACACATAACTAATAAGAATGTGATGGATTACCAAGAATAAGGTGGAGAGAGAGATTATTGTACGAGATTTAAATTGGGAAATTAGTCCCTTCCAAAGAAATTTACTGAGCCCAGGAGATTTTTTTTTTATTATTCAAATTGGAATATTAGTCCAAATGAATTGTGGGTGCAAATGGCAAGTTCTCTTAAATAAATTTCAAAGACATGATTGAGAGTTGAATAGGGGGGAAACAGAGTTCAACATGGAAGGTAATCTGGTGGTATGATGCTAAAACCAAAAGGCTTTTTCCACTTCTTTTTCTCTTTTTGAATGTCTAAAACCAAAAGGCTATTGATTGGTCAAAAACAAAACAGATGACCTAAAACCCATATAAGCTACCATTAAAAAAAAAAAGCATATAAGCTATCAAGAAGAGACACTATAGACACTGTAAGGCTATGGTATAAAACGAAAGGGGATTCTATCATCCATTCTTCAATAGTTGTGCCTTCACAGGCTGAGCTAAGGCATGCAGAAAAACAATTAGCAGCTTTTATTCAATGAGCCCAACATCTGCACAAGAATTTCAAGTTCACCTAAGAGTTAGCAATGCATTTCATAGGGATTAAAAGGTGTTTACCTGGCGAAGCTTTTCAAATGATTGAACATTGTTCTCCCTCCTTTGCATCTAGAACCCATAAAAACTTACAGATCATTAAAGAAACTAGCAATTCTATTTTTGCTTTTTGTTAAAAACAAATACTTATTTTTCCTCAAATGAAATAAGGTAAGGAGAATATTAGACATTTCAAAAAATATTAGACAAATGACTATTTCAAAACAAAGAAATATAACATCATCAGCACCAACCCTTCTTGCGTGGAGCCGGTGAGCTTTCTCTCTTGGCCTGAATACATTGTAAGGATTGGTATCATTAACTGCTGGAGGTGGCTGCACGACACAAACAAGATGCTTAGATTAACTGATTCTACATAGAACACTATACAAGAACAAAACATATCATGTGTATTGAAAGAAATCTTAAGTAGGACCAATCAACATGAAGAGGCATAGCTAGATTTTCTATGCCAAGGTTTTCCACCTGAAACAAATAATGTTCTAGTAACATTATCCCAAATGTGCTTGGTTATGATAAAAATATAAAGGACATAACTAATGCAACATGGGATGGACTTCGCTGTTATTGCAGACTCACTTGAAAATCCCTTTAAAACGCACTAAAAGCACCATATTCTATTCAAGCAAGTGATAAAACAAACCTGCAACCGACGAAGAATTGGCTTTTGCCACCGCTCCCGCTGATAAGCAAATCAATTAATCAATCATGAGATCTTAGGCAACAGGATCAAATATTTGAGAATTTTCACTACAAATATCGCCTGCATATATTTTGTGCCATGAATTGTTGATCTGAGAACGATCAGTGCATGAAATAAACATAAAACTTGAGCAGGGCAACACTTTTTTCAGCTGTAAAGAATTGTTTTTAAGTGGTGCCGTAAAGAATAATAAGTTCTCTTAACTATTTCAGCTGAAGTGCCAACAGCATTACTAGTGTACTGGTTAGGCACCTCACAGTATAGAAGAGAGGTCCTGAGATCAAACCCCTGTGAGGACTATACTGTAATACTCATCCTTTTTTTTTCTGAAAATCATATTCACGCACAAGAACTTAAAAAGAATAATAACTTGGTCTTAATGCATTACAACCATAAAATACAAGCAAAATAAACAGCGTTCCCGTCGTAAAATGCAATTCATATGGCATACCTTTGCTCTCCAGTAGTTATAGACAGAATGAAAAACTGCATATCTTAAGGACTGTGATTGCAGAGCCTGCAGCAGAAGACAGCAACATATGATTAGATGAAAATGCAAACACAAAACTTATCAACCACAAGGTCATCAAACATGTTGAAGAAACATGACATTCATAATAATACATCAATTTAAGTAATGAGCACAACAGATGGGATAAAATGAATGCCTAGTGTTGGCCATTACTGACATGCTTTCCTGCATCATCATGGTTAAGTAATTGTCACATAAGGTGTTTCTGACCCATAGCATGATATGCCCATAATTCTAAAACTTGACTTGAATTCTCACTGAGTCGAGTCAAGTCAACTCAAAAACTTGGACAAGTTTTGACTGAGTCAAAAAGTCAAGACTTGGTCAAAATATTAAAATAATATTTTAAATATTCTCTATAGATGATAAAAATTAAAAAGATGAAACTAAACCATAAAGCAAAAAAAAAAAAATAAGAGTAGAAAACTAAATGAAAGAAAAGAATTAGAAAAAGAAAAATAATAAGAATCCCAAAATAAAGAATAAACAAACATTAAAAAATGCTGGCAACAGAAGGAGAAAAAAAAAAAAGAAAAAGGAAGAGAAGAAAAACACAGAGAAGAAGAACAAAAAAGAAGAATTAAAATAAAGAAAAATAAAAAAGCAAAAGAGAAAAAGGACGTAGAGGAGGGAGGAGAAAGAAGAAAGAAAAAGCAGCAACTGGCTGCCTCATGATTGCTGCAGCCCTTAGTTGTCCCCCAGTAACTCTTCTCTCTCCCATTTCTCATTTGCTTGGTTAGCATTTCTCCAAGCTTTTATTAGTAATATTATTCTGTCTATTTTACCCCCGCTTTAACATTTAAATACCTTTTTAACCTTCAAAGATGAAAAAAAAAGGTACCAAATGCACCTGCTCAAACAACAAGGGCTATTCCTTTCTTGACTTGACTGAGTTTTTTGTTTGACTTGGAAAGTCAACTGAGTCAAAACAAAAACTCAACTCTCCATCGAGTTTCTCTCAAGTAACTCGATTTTGTGGCCAAGTTAAGTTGACTCAGAGAAGTTAAAACAAGTCTAAATTGGGTTTTTAATCCATGGATATAAAGAAGAAAAGACAGGTTGTTGAGCCCCTACAACAAAGCAAAAGATGACAGATGGTGTTGCATGTAGTTCAACAAGGGTTTCAAGTGTTTCCATGAATAAATAATTGGACCAAATGTATAGTTCCTTTGTCCATTACTTAATCTGTTCTTTATTCTGCCTCTAGGATTTTGCTGCTTTCTTTCCGCTAGCACATGAATGGATGCTTCAGCCCCAGAAAGAAGAAATTTGCTGCTAAAAATGAAGTGGGAAAGCAAAGAAATACAAAAGGTAATGGTTCATCTTCATAAGCTTTCTCCATAAGAGATAAAATCGAGTCTCAAAGCAAACGAAGTTCATGGACTCTCCACTTATGGATTTGAACAGAGACTGGTTTAACATCTATTGGTGGGTCAGGTTCTGCTATATATACCCACCAAGGTGGATAATTCATATTTGCACTGCCCTAGGGGCCATATGCACCAAAGGAACCTCAAAAGGTAACCTGGGACCAACCAGTATGTATGCTGTCAAATAATGAACTTAGGGAGGTTCTCTTCAAGCTTAGTTGTCCAATAGGAATTGGTAATTTCAACAAGGGTGAGGATCCATCGAGGGTGGGCTTAAATTATTTTTATACTAGTCTTTGAGCAAACAGAACTATCTTAAGCACCAAACTGTCTTAGAGACTAGTTCAGTTCCAACCTGGTCAAACCTGATGCTCAAAGCGGTTTTAGAACAACTGCCTGAGTGTGATCAAGTAAGCTATTAATAGTAGGGGTGGAGTTGCTAAAGCTCCTTGGTCTTTCAACTAAAAATGTATTGTACATGAAACAAACCAAAGGATGACAATGTTGAAGAAAATACCAAATATTTTAAAGATTACTGTTTTATTGATAAAAGCAAAAGCATACACCAAGATCTACTAACCGCAGAAAATACAGAGAATCTAGAGGAAAACAAATGCAATACCACTATTACATTGAAACAACTCCAAAAGGAGATAAGAACAACATCCTTACCACTTATGCATATGGGGAAACTGATGCTCAGAACACCTTTTAGTAGCAACCCAACTACATCCTCTTCAGATCAGCCAGAAATATATCAGTGAAACCGTGAAAGTTGCAGCCCAGTTAGATACCTTTGGTGTAATCCCCCAATCACCGAACTAGTTCTCAACAATTGGCCTTCGAAACAACTATTTATTACATTCTTCCCAAATAGACTAGAACATGCTGGGAGAAACAGCCTCCATAGCATATTCACTTTATGATTTTCCAAAATTATGTGTCATGAATTGATCATCTCACAAACAACCCAGACATGGTCCAATGCATCCCAAAAATTGATATAATTTCAGACATTGGGGCAAAGGAGCAACGGATAGATAAATGGTGAACATTCTTCATGTTTCTTAAATATAAATAACAACCTGTAACAATCAAATGTTCTTTGCTTCTTAGTGGTCGATACTCAATGGTTAGAATTTCATCTAATCCTGAGAACCATGTAAAAAGCAAGCAGTCCAGGAGAAGCTTATACACTCTAGAACCTGAGGTCCACCTTATGGTTAACATCCAAGTAATGAAACATCTAACCAGGAAATCACCACTATCATCAAGAGTACAGTTGTATACTTTTTCTCTGACTGGGAATAGCAACCTCATAAAGAATATCAAGCACAACGCTTTGTTGATCTCATCATCATGTAATTACGTTTAAAGAAATGAGCCCAAAACTGGACTATTGCCTTGACTTAATAAATAATCATCTACAATTGCTATTTTACTAGGTGCCTCTCTAAAAAGCCTTAGAAATAGAACATTAAAAGGAGCCTCTGACAGACAAATCTGTCCAAAGTAGCATCCAGTTTCTGGACTGTTTTTTAATTGTATATCATCACTGAAAGAATAAGCCACTCTTACAATCCTCTGCATATAGAAGGCCCCAGGTAACACGTAACTTATTCTGCATCCTATCAAGTCTAGACATACTTGACTAATGAGAATTTGCTTCCACAATCCATGACCAAGAAAGCCACCAAAGGATCTTCCTCCACAAAATTGAATTGACTAAATCCACTTAAAAACCTAAAGCAGCCTCTGATTCAGTTTTCACACATACCCTTATCATTCCACAAGAAATCTCAAAAAAATTCCCACAAATTTCTACAACAGTCCAGTTGGGCAACGAAATACTAAAAGAAAATAATGTTGGGAGATTTGACAAGATTTTCTTGAAGGATCCAAAAAGATTTATTGAAAACACTGGTGGGAGATCTCCCAAGAATATATTGGGAGATTTGCCAAGATTTCTCTAGTTAATGTAATACTCACTCCCAAAGAGAGATACCTACGTTTCCATGAAGGAAATTATCCTTATTATTATTTTGAGATGTTAAGAGATTCATCAGAGAGCAAAGGAAATGCCCAAATGGAAAGCAAGGGGTTAGCAGGAAACAGGAGAACAAAAGGCATCAATGATTCCTGCAGCGTAGTGCCCTACTCAAGCTAATTCACGGGAATAAAATTAGCTGATCAATGAATCTTCACCTTGAAATCATGAGACAGTAACTTTCCAAAGTTGCTTAAAATTTTTTTGCCAAGACCCCATGTGTGAAGGAAGACTCTAAAGAGACTCTTCAAATCTCCATATTAGGGAGGCTGCTCACTAAATTTGAAGTGGGCCACACATTTTTTGATGGAATATGTAGAAAATGATAGACAATGGGTAGGTAAAATTTGAACCTTATTTGATCCTTTTAGCCTTGTGATTGAATCTATTTTTTGGATTTTTCTAGAATTTTTGTGGTTTTTAAAATTTTCAAACCATGAAAAACAATTACTAGGGATTGCATCTTACTCCTATAAAATCTACACTTATGTTGGTCTAGGTTAGAGCTTAGTTAGTTCTCTACTTTCTTCTTGCCATTTATTTGGCATAATGGCCCAAGGAGAATCAACAATAAGCTGTATGTTGCATTAGACTGAAAACAAACATGAATATTCATTTTATTTTATTTTGGGTTGGGGGGGTGGGCATTAAACATGAAAATTCATTGTTCTCCAATACTATGGAGTTTGGAGTACTTGGAATATTTTTTCAGATTTTTCTGGGGATTTAAAATCCAAATCAATGCATACCAATATCAATTATTGGCCAGCAGATATCATATATCAGTAGGAACAGATACATTGGCCAATGCCAAAATTTTGAACAATCTCTCTCTAAAGTTTAGAAGGATGAAAACCCATGATGGTGTACAACAAGCCACAACTGTTTAACATGTTGTGGAAGAAAAATTAGTTACACTCACTCAAGTGAGGAACAGGGAAAAAAAAGTAAGAATGGCATTGGAAAGGAAACAGCATTCAGCCTTTTTCACTCAATCTAGAAGATTGCATCCATTGTTTTTCAAGTCAGGCCAACAACCTACATGAAACACCATGGACAAGGGGAGGGGGTGCTTCCCACTGAGTAAGCAACATCCAAATGGAGACACCAGCCATACAAGCAGAAAACAGTTTAAAAAATGGCATCTCACACTCAGAAAGGGATTATCAGTTCAACAGTAAATCTGAAAGTCAACCTCAGATGCAGTGTCTAGCTCAAGAAGCACAGGAACAGGTGAACCAAGAGACATCATTATGATTCCAGCTCTTTCCCGAGTCTTCTGATCCAAAACCTCCAACTTAAATAGAAGACTCTCAAACCTGCAATGGCAGGGATTTGAACATTACTAACCCAAATTAAGAGAGAAACGAATGAATCATATGATTTCCTGAAGAAGATTTCAAGGTTTTCTAATTTAAGACAATTGGCTATTACTGTAACAAAGCACAAAGCTACACCAAAGAGAATTTAAAAAAAAAAAAAAATTGCAGGTCAGAGTGTGAGAAACAAGTGAACTCTAAGCCTCACATTCTAGACACTCGTTTCCTTTCTTCATAACCTTCATAGTTGCAACAATGACTATTTGTCAACTATGTTAGAGGCTCTTATCTCTTGGAGTCGTGCTTTTTATCTGAAACGCATCCCGCTCCATCTGATTTCTATAACCATATGATTTATCTTATAGTGACTAGAATACCCTTTAAATGAATTGTCTCCCAACATACTTGAGCATATTTAAAAGGAGAAACTGAAAACTTTTAGAGGGCAAGACAACAATCTTTTTCATGACTCTTCATACTGACATGAAGATAGACTCTTCTTTCTTTTATTCACACCATTCCACCCATCAAACCATCAGCGAAGGGTTATGAACAATAACGAATGAAAGGAGTCTAAAATGCGCCCCCCCCGCCCCCCCCCCCCCCCCCCCAACCTTCCTTCTGCACGTGCGCAATAAAATGAAAGGTGTCTGATTATTTAAAAGATGGGAAAGGGCAATCACCCATAACAACAATATGAGTGTTAGTAACTTTTCAAAAAAAAAAAAAAAACAATATGAGCATTAGTAGCAATTAAATGTTCTATTGGAATTTGAAATATTGCAAAAAGTTAGAAATGATGCATGATAAATGAAAGTCCCAACTTAAAGGTACAGAATTTATTATATGATATTTCAAGATTTTATCATACTTTTCAGGTGTAAGAATCTTCCTTTCACTGTTGAACTCTTGAAGCCAATCCTCATCCTCGTTGTCCAGGTCGTACTCGACGAACTCTCCAATCTCAGCTCTGGCTGCAAATAGCAAATGAATAATTCAAATATCTCACAACAAAAAAGAAAATGAAGGTCCTTCTTAAGCAAAATTTATTTAAAAAAACAAAGGACAGTTTAAGAAGCATACCTCCTCTTCCACGTAAATACGACATGGGTTGTGAGAAGGTGCATGAGTAGTCTCTTTCATATGTGTCCGCAAAAACAAATTGTGGTATAGGTATTTCAGGAGCATTTTTCTTAGTAGGGGTGCGATGTACCTGAGAGAAAAAAACCTGGTTAGTAATTCATAAACATATCTGGATTGTAATTCACACAATACTTCAATGGACAAACCACCAAATACCTTAAAAAGAAAAGGTAACAAGACCAGTAAGAACTTTCCATAATAGATCAGAAGCTTTTCTAGTTAATCGCTAAACAAAGTAGTAGACAATTTATTTTCTGCTAATGTATCAGTGACGTTATCCTAATAGAACTGGACCACCTGGCACAGGTGTATGATGTTCTGAACTAGTCTTCATTTAGAACGTCCATGGAATCGATCACAACCCAAACTTATGCCAATTGCAAAATAAACAAAACAACAGGGCAGCCAGTGGCATCTCCAGGCATTCCAAGAAACCAAAACAGATGTTTCAATTCCTACAAAATCATGAATGGGTGCAAATTGGAAATGGAATGGAGTCAAATTTTCATTACCAAGCACCATTCAAAACCACTAAATCTGAGAAAAAGATTAAAAAAAAAAAAAAAAAAGAGAACACATGGTTGGTCAGTCAAACATGTAGCAAGACTAAGTCTTCTAGAGCCAATGTGGATGTGTCAAATGGCCAACAGCAAGGAATGCACGCATACACTCAGAAGATAGAGAGAGAGAGATCACATAAATCACTTGCAGTTATGGACATAGAATACTGGCTAATAAAAGCATAAAATATCAATTTTAGCTAAGATAAGTGAAAGAATCAAACCATGAAAGAAAGAAATAGAAAAAATAATAAATTAAATAATAGACTTAAACAGAGCAATATCCAAATGGGGAAAAAACATTACTACCTCATTCTCTGCCTCTGATGCAAGACGCAGTATCTGAGAATTGCGTGTGGAAGTTGTGGTCTCATCATCTTCAAAGTCCTTGACTGATCTTATTATCGGAAGCTTCTTGTGAATGTCAAGAGGACGTGGCCGGATTGACAATCTACTCATGTCGGCTCATCTCTCATCCCCAAAAAAAAAAATATATTCAATTTTTTCTCTGTAATTCAATGAAGGACCTTCTGATCACAGGAGAGAACGCGAAGCAAGCAGATGATAAAATACAATCCAAAACACAGAACAATTCACCACAAATTTCAACCATTCGTCATTGTGTTATTCCCAACGCTCAAATTCCTCACCACCCAAACCTAAAGTCCGAATCTCTGGAAATTCTTACACTCTAGCTGCCAAAAAGCAAATGAATTCCCCACAGAGCACAAACAAATGAAATTTTCAGTAGAAATCAAACAAATGCAATGAAATGAATTCAAAAGAGTGCCCTCAGGGATTCCAAGAACATAAGAACTCCACGATGAAAGAGGAAATTGTTTGAATCGTTTAAATACAAAAGAGTTTCAAATTTCAGCAACTGCTTGTTCGATAAACAGAGGGAAATTGCTCAGGGCAGCGCAAATTTGAAGGGAAGGACGAAGGAAGAGAGATCAAGACTTCGATAGAGGGGAAGGGATCGGGAGAACGAGTCACAGCAGGCGAATCAGTGGCGAGAAAGGAGATTTAGGAGCACGAGAAGGACGATTTGCAGGGAAAACGGGTGGGATTGGAATGGAGAGGTGGAGGTTTAGGGTTAGGGTTTGAGAGAAGAAGAAAGGGAGGGAAGGGCTTTCGGAGGGTTTTAAAGATCGAAGTAAAAAAGGGAGGGAAGAAAACGAAGCTGCTGATGACGACGATGACGATATGAAATCGAGTTCCTCCGTACTATACGCTTCAATATACGGTCCGTTTACTTATTTAGATATTCATATATATTACAATATGATTCAAGTTCCTCTATAGTCAAAATATCTCTTATTATATTTATTTATCTACTATGTGTTATGAAAAACAAGAGAATTTAAAATAAACATTAATTAAACTTTGATTGTTAATTCATTAAATTATTGTGATTTACTCTATATTAATAAGAAAAATGAAAATTACTAAATTTTAAATCTTACAATTTAATTGAGTGAGCTTAAAATATTTGACTTGTTTATATTATGTTAAATTCAAAATATAAATATTTTAAAAATTAAATTTGATAAGTTTTAAAAAAATTGTTCAACTCCATTATGTTATAACTAGAAATATGTGAAATTTATTATAATTATTAAAAAATAAAAAGAGAATATATAACTAAATTCAGTAAATTCGAATTTTTTGGCCTACCTTGATATTTAAAATTAAAAATTATGCAAAATTAATTGAATGCAAAAAAGAAATTATCTACTTCCAATTTTTCTCACTAATATAGGTATGTTTTATTATATTAATATTAAAACTTTATAAAAAGATAAAAAATAGAAAAAGGAAATTTAAAGTTGGACTTGATTGATCGGAATGATTTACTATCTTTATTATTTTATAATTTAACATAATTAGAAATTTATATAAAATATAAAAAGTTGTAATTGAATTTGATAAGGATCTCATTCATTTAATGAGTTTGAACAATTTGTCTGTTTTTTATGTTAGTATCTAAATATAAAAAAAAAAAAAATTATGAAATGAAGAGAAGATAATCCCTTGCCAAATTTTTCCACCAATGTCACTCGCATAAAATCACTGTTTTAAAAATCGATAAGTGGATCAAACCGTGGAACCAATATTTTAATACCGGTCAAACTCAGTTAAATTTATGACATTAACATAACTTCATAAATAATAATGATTAGTTTATGAAAAATGAGTGAATTATAATATTATGAAATAACTACAATATTAAAATGTAAAAAAATAAAATATACAAATATACAAATATATAAAAAAAAAAAAGTTAATGATCATATTTTCATAAAAAAAAAGCCCTCCAATTCAAGCTGATTGAAATTATAAATTAAAAATAGTCCAATAAACTAGAGAAGTAGAGATCGTTAAAAAATTAAAGGACTTTAAATTTGAAAATATTTTAGAAATAATTAAACTAATCTGATAAAGATTAATGCTCCATGCACCCGTAAAACTAGTGCACATTGTCCTAAATAACAAACAATTAGACAAAACAAGAGAGCGGGCCGGATCGAGTTAGCATCGTATGCAGGACTAACGCTAGTGTATACCGGGCCAAACTAGGTCGACATCAGAGATACCGAGAGACGCGAATATCTAAACCCGAATTTTGTACCTCTGCTTCTACCACTCAGCGTTTTCTTTGTCCCTATCGAGTTGGCGTTTTCTGCCGCTGAAAGTTGGTTTTCAATGTGACTGGCGATTTTTCCTTCTTGTATCACTTTTTCCCATTCACATCGAATGGTTCTTAGTAGATTCATATCCAAAAATATAAAATAACATAAGACCTGCAACAGAGCCTATCCATTTCAATATGGGCTCGAATTTGAAGTCTAGAAGCATTCCATTTAAATTAGGCACACTTGACAAAAGCAACAATTAGCTTGGTGTTCATTTAAGAGCCAGAATCACAGATATGGCAAAATATGACATAAGGAACAGAATAGACCCTAACAAATTCAACACTGGAACTTGCGATCAAAGTAGGGATCAGCAAATTCAATTCTACGCTACCATCACACCACGACAGAGTTCATAACAAGGAAAAAAAAAACAAGCAAAGCAGTAAGATTGGATCTTCAGTAAAATTGTCGCTTCACCTCTAATGAAACCAAAAGAGGAAGAAAATAACTCTTTCCTAGATTTAATCAACCTCCTCCATTTTGCTTTCACCAGCATCATCCGCATCCTCGAGTGGGGGCATATCTGATTCCGCATCTAAGGGACCATCATCTTCATCGATGCTCAGACCAAGTTTCAGCATCCTGTGGATCCTGTTGCCAAAGGTGTTAGGATCTTCAAGGCTGAAACCAGAGGTAAGAAGGGCAGTTTCAAACAGCAGCAGGACCAGGTCCTTGACTGACTTGTCATTCTTGTCTGCATCAGCTCTCTTTCTAAGCTCCTCCATGATGGGATTCTCTGGGTTGATCTCCATTGTCTTCTTGCTCGACATATAGCCCGCCATGCTCGAGTCCCTCAGTGCTTGAGCCTTCATAATCCTCTCCATGTTGGCCGTCCACCCATACTCCCCAGTAACCAAACAGCAAGGTGAGTCGACAACACGGTCAGACACCACAACCTTCTCGACCTTATCGCCGAGAACATCCTTGATCACCTTGCACAGACCTTCAAACTTCTCCTTGAGGGCTTCCTTCTTCTTCTTTTCATCCTCGCTCTCATCGATTTTAAGACCTTCCTTGGTTGCAGAGACCAGCATTTTACCCTCAAATTCTTTCAGCTGGCCAACAGGCATACTCATCAATGGCATCAACCATGTAAAGAACCTCATAGCCCTTCTTCTTGAGTTTCTCAAGGAAAGGTGAATTCTCAACTGCCTTCTTGCTCTCACCTGTAATGTAGTAGATCTCATTCTGACCATCCTTCATCCTTGTCACATAGTCCTTCAGGCTCGTCAACTCATCACCACTCTTGGATGAGTGATATCTCAGTAACTCGGCTAATTTTGCCTTGTTCTGAGAATCCTCATGGATCCCAAGTTTCAGGTTCTTTGAGAAGGACTCATAGAATTTATTGTAATCCTCCTTATTCTCAGCAATCTCAAAGAAGAGCTCAATGCACTTCTTAACCAAGTTCTTCCTGATGACCTTGAGGATCTTGTTCTGCTGCAGCGTCTCACGAGAGATGTTGAGTGGGAGATCCTCAGAGTCAACGATACCCTTGATAAAGCTGAGGTATTCAGGAATCAATTCCTCACAATTATCCATGATGAAGACACGTCTGACATATAGCTTGATGTTGTTAAGCTTCTTCCTGGTGTCAAAGAGATCAAACAGTGCCCTCTTTGGCACATAAAGGATAGCCTTGAACTCAAGTTGGCCTTCCACAGAGAAATGCTTCACAGCTAGATGCTCTTCCCAGTCATTGGTGAGACTCTTATAGAAAGCAGAATACTCTTCCTTCGTTATCTCTTCAGGCTTCCTCATCCAGATGGGTTTCTGCTTGTTGACCAAGGCCCACTCGTGTGACACTTCCTTGATCTTCTTCTTTTTCTTTTCCTTCTCTTCATCAACATCCTCCACCTTGCCCTCCTCATCCTTCTTCTCTTCCTCGTCTTCATCATCAGATATCTCCTTTTCAGTTGTCTTCTCAGTCCATAGAGAAATTGGGTAACTGATGAACTCTGAATGCTTTTTGACCAAATCCTTCAGGCGGCGCTCCTCAAGGTACTCCAGCTGCAACCAGAACCAAATCACAGGGTTTTATAAGTATGTGCATTAAAAAACCATCATTTGCATGGAAGTCGACAATTTTCTTTGATAATCCTTCGAAAAATATTTCTTGAAAGGAAAAAAATATCAGATTTTCCCATGAATCTACAATACTGTACAATAACCTATTGTATACATAGTGCTTTTTAGCTCGCTTAAAAAAGATTTGAGGTGATCTATATAAATTCACCAAACAGATACAGACTACCTTAAAGAATAACTTCCTCTGTACTTTCTCAAATGATGATAAAAGTCAGAAAGAAAGGTCCCATGCTAAATTGTTGGCCACCTATGCTTCCACCCTGTTTTCTGAGGGCCTCATCTAAATTCCTTTTTACATATTGCAAAATATGTATATCCATCCACATTCAATCAATATACTACATCATTTTTGCAACTGTATCACTATCTCATTTTGCCCTTTTTAGCTCTGAGCCAAGTGCTGAAAGGCACGATACAAGGGAACAACTATCCATGCAAGAATAGAGGTTGAGTGGAGGTGTAATTTCTATCTATATTTGTTTAGATATTACTCCCTCCATCCATCCCATTTTAGTTGTCTGATTTGAAACATTTGTATTTTTTAAGGAACTCTCTATATAAGACTAGCACTCCATGTGATCTCATCAATTTTCAACACATTTTATGCTACTCCAATATAAATGAGACAACTATTTTGGGGGACAATTTCAAAATCCATATAAGACGACTAATTTGGGACAGAGGGAGCATGATAGTTAACCGGGAGTGATTGCAATTATAAAATTCGAAAAGGAAAAATAAATGCAACACCTAAGTGACCAAAATGGATAGAGTTGCCCTGGATCAATTTCGAAATCTTCTAGAAAGGGCTAGAAATCAGTTTGGTCATTTGATATGCATAACATTTAGATAGTAAAAGGTAAAAGTTAAAGGTACTGATTATTTAAACTTAAACAAAGAAGGAAAAGAAAAAGCAGAGAATCAGGAAGGAACAAAACTCATAGAATGAGAACCACCAAATTAGAAGTGACCGTCATCAATATTGTACAGTAGCATGTAGCATAACCAAGAAATAAGTAAGATTATTTCTTAAGACAGCACAAGCCAATAGGCGATCCCCATGAAATAAGATCCTTTCAGGCTTAAGAGCAAAGGCATTTAAAGAAGGCAGGGTAAAAAATGGCAAACTAAGAGAAAGCAAGAGCATTCAAACAATGTTACCTGATCCTCCTTGAGGAAGAGGGTAATCTTTGTCCCCCGACCAAGAGTCTCTCCAGAAGTGTCTCTGGTGACTGTGAACGAACCACCGGCCTGGGATTCCCACACATACTGCTCATCATCATTGTGCTTTGTTGTCACAACCACCCTCTCAGCAACAAGGTATGCAGAGTAGAACCCCACACCAAATTGGCCGATCATGCTGACATCAGCACCAGCTGCAAGGGCTTCCATAAATTCCTTGGTCCCGGATCTTGCAATTGTACCAAGGTTGTTCACCAAATCTTGAAAATTCAGGAATCCATCTCAGTTAGTGCAGCTAAAAGGGACTGTTTTACAATTAGCAAGAAAAAAAATCCAATCCACATCAAGTAGCAAGATAAAATGCAAGAAAATGGGGGCTTTCTTAATATTGTATATTTTTAGGAGCAAGTGTGAAAGACATACCAGCCTTGGTCATGCCAATGCCAGAGTCAATGATGGTAAGTGTGTTGTTAGTCTTGTCGGGAATAATGTGGATGAAAAGCTCAGGTTGGCCATCGAGCTTGCTCTTGTCCGTCAAGCTCTCGAACCTAATCTTATCCAATGCCTTCACAAATAAGAACCATAAAAGAGAGAGATTTTTAGAACAAACGAGAATGAGAAGGAACAAAAGGGCAAAGAAGAATCAGAATGGAAATGAAGCATGGTGGAAACAATAAACACAAAATCTCTTTCTTTTAAAGAAAGAAAGAACATACATCGGAGGAATTGCTGATCAGTTCTCGAAGGAAGATCTCTTTGTTGGAGTAAAAGGTGTTGATGATGAGACTCAAGAGCTGGTTGATCTCTGCCTGGAACGCAAACGTTTCTGTATCCGCCATCTCTCTCTCTTCTTCTCTTCGGGGAAATGGAAAACGAGGAGAACAAACAGATGCAACGAGTCTTGACTCTTGCGAAATGAGAAGAGAGTTTCTAGGGTTTCTCTGAGAGACGGGAAAGAAGCCTTCTTCTTATTCCATAAATAGGAGAGAGATGTGTTTCTAGATTGTTCCGTGACCTAAAGAAAACGTCTATCGAGAATTCTCTTATTCAGAACCTTTTGAAAAATATTTTTTTATAAAAGAAAATTATATGAATAGGTTATTTATGAAATTTCAACTCTATCTAATTATTTTATTTCTTAAAATTAATAATCTATATTAATAAAAAATAGAAATAAAATTATGTGATTTAAATTGACAAGTAAATAATAAATATATATATTTTTATATTTATATAATTATTTATCAATTATATGAAACCCAATGACCATTTAAAAACTGTTTCAATGAGCGTATCTCCTTAACCTAACTCATTACAATACCGACCTTGTAGCATATGCTACATCAGTGTTTAAAACAAAAAGGGACCCTCGAAAGTGTCTTTGAGGTTGAGTAGCTCTTGGGCAAGTGAGTATTCGATTTAAATCCTCCATTAACTTTGGTGAATTTATAAGAATTCAAAACACAAATTTATAATAATTACAGTTTTTAATATTATAACATTAAAATAATAAAATAACTTCAAATTTTAAATGATCGATATCTTTATTTTTTATACAAATTGAAAATATATGATCTGTTTAGATATCTAAATAAAAATTGAAAAGTTTTATTAGAGTTTTTATTTGTCATTTATTTATGTTTTAAATTAAACCAGTCTTTTTGACACGTATGAATAAAAAATGGTAAGTAGTAGTAAATTTTAAATACATGTACGTCATCTACCATGTATAATTAAATTATTCAATATATATTTAAAATAAGTAATAAAAACAATTTAAAAGTAACCATAATTTCATAATGATACTAATAGAGTTCATTTTAACTCATACATAAACACAATATTTAAAGTTTTAATCTAATTCTAAAATGGAAATGGTTTAAAGTAAGGTTTCAATTAGGATATAAAAGTATTTTTTTATTAATTCTAATTAGACATTCATTATGGGCCAAAGTGAGTCTAATGTCACGAGTCGAGACTCTCTAATCCAGTATGCACAGGACATGACCAAACTTGATAAACATATGTTTTAGATATGGAGAGAGATTTCTAGAATGTTCAAAAATGATTCAAAACATGCGAGAAAGTCTCGAATGTTACAAAATGTTCAAACCATTTTAAGATAATTGGTAGAATTCTATAGAATGTTGTAAAAGTGTTTGGAGTGTTATAGTAGTGTGTATAAAGTTCTAATATAGTGTGGCGTTTTGTAGAAAAATATTCAAGATATTTTGTATGGTATTATAAAATAAGGGATATATGGCTTTTCACGCGGTGTAGGATGATCCAATTTGACATAATTATAACTACTCACACTCCAATCTTCACCTATAAAAGGAGTTAGGAGAGCTCATCTCAAGAAACCTCAAAACCCTCACAAGTTGGGAGTGGGAGTGGGAGTGGGAGTGGGAGTGGGAGTGGGATTTGGGAAAAAGTTGAACTCTAAAGTGGCAAAACATATTGGATAGCTTCGAAGACCGTGTGCTAAGAATGAGTTATAGCAAGTATGTGAGAGTTTGACTCTAAAGTTTTGCATTCTTTTTCGTTTTTTAATTTAAAATTACTAAAATGGTATTAAGGCTAACTCGTTCGACAATAAATGATTTAAATGAGTATTTCACAGGTTGAATCAAGAAAGTATTTGTGCCTGCTCTTGTGATACCAAACTCAAAGACCGTGACAAGGATTAAGAATCTAAAGAAAAGTCTTTAAAACCCGAGCAAACTCAAAAAAATAATGCTATTATGAGTCTATGACACTGCAAATGACATTTGAGCAGAGTTGGTGCGATGCAGTATGCACAATGCAAAATGTTTGAAATAAGCTTCTTAGTTCAATGAAGTGATTTTTATATCCCTACTTATAGTTTTAAAATACATTATCACGTTGGATTTAAACCATTGGATTTTAAAAAGCTAAAAAACATAACTTCGTTATCCAACAAGCATGAATTTTCTAAGTTTCATAAACACACTACACACTTTTTCAAATAATTTATCCGTTCATAAACATACTTAGAATTTTCCAATAATACTCATTAGTTATCATACTAAACCAAAGTGGGTCCTGGTCCTACATAAGGTAAGAAATGTTAAAATTATAAAAATAATATAAATTTATCATTTTTTGTATTCTTTAAATACAACTTCATTAATCCAAATGATTTTTTTTAATCTCATCCATAACAATCCAATTTTTTTTTTTTACAAGACTCATAAACATTTTTTTTACTAATCTTCAAATTGAAACTCTCTATCTATACACATCGAGCAACACTGTGGGGAGTGGCCATTTTGTGTTGGAAAACCTTCACTTGTTTTATAAAACGATATTTTAACATCTTATAATTATTCAAGAATATCTAATCAAATGCAAAAGAACCTAAAATAAATTTATCTAATATTATTCTTAATTATGAAACTCAAGTGAAATTATTGACTAGCAATCATCCCACGGGTATTTTTGTTTTTAGCGGCACAGGTTTTATCGTATTCTCGATTTTACCCTTTTACTGCCATACCGAATAAAAAAAATATCAGAAATTCATGAGCAGTGCAAATCAACTGGCCAAAATTCATGAACAGTGTAAATTGGCTCGCCAAAATTTATGAATAGTGCAATCAGTTCTCCAAAATTCATGAATAATGTAAATCGGTTCATCGAAATTGCAAATCGGCTCGCTGAACTTCACATGATCAGTAAAAATCAGCCCGTTGAATTTTTAGTGTTCAATGGAAGGGTAAGAATCGAGAATACGGTAAACATGTGTCGCTAGACACAAAATACCCGTGGGAAGATTGCTCACCGAAATTATTCATTACAACTTTTCTAGATATAGTCTCTATTGCTTGGTATCTACAATAAAACCTCTATAATATAATATGGTTGAGACCATGGTACGTATATTACATCAAAGAAGTTGTTTAATTAGAGGGTCTAGCAAATTGACATACAGTATTTATTTAAAAAAAGAATTCCTTAAACTCTTGCTGTTGTAAAAGGTACTTTTAGTTAAAATCTTTTTATCTTCATTCTCTTTATGGCCTCAGGAAACAAATCATACTATGCTCATTTTTAAGTGTTTCTCAAGAGAGACAATAAAGAATACGGTTTACAAAGAAGTAGATCAGCAATAATAAAAAAAACATTAACAGGATCTTACCATTTATGGGGTGCTTAGTGATTTTTGTAGTGATTATGTGTTGCTAATAATATTTTAGACAAGTTATCACGTTATAAAGAGAGTCTACTTTATATTGGCCTCATTTGATTTTTACAAATTAAGACCTCATATCAAGAAAAATGGATAAAAACTAAAAAGAGTTCGCAAATCACTTTCTTTAATTAATTTATTTATTAAAAAGTTTTTAAATTGTATATTATTATATTTATATATATATATTTTTTAATATAAAGACCACTTAAAGAGGGTGATCAGGGTCCAGGATGAAATTTTACAGACATCGCACTTGGTTGGCGCCCTCTCCGTGACGCCGAAGTTTCAAAACCCTAAAATTCAAAGCCCCGAAAACTGTTGTGAGAGAGATAGAGACGATGGCGAGCTCGACTTCAGCTTCAGATGGGAATGAAGGCAAATCTCTTCCAAAAATACCTTCTATCAGCAATTTCTTCGGTATGCATTTCTCTCTAATATATTAAAAGTGTACTTAAAAGCCCCAAAAGTATGAATATAAGGAGTTTTGAGATTTTCAGTCAACCACGATGAAAGTATTGCAATCATATTGTGATAATATTCTGAATATCATGATATATTGTTTTCCGATGATATTTGAAACTATTGGAAGTTATCATTGGTTTTTTTTGAAAGGTGAAGTTATCATTTTATCTTGAAAGGTGACAGGTGAAGTTTTCATTCATCATTCAATTTTTTTTAATCCTTCAAAAAAAGGTTATCATTACTACATCAAAATATCAGAATATACTGGAACAGTTATAAAAATAGTGGGATTTGTGGTCACATTATGAATGGTCTCACCATTACCTAAAGGTATACTGACATTGCAGAACTTACAAGCCATTCTGAAATTTACTGCCCAACATTTCTCATATAATGTCATAAGATCCATTAAATGTTGAAATAAAATAGAGCTGAAAATAGGAAAGTACAGAGAAGAAGATGAGATGGGCACTTCTGTGGGTGTCTGTCTGCCTGAATCTTTTTTTTTAGGAGATCCTAAACTTGTTTGTTTATTCCATACCACACAAGTACCTGTTTAATATTCTTGTTCATCATTCTCTCTTTTTTTTTTTTTTTTGTTTCATTTTGTTGTAAATTTCGGGCATCATACCACAATAATCGGCTCACAAAGATTTGCAGCTTGCTCTATTTTCATTTTGCAAAAGTTGGGCCTGCTGTTTTGTCATCAAAACCCTTGATAGGTTGAACTTGAATGAAAATCTCCTAGACAGGGCACTTCTAACCCCTCGATTGATGTTAGGAAGAAGGTGGTTAAGAGAAAACTACATTAATTATTCACATTCAACAAAAAGGCAACTCGTTGATTGCTATGATCTTACTCTTTTTGCAGTCTTTTGTTTATTTACCAGGAAGATGATTCCTATTGCACTCTTTCTTAGAAAAGGTGTCCCTTATTATATTAACAGTATGGTTCCCTTGCCTACAAGACTTACTCTTACAAACTGACATAGAGCACCACGATACTTTTGCTGCCCAAGCATTGTGCCTCTTTAACTTTCCTCTCATTGAAATCCAAGTCGACACTTTGTATGGTGATCCAAACATATTTCTTTTGTACATGTATTGGTGATCAGATGTTCTTGATTTTTTGTTTCTCATGTAGTGTGGAGGGAATTTGTATGGGGAGCCCTTGCTGGGGCTTTTGGTGAAGGCATCATGCACCCAGTAGACACTTTGAAAACACGAATTCAAAGTCAAGCTTTGATTACTGGATGTCAGGTATGAGGACTAGTGGTGTAATGATGTGGAGTTTTATGCTCTTCTTTTGCGCTTCTCGGATTTTTTCCTCCTGTATTCAACTACTGACATGATTTTTTCAATGGCTTTTAGACCGATATCTGTGCTCTTACGAATTGATAAAATATGCTCAGACAATATTACCTCATCTGTATTATATGTCATGGTATGGGCTGATATTTTGGGTATATATTGCTGTAGCACTCAACTTTTGATGTCGTGTTAGTATCCATCAGTCTTAACAATTAGGAACATTAAATAGTGTCTCAGTAATTTCAACCTGTATTAGCAAAAGATAAAATGACTTGACTGATATATAACTATCTCTCTTGCCTGTAACCTTTTTTCCCTACCATAAATATCCCACGTCCACAAGTATGAATGTAACGACCCGACCCGAATATAGGGCTTAGGGCTTGACTCAGTGTGATATTGTCCGCTCTGGGCCTCGCACACAAGCGAGCCCGCACGGTTTTGCATTTGGGCCCGGGCCCACTTGACCCGGCCCAAAACGCGTCACATGAGTACAAGGGAGGCCATCCACTTAAATTCCCCAATTTTTTTTCCTCTACTACCGATGTGGGACTTCTTTCCCACATTGGTGGGTAGGGGTTTCACAATCACCCCCTCTAAAGCCTCGAACCGTTCCTTGCTTGACTACGTTCTAGCTCAACAACTCCAGGGAAGGAGGAAGGCCCATACAGTCTGAGTGTAGAACCTCGGCTCTGATACCATTTGTAACGATCCGACCCGAATATAGGGCTTAGGGCTTGACTCAGTGTGATATTGTCCGCTCTGGGCCTCGCACACAAGCGAGCCCGCACGGTTTTGCATTTGGGCCCGGACACGTATGAATTTCCACGATCCATACTATTGCAGAAATTGTGTAGCTTGAACTACATGCCTTTTGAAATGGGAGCTTCTTATGGAAAAAACATCTTTTGAAGATGCTTGTAGCCAGTCTTGTTTTGCTGAGCAACCACTGTGTTGTCTTTTTTTCCCCCTTAAATAGTTAAAAAAGCAACGACAACCATTTTGTTGGTTCTGTACAGAAATATTTACTATTTTCCGCATTGTGGAAATAGATGCTTCTTGAGTTAGAAGTTCTTCAAAGCCTGCTATAAACTCTATACCCATTTTTGTTGTCAACATGGAGCATCTGTTTTTGTCTTTTTCTTTTTCTTTTTGCCTTATCATTCAACTGTCCTATCTGAAAAGAAGATAAAAGAAAAGAAGGAGAATGTGAACATATGATTTTTTTTTCCAGTCTCAAAACAACTTGGTGCAGATGATTGGGACAGTTTGGAAGACTGATGGATTAAGAGGTAAACACCCTTTCGTTTGCTTACTCTCTCTCTCTCTCTCTCTCTCCCTCTCTCTCTCTCTCTTTTAGAATTTTCAGTTAATAAATTTTGTCCTGCCTTATGCTGTCATATGTTGTTTCTTCTGAACTTCCTTTTTTCACAGGCTTTTATAGAGGATTTGTACCTGGAGTTACTGGGTCACTTGCTACAGGAGCAACTTACTTTGGTGTAATAGAGTCTACCAAAAAATGGATCGAGGAAGAGCACCCTAACGTCAGAGGCCATTGGGCTCACTTCATTGCAGGAGCAGTTGGTGAGTAATTGCTTTATCATATATGTTCCATCTATCATATTTTCAACAACAGTTTCCACCAAGTCTTATGTGCATACTTTCTCAGCAAAGGTTTCATCATCGTCATCATCGTCAGTATCATGATCAAAGCCTTATTGACGCAAGACAAGACAAAGAGTAACTCTAAATGCTTGAATGTGGTTCCCTAAAGATTAAAAAAGAGATGTAAATAATGCACTCTAAATCTAAATGGGCTGAAATTAAGCAATCAATGAATACTAACAATTCAAGAATATAAATTTATCACAAATAATTATGCAAAGCCTAGAATATGATGTAAACAAATAGGGGCCATGATTTTGAACTAAATATGCATATATACTTCAATGAGATGTCACGTGATTTTAAATAATAAAATAGGAGTTACGTGGGTTATGGATGGGCTGAATGAAAAGAATAGGACTGGGCGAATGACTTATGCATGATATAACTTAGGCTTCTAAAACAAGGGAATACAAATGGCTGGCTTGGAAGGGCATGATGGGTAGGACGAGAGTATTCAGGAATTGGCTACGGAAAGGGAATGGAAGAAAAGGAGAGAAAGAAGGTAGGATTCGCAGGCGGCAGCAAATCTGGGTTTAGGACAGGTTGCAGCAAAGAGATGAGAGGCTATAGAAAGTCGGCGATGGCAGATCTAACAATAGTGGGGACTGGCGGAAGTTAGGATAACTTTGGAGTGGCTGATAGTGGCAGATCAAGCCTAAAAGGGGCAGCAACACCTGTACAGGGGTAGAGCAGGGGCGAAAATAGGGTTTGAGTCAAGTGATGGTAGCGATGGTCCAGGACAAGGATTTGCATGGCAGCAACAGTGGAAATTTCGGCTAGTTGTCTAGAATAGAGGAAGGAGAAGAAAAGAGAGAAAGAAGAAGATAGAAGAAAGATAGAAGTACCTGCAAAGGATGATGGCTTCACGCCCTTGGTGTTTCTCACCACACATGCACGGCATAGAGGTATGCTTGAAATTTCCAAATCTTAAGTCATTCAATCGTTTGCATAAGCTTACAAGAGAGGGGTTTATATAATACTATCTTATCCCCAAATAAGAAAATAAAAAATTACATTAATATCCTCTTCTAAAAATAAACTAAAATACCTACTAAAAAAATAACATGGAAATAACAATAGCAAGGAACGGAAATAGCATAGATGGAGATGTGCTGGGATGCACTGCATCACTTATCCTATCTAGCTTAACTCCAATTCTGATCATACACTTCGTTTCAACCCTATCAAAAACCAAAATCTCCATCAATCCAAATATAGATTGTTCTGAACACTTGATTCGAACTATCAATTGATCTCTACCTTTAACTCCAATTCTGATCGTACACTTTGTTTAAACCCTATCAAAAACCAAAATCTCCACCAATCCAAATATAGATTGTTCTAAACACTTGATTCCAACTATCAATTGATCTCTATCTTTCTCTTTACGTGCTGATTCGTTGTTAATATTGCTTCTACATTCTGCTAAAACATTTAAGCCATGCATTTCTTGTTTTCAAGTGTTCTTAGTCAAATAAGTTCCTCATGAGGAACTAGGTGCTTCTATTGGACCTAAGTCGCCCTACTTCGTATTGGTTATTCTCGGGTCTTCAATTCCAGTGGAAGTATGCTAGGATAGATTCAAGATATTTCTAACTCAAACAATTTTCAAGAGTTACCAACAATATTATCAACTTACCACAACCAAATAAATTTCAGTGGAAGTATGCGAGAAGTTCCCCTTCCTTGTTTAAATGTCAAATTAGGGCATCCCATTGGTCATTCGCTGCAGCTGCCTAGCCTCCCTTCTTCCCTTCTTTTGCCCGTTTGTATGGTCATCTGGTCTTTTTTTTTTTTGTCCTCTTTTGTGAATAATATAGTTACCATAAAAAAACAATTTCAATATGTGAAAATTTCTAGTTTTGTTTCAATTTATAGATGTAGCTATTTTTCATTTTTCTTCATTAATATCTTAAATATATGACATTGATATATACAACGTCTAAAAGGTAAAAATATGCAGAATCCTAACAACTTAACAATAAAATAGAAAGCAATTAAATTCTACTAGTAAAACAAGCTGAAGGGTCTTGAACAATTGAAGCTGATCCACCATTGTTGCTATTAAAAACATCGATGGGATAAATGGTTCTGATGATGATGATGTTAATGATAATGTGTGTTTTTGTGAGAGAGAAAGTAGATAGGGTGGAAAAGTTCTTTTTCCCCTTTTCGTATAGAAATGATGAGAGGAAAGTAGGGGTGATGGTAGACAAAGAAGTAGAAGTATGAGAGAGAGAGAGAGAGAGAGAGAGAGAGAGAGAGTTTACTGTAATTGTAATGATATGGTGCTCACTTTGCTTCTCTCCTTCTGTTCCAGGAGATACTCTTGGATCTCTTGTTTATGTACCCTGTGAAGTGATGAAACAACGTATGCAGGTTCAAGGCACTAGAGAATCTTGGAATTCTATTGCACTCAAGGAAAGCATCAATAAAAAAGCAGGAGAACAAATGTATGATTACTACTATGGAATGTTTCAAGCAGGCCATTCCATCTGGAAGCAACATGGTCTAAAGGGATTGTATGCAGGGTATGTTGTAAAGTCTACCGTCTGGATGCAAGTTGTGATCATATGGTAAATGATGGTAGTGGCACAATTAGAATACTTAAAGATATTAATCTGAGCAGTGGGGATGGCGTTTCACCAATCCTCATCAAGCGATGCCGTTTGCTTCCTGCTTACCTGTGAATTGGTGTGCATTTGAGTGTGTCCCACTTGACCACCATGTGCATGGTAAATGAATTCTTTTGCCTTAATATTGCTTGTTTAAATAGCCTCTATTTGTAGCACAAAAGTCCAAGTGCATTTATTGACTAAAGGATAATGCTCTCAACTTGGATCCTTCTTATTTAAATAACCTTTAATCATACCTTATTACTCTAAGTGATGTAGGACACGGACGATCCTCCCGAATCCACCTCTATTTATTTTTATTTATTAATTTCTTAATTAGCAAGTAGGATTTGTTATTTTCGTTTGGGATCTTAGCAGCCCAACTTTAGTTAGTTTCCTATTTGATTTAGGAGTCCTAGTTCAGTAAGGAAGCGAGGTCAGTGACTTTCCTACTTGAGTTTTTGCTATTTTGGAGTTAGTATTTTCCTATAAATACCGATGCTTGTAAGAGTGGAATTACACAATGGATTATTAATGAAATTACTCAAAGGCATAGCCTTTTCCTTATCTTCTTTGTTTCTTCTTATTCCTGCTTAGCTGCAGGCTGGTTCTACATTAATTGGTTCAGAGCCAAGGGTTCTCTGTATCCCTGTTATATATACGTTCTTATTCGGAAACAGGCCCCTGCATTATCAGGGACGATCGTGGTTTCCCCTCCCATCTTTCCCCCCCCCTTTTCCCCAAAAAAAAAAAAAACATCAAACAAAAAACCACGATACCCATACCTGTACCAGTTCCACTGCCTATAACCCGCAGCTTCCGCCTCTGCTGCCCGTCTTTTCTACTGTGAGTCTTTCGCCTCTAGTTCAGGTACGATTTTCCATCTTCTTTGTCCTTTTTCTCTCCATCTCTTGCAGCCCTTTAACAACACCCACGCAACCACCATTTCGCCTCTCTTTCCACCCCAATGAAAACTACCAAAAAAAAAAAAAAAAAACCCCATCCAATCCCCCTCGCTGCTTCCACCCCATCTCCTTCTCGCGAAATCCATTCCCTTCCTCACTTGCTTCTTCCTCTCATCCTCTTCTTGTTGCACGAACATCTCCTCTTTTCCCCTCTGCTATTTCCGCCACCATCACTGCTTCTTTTCTTCGCTGGCCTTCTAACTCCTTCACTTTCCATTCGTTTTTACAGCCCTACACAGACCATTCCTTCCGCCAAATCCCACCTTATTCCCACGTGCCTAACTTAAACATGCCTCTCCTTCACTTTTTCCTTTCCCAAAATACCCCTTCTCTTCATTCTTTTTACCCATCTATCCATTCTTTTCTATCTTCCTTTCTTGTCCTTGCTTTTTTTCCACTAATTACCAAATAATCCCTCCTTTTCTTTATTATTTTTTCTATGCCTTTTAGTGGGACCCACCTATTGGACTCCTTTGACCGCGCCTATCTCTGTCTTACCCTTGGTTCCCATTCACACACCCATTAACCCAGTTACCCGCTCCAATCGTCGTGCCTTGGACTCTGTCACATCTCGTTCTGATTACCTGCTTCACACAGACCCGATAACATCCAACAACCATGGTGATCAATTTCTCAGCCAATCTGAGTTCAACAAATTTAAATCTGAGTTCCGATTTGACTTGTGATCTGAATTTCAAGAATTTAGAGAACTATTGCTCGATAGTACATATAGAGACGTGACGAAGGTGCACAGAAACTCGGTATCCGTGTCTACTTCCTCGAGATGCATGCTGACTCCTCCAAAGTCACCATCGGTGTTCGTGCTGGCCTCGGTGTCCGACTTAGAGTTCATGCATCATCCTCCAGAAGTCGTGACCCCACAACCATTGCCCGTGTTGGAGAAAGAGCCAGTTGTGTTGCCGGCACCACAGTCGATGCAACTGATGAGTGTTGATCCACCACCAACACTTCCTACACCTCCCCCACCACCGCAAATTACCCAACCATCTCCATTACCCAAACCTGGTCCAATCACGGTTGATACGGATTCATCTATGGTTCACCCTCAGGACCGTGTGATTACTCCAGTTCCATATGACGACCCCTTCACCATCAGCTTGGTTCGTTCATGCTTGCACCCGTTTGTGGTCCTTGGCTTCGTCGTCTCACAATAGGATTATTCTCTTCGCCCGAGCAATGAAGATTGTGCAGTTCCATGCTTCGTGATTCGCATCTTCGGACTTGGTCTTCATATCTGTTTGATCTCGTATGCTTTTGCTGATTTCAACTCGAGGACAAGTTCTTTTCAAGACTGAGGGACTGATGTAGGACACGGACGATCCTTCCGAATCCACCTCTATTTATTTTTTAATTACCAAGTAGGATTTGTTATTTTCGTTTGGGATCTTAGCAACCAACTTTAGTTAGTTTCCTATTTGATTTAGGAGTCCTAGTTTAGCAAGGAAGGTAGGTCGGTGGCTTTTCTAGTTGAGTCTTTGCTATTTTCGAGTTAGTATTTTCCTATAAATACCGATGCTTGTAAGAGAGGAATTACACAATGGATTATTAATGAAATTACTCAAAGGCATAACCTTTTCCTTATCTTCTTTGTTTTTTCCTATTCCTACCAAGCTGCAGGCTGGTTCTACATTACTAAGAGCATTTATTTTATAAATAAGAATGCTCTATACTATGTTTCGAACACCACTTGTTCAAACAGTCTTCACTAGTAGCATTGCATTGCAAGTTTTGGATGGAAGTGGGTTAATATATAGTTGGTGTTGTAAGCTTCAACAGGTGGCTCAATAGAATGAGCACATGTAAACTTTAGAAAATATTAGTGGAGCACATGTAAACTTTAGAAAATATTAGTGTACTGTCTCTCTTGGACAGGGTAAAAAGGTCTAGGGAAACTAGGTGCACTAGAACAAGCACCGGAATTATTTCTGGTTGCCAAAAGAAATGGTCATGTTTTTCAGGAGTATTTGGTTTATCTGCAATCTTATTTTGTGGGAGTGATTAGAAAATAGCCATGTGATGAAATTTATGCCTTTTCATACCTGTGCTGTTTCAAATTGTAATATATATACTTAATTTCAAATTGAACTTAGTTAATTCTGAAAAAGTAATTACTTTTTCACTTGATTTTGAAGTAGAACCTGTCCTTACTTATCTGTGCCTTGAGTATCTAGCTTCAGTTACTCGTCTAACTGTAAAGAGAGTACTTGTCTCCACATTTCATGATGTATAATTATGTAAGAGTGCTCTTGTATGTACCTAAAACATTGTTTAGGTAGTTCACAACTTCCTGTTTGTCATGCCATGTGTTATGCACCTGGGTACTGCAACCCTAAAATTTACATTTATTTTATTTTAGTTTTGAATGATTTGAATTGTTCATTTATTTATGAACAGCCCTCTGTTATATGCTATGCCAGTCTGACCATCGATATATTTTGGGTTGTTTTAACAGCTACTTTTCTACTCTGGCAAGGGATGTTCCATTTGCAGGTCTAATGGTATGCCCTTGGCATTGTTGCTCAGTTTTTGAATTTTATTCTGATTTTTGTGTTCTTGTACTTGTATTTGCTTGATGCTGTACAAGTCGAGTCATCTTTTTATATTCAGTATACAATTTACCATTACACATGCTATTATAAATTTGCTTACACTTCTTTAAGCCCTTCTTGCTACATCCCTAATGCCGACATCTCATATTACCACAAACATCTTTTTTCTAACCGTAAGTGTTGATTTATTGAATATCCATCAATAATTATTTGTATTGTAATGGTCTATTCTGCATCCATACTTGATTTTTTTTAAATGTTGATTAATTAAATTTCTATCATGACATTTGTTATCATCATCAACATCCAATACTCCATTTGGGGTTGGCTTTATGAGTTCTCTCCTCTAATGGACCCTATCATAAACTATATAATCTAACATGCCTTTTTTATCCCTTTCCTCCATGTTTTCAAGGATCACCCTCTCCTCGTGCCTTCGATCCGTAGCCTCTCGACTTTATGCACTGGGCTGGGTTTAGTCTTCTAATAATATGACCAAACTATGTCAAACTGAGTTTCTCTCAATTTATCATCTATTGAAGCTATCTTTAAATTATCCCTAAAGTGTTTGTTTCTAACCTATTGTTTATGGTTAAATCACTCATCCAATGTAGCATGCGCATCTCTGCTATCCTAACATTGTTTATTTTTTATTTTTCCCGTCGCTTAACACTTTGCTCCTTATAGCATTGCAGGGCTAATAACTGCTTTGTAAAATCGTCCTTTTATGCGAAGGAGAATTCTTTTATTACATACGACCCCACTAGCTTGTCAATATTTTACCCACCTCGCTTCTATCCTATTCGTTATATCTAGGTCAAAACCTCATTGAGATTCTACTATAGAGCCCAAATATCTAAACTTATCACAGTGAGCAATTAAGTCCTGTTCTATTTTTATCATGTTACCTTCACTATTGTCTATTTCACTAAAATTACATTTCATGTATTATGTTTTAGTTCTACTAATTTTCAAACTGCATGCCTCTAACATTCTCCTCCACAAATCGAGTCTCACATTGTGTTGTTTCATCTTACTTATTAATACTATACATCTGCAAAAGCATACACTTTGGCACCTCATTTTGAATTTCAGATTTTAAGTCGTTCATGATTAGCACAAATATGTATGGGCTTAAAGTGGATCCTTGATGAGTCATACTCCAATAGGGAACTCTGCTATCTCACCACAAACCCTTAATGGTTGCACCCTCATACATATCTTGAATAATATTAATGTAGTCGTTGGGAATGTAATTATTTCTCAAGATTCTCCAAATTATTTTCTTTGGTATTCTATCATAGGCCTTTTCTAGGTTAATAAAAGTGTTGTAAAGGTTTTTCCTCTTGTCCCTAAACTTCTGTATAAGTTGTTTTAGAATAGAAATAGCTTTTGTTGTCGACCTACCTGACATAAAGCCAAATTGATTTTCAAAAATATTTGACTTTTGTCTTAGGCAGTCTCTATTACATTCTCCCAAAGTTTCATTGTGTGTCTCATGAGTTTGATCGTTCGGTAGTTGGCACAACTTTAATATCTCCTTTGATTTAATAAAAATGGATATTGTGCTCTTACACCACTCATCAAGCATCTTTTTTTAAGCTAAAATCTTATTCAATAGTTGGGTCAACCAACACAACCCACTTTCCCCTAAAATAGAGACTTCGATTGGGATGCCAACCAATCTTGATGCTCTATTCTTTATAATCTTTTCCATATTACCTCATCTTACCGTTGAGCGTTCAACAAGTCTTTAAAGTAGGCTTCCCACCTTTCTCTAATTTCTTTGTATTTTACTAAAACCCAATGTTTATCGTCCTAGATTTATCTCACGTGGTCAAGATCTCTCTGCACCTTAAATTCTTTTCTCCCCATCCTTCGTTTCCAATTTGGCATACAAAATATCAAAGGCTTCATATTTGACTTTACTTATTGCTTTATAACGACTTTGTGCGTAAACTTGTAATTTTCCAAATTGACAAAATTCCTTGATTTTTGCCATATTTTTAAATTGATTTTTCTTCTCATGTATAATTTTTTCTACCTCGGCATTCCACCACCACATCTCCTTCCGCAAACCTATTCTAGTTCTGTTAGTTTACCTAAAACCTCGTTGGGTATATTTTTAATGAGTCTAGACATCTTACTCCACATCTCATTTGGATCCGAATCATCAGTCCACTCTCCATTACTAAGCACCTTGTCTTTCTTCGTCTTAACTTTTTCTCCTCTCAAATTCCACTATATAATTTTGGGAGGTTCCTTTGTTGGTATTTTTTGTGATCTATTCTTTATAAGTAAGTCCAAAATTAGTATTCTATGTTGTGTTGCAAGGATTTCACCTGGGATGACTTTTTCAATCCCTGCAACGAGTCATTTCTCTATGTCTGAGTAGAAAGAAGTTTATTTGAGATCTAGACTGCCCACTCTTAAATGTAATAAGATGTTCTTCTTTCTTTTTAGAATAAAGTATTAGCTATGACTAAATCATGGGCTATCGCAAAGTAGAGAATTGATTCTCCCATCTCATTTCTTTCTCCAAACCTATGTCCTCCATGTGTCATTCTATACCCATCATTGGTGCTCCCTACATGTCCATTTAGGTCACCTCCAATTCTAATACTCTCATCCAAAAGGGATACTTAACATTAGATCATCCATAGATCACCAAAAGTCATCGTTCACAGTCTTGTCTAACCTGGATTGATGTGCATAAGCACTAATAACATTTAGGATTTTGAAGTCTAAAGTCACTTCGATCATGATGATTCTATCGGTTTTTCGTTGAACTTCAACGATCTTCTCTTTAATAGTGCTACTAACTACTATACCCACCCAATTTCTAGAATTACACTCCACTATGTAGAATAACTTGAACCCCTCCACTAAATCTATGGCTTTGCCATCCTTCCACTTGGTCTCTTGCAAGCAAGTGATTCCTACATTTCTTCTTTTCATAACATCTACTACTAGCCCTAAACTTTTTCTCGTTAGAGTGCCCATGTTCCAAGATGCTAGTCATAATTTTGAGGTTACTTTATCTCCAACTACACATTTAGAGTTGAAAAGTGTCCTAAGTATCAAGTAGAGAAGGTAAAACGAAGAAAGAACTCAAAGAAAGATTTGGCAAATAGTTGAAAAACGGACCGGCTGCCTTGCGAAACGTCTCACCCTTGAAAAACATAAAAATAAAAGAAATAATATATAAATAAAAAAGCAGAGAGGCTACGAATAGAGACGAACTACCAATATGATTAAAATTAAATATACCTAACATAAAAGAAATAAGTATAAATCAACAACATAGGGAAGAGAGATTAAAGAACTTGAACGATAAACATTAAAGTATAAAAAGTAAAAAACACAGTAACAAGAACAACAAAAATGTATCTCTAATAATGAAATAAAAAGAAAAGAAAGGTAGATGAAAAAAAGTAAAAAAGTAAATGAAAATGAAAAAGGTATCAAAGTAGGAAAAAAATGAAAAAACGAGGTACAGAAAATAGGGAAAAAAGAGGGTTTTTATTTTTTATTTTTTAAGAAAGAGTAATCGGAAAGGGGTCGTTACAGAAGAAGAAATAAAATGAGAAGATGTCAGATGAGGAAGGAAGGTGCAAAAGAAGATGAGGACGATAGGGGTTTTGTGATGAAGACAGAGAGAAAGAAACAGAAATAAAATGAATAATTGAATATAATGGGGATCCAAGATTGCGTGGGCGGCTGCAATTTGCAGACACCGAACGTGAGCAGGAAGGGAAGAGAGGAAAAAGAAAGAGAGAAGAAGAAGAGGCGAGCTATGGAGCAAACAAAGGAAAGAGGGGGAGAGAGAGAGAGAGAGAGGAGGGGTAGGATCTACCTGTAGGCAGCAGTGAAGGAAGGATCTGCCGGCGGTAAGCTTTCGAAGGCGCTGCAGGCACCTCTCAACTCTCAAGGGAGCCCTAGCCCAAGCCCTTGAAAGAGAGCAAGAGAGAGAGACTACTAAACTTCCATCATGGCAGTTGTATTTATTATAATTGTCTAATGTATTCATACCGGAACTGTTTATATCATAAACGAATTAGAATGGTAGGTTCTTTTTCCTTGATTTTTTAAATGAATTGACAGGTGACTTTTTATGAAGCCCTGAAGGATTTGTTCGACTATGGGAGGCAAAGATGGCACATTCCAGATGGTTACATCAATAATTCCCTTGAGGGGCTGATACTAGGAGGATTAGCTGGTGGTAAATCTCTCTATCTCTCTCTCTTCTTGGCTTTACCCGTTCATCTTTATGATTTACTGATCTTCATTTACCTTATAGTACATGGTATGCTGCACTTGCACAACGCACCTGCCACTCAGTTGATGCGTTTGTCATTTCAGGTTTCAGTGCTTATCTGACAACACCCTTGGACGTCATTAAGACGAGGCTGCAAGTACAAGGATCAACCATAAGGTACCATTTCCTGGGCCCTGGCACTATATTGGGTTAAGAGAATTTTCTCCTTGTGCTTCTGATCTCCTTCAGTTCTCCTGGAATAATGATAACAGCTAATGATACTTGATCACCGTCACAGACATGGAAAGAGGATGCGGGGATGCAAAACCCCACTTTCCAATATCCTGGGCTGTAATTTTAATTCACATATATGGCTATCCAATTCTGAACATACTGTTTAATATTCTGATGTATTTCCACTCCCACATTTTTATATGGTTCTTATATGTATATTTTCTGTAAAACAGAGAATTATAACATATAGCTCCATGACAAACGTCATGGTAAAGGAACTCTGTTAAATATCTTTTGAAATACCCGCCATATGCTGTACCTGTATTTGTATCACATCCTCCAGATACTGGTAATCCATATCCATAGATGTATCCTGGAAATCTATCATCTGCATCTGTCGCATCCTCTGGATACTGGTAATCCATGTCTGTAGAAGTACCCTGGACTCTCTCTGTCTGGAATCATAGTCTTGACTCCTGACATTTCTCGTTGAACATTGGAGAAACTCCCATTCCTTCCTGCATTTTTTCTGGTTGTGAAGGTTTGGGATCTTATTCTTGCATTCTGTCACCATCTTTTTGGCTTCGAAGATAGTTACATTATTGCAATGATTTATGGTGAACACCTTTTCTGTCCTAAAATAAAAGATGATACTTGATGAGAAAACAAGAAAAGCTTACTTTTATCTGCATATACACTAATCTGATTTCTATTTCTTGAATCATATTGGACTAATCTGATTTCTATTTCTTGAATCATATTGATTGTTTGGTGGGTTCCATCTCTCCATGAAGGGAACTGTTTCACGGTCCTTTGTTTTCTCATTAGGTACAATGGGTGGTTGGATGCAATACAAAAGGTATGGATGATAGAAGGCACCAAAGGTATGTTCAAGGGAAGTATCCCTCGAGTCATATGGTACGTGCCTGCCTCGGCTTTCTCATTCATGGCAGTGGAATTTCTCAGAGAACATTTCAATGACAGATTAGGTAGGGATATCCATGAAGTGGCCAGCATAAAGATGGACACTGGTTCACCTATACATGAACTCAAGAAGTAGCAGAATAAAATTTTATTTTCATATTGTGTTATGTTGTGCATTTGGGAACACAATAATTTTTTTTTCTTTGGTTTTTTCTTTCGCAGCTAATGTGATTAAAAAAACTGGTTAGGAGAAAGGAACACCCATAAGAGTATCAAGTAGGCCTGGATTGAACTGTACAAATCACTTATGGGATTGTATACAGCATAGCAGTGTTGAATGTTGATTTTAAATACAATCATTCTATTACATCACCAAATTTTGTTGCACTCTATTGTTTCATGCCCCTAACTTTCAGGAAAGGGAACATGCAACATAGGAGGAGAGAATTCATGTAAAAACCCATATTAACTTCTTCTTTTTTGGATAATATTGGCATCCCCACCTCATATTGGAGGTGAGACTTATCTCACAGATGTGTAAAACTACTTGCAAGCCTTTTATATCAAGTAAACTCGAGAGGAGTTGAATCCAAGACCTCTAGTTCAATTCTAGAAGCTTGAAACCAGTTGAACTACCCATGTGGGTTGGGTCCGTCACTCCATCTACATGGTTCAAGTTGGTTGGGTCCATGGCTTAAAAACTCTGTTCTAGTTGTTTAGACTCGAATATTTGATCCACTCTTCGTGATGAGATGCTTGTGCAAGTTTGATCAAGACCCAGTCTGAGACTTGACCTAAAACCTCAATTCAATCTATGTCCAAATTGAATCTGAATTTCATGTTTATGGACTAAAATTTAGGTCATTGGTCCTGTGGACTTCCACATTGATGGACTGCATGCAAATTTCACTGATAGATGAATCAGTCTGTCTTAATATCATCAAAAGATGGTTCTATTTAATGTAGACTGCTGTAATCTGTTTAAAAAATTGTTCATTCGGTTGCCCTCTGCAGATTCAATGGGCACTACAATCAGGTCTCTGAGTGTCTTATCAGCCTTGCCTGAATGTCTGTTGGTTTGAGAATTCAGAGGCTCGGTTACCGAACTCATCAGATCAATCCTGAACTTCCAAAAGCTACTCCTTGTTTCTAATGTATCAGATAATACCAGACTTGGGTGTATTTCCTACTTTCACGGTCAAATATCAGATCTCACAAATGGCATGTAATGATTGCATACCCATCTTCCATTGCTCTACATCAATATCATCAGTAGATAGTTGCAATTAAGAAAGTTAATGAAATTTTGCAATGATTTAAAATATTTGTTCAATATTTTAAAGATTGTAGGATATTTATTAAATTCTATTATAATATATTGTTTGTACCAAATTAGTTGTTAGTTGTTCGTAAGTGGTATTAAGATTTTTATTTATTATATTTTTATGTTTTAAATATTTATATCTTGTGATTTTTTTTCGTTCAATTTTTGGTAAAATCCCAAGAAAGTGAAAATATCTTGATATGATCAGTTGTTGTTAACATCCCGATATTGGTATTTGTGATAATGTTCTAGATGTATTTTAGAAATTTAAACCCATTTTTTCATATTGAAAACACTTTGTTGAGCATATGTCTCTCGTGGCTCAGTTCTAATATTATCATTTAAGTCTTATTTTATCAATTGAGAATTGACCTTTATATTTGATTTTGGCAAGTTATTAAAATAGGTCCAACTATGTGTTTGACACCCATAGGACTTGGAACTGATGACCTTTAGACGGTAACAATAAACTCAGGCCTATGTGACTTAGCTTAATTCTTTTAATATTATTACTTTTTGTATACATTAACTTTTACTAAATTAAAGTATAAATTGTGAGCATTATCGATTATGAAAAAGAAGGCCCGTGAGGGTCCCCCCTTATCTCTTGGAGCTCAATTGAGATTTGCAGGAATGTCTCGATAGGGCTTAGTGGGTTGAACCTTGTTGCAGAGTAGGGGTATAAATCTCGGCTGATATTGTGTGTATCGTATGAGATATCTTGGATTTTTGACGGTCGAAATATCTTGGTCGATACGCACAGTATTGACTGTACTAGCGAAATATTGCCGATATCGGCCGATACACATTTATATGGCCGATATTTGTCTGAAAAAATTTAGGAGAGAGAGATATCGGCCGAGACGTCGATATCTTGGTAAAAGCGATTTTTATACCCTTGTTAGAGGCTCAACTTTTCTACAGTTCACCTTCATTGTTATGGGCTGATGAGGTGGTGGAAGGCGAAGGAAAGGAGGAGGATGATTTGCAGAGTCATCTGGTGCTGGTGAAAAGGTCTCTAGACTTTGGTGATGAGAGGGTCCTCTTGTTGGGTGATGATATTTGGAAATATCATCTCAAAATAGAATTGTTCAACTGGTAAATTATGATTGAAACATGGATAGTGGTCTCAGGTCTTGGGGCCCAGTAGGGCTGAAGCTCGTGCGGGTAGGGTCGGATTTTGATAAATGCAGCCTTAACCTATGTTAAAAATAGTTGAACCCGATCCGAAATTGGTAATCCGAATTTCGAAATTCAACCCGACCCGAAGTCGTGCCCAAGAATCAACCCGACCCAAATTCACTCTTAGGCCCTAGCAATTAGAACGGGTGTCATGGAGGTGAAACTTGGGTTGAATTTTGACTCGACCCTCACGACTTCTGACCCAAAAATTTAATGGACTAAGTTACGCATTTATATATTTCAGGTCAAATTGGAGCAGAAAAATAAAAATCTATTAACTCATGAATAGTTTTCATGTGGGATGAATCTATCGAACACGTGTTTCACTTTCAATATCCTTGCAATTTCCTCTTAAAATTTGAATTTGACATGAGAATTAAGGTTTCTGTCGGTAAAACCTATTCCAACTGAAAAGATCATCAACTAGACAAATTAAGGTAAGATGAAGCATCGCGTGTGATGATCCGTGTTAGGACTGTATCTCTCTCTAATCGGCCGACTTTGAACAATTATAAAAGAGGTGTTTTGGGGCCAATCTTCTATACCGAAGAAACCCTCCTCTCCACGAACAGGTCACTGCGCCCTCCTCGGCCCTTTCTCTCACTCGCAGCCCGGATCGGTTATTCTCTTTCTTTTACTTCCAGCCCGGATCGGTGATTCCATTGCGAGACATCTCTGCTGCCAGGATCGGTGAATCCCTGTTCGGAGTCTCGAGGCATCTCTACAGCCAGGATGTCCCTGTTCGCAGTCGCGAGCCATCTCTGCTGCCCAGAACTTGTTCAGCCTGTTCACGAGCAGCGAGCAATCATCACTGCCGCCTGAGCCACATCGCGTGTCCCTCGCTGCCGTCGTCCCCCATATCCATCCGCCAACTGCAAAGCCAGAACCAAACGCCAATCAGTCCCTGCAACTGTTCAATCGCCTTGCTTCCGCCCACAGATCCTTGAGCCCTTCCAATCAGTTCCACAGCCCGATTCCCTTTGCTTAATCCCTGTTTATCTCCCCTGTTTCCCAGGCCCACGTCACCTAGCCTTTCCATTACTCGTCCCATTTAAACCCAAGTCCGCCTAGTCACCCAATTTCCCTTTCCCAAGCCTTCGTTGCTCGAAGCCTGCGCCATAAGAGATGGAAGATTTTCGAAGGAAGGAAACTCCTCATGAAATTATTGTGGACATACTTTCAAAATTCCCTGTGAAGTCTCTCATCAGATTCCGGTGTGTGTAAGAAGTGGCTCTCCTTAACGTTCGACAAACATTTCATCAACATGCATGCGAAACGACACACCGGTCCCATCATTTCATATGGAGAAATTGTTGAGGGTTGTCACCATGAACTAAACTTCATCATCTTAGAAAAAGATGGAACCACTCCTATTGACAAGCTCAAATTTGAGATTCACTCACATGTGAACCGTGTTTCGCCTCCCTGCAATGGCTTAATATGCTTGGATGGATTATATCTTTGTAATCCAGGCACCCGTGAAATAGTATCCCTTCCACCCTCCACTGTCAGTACAAGTTACTACTCTTACGGCTTTGGATTTGATCCTTTGGCTAAGCAGTACAAAGTGGTCAAGTTTATAATCAATAATTTGGTATACCGTTTTCACATACTGGGACCCATTACTTGTTGAGTTTTACGGCGGAAAATCAACCAATAAAATCAATCACACAATAAATAACACGCAGATTTACATGGTTCGGCTAAATGTCTACGTCTACGGATAACACAGAGAAGAGTTTTCACTAAATCAAAATGAGGAGTTACAATGTGCAGTCTATGCTCTCAGTTCTCTCTCTTCCTTTCTTTTTTCTTTCATACAAACAGTTATTTCTTATAAAAAGGAAATGTTCTTACAATTATGCTACTGAGTTATGGATTGAGTTAAATAGAGCCATAAATATCAACTCAATTATGGGTTGAGTTAAATCGAGCCAAATATCAACATTACTGATGTTTCATATTGTAAGGTCTTAATAGTTGGCGATGAATCATGGAGAAATATTGGGAATTTTCCTTTTACATTAGTCGGTGATCCTGTTTTTGTCCAAGGATTTTTACATTGGAAGGTCAGTCACATTCACAATACAATTGATTATGACATTCGATGTTGGAGCTGAAAAGTTTGGAGTTATTCCTCATCCCGAATGCTTCTCTTAAGAATCCCCATTCTATAAATCTACTAGTGTTGGGAGGGTATTTGTGCATTTTCGATCGAGATTTTGAAGATAGAAAGATAAAAGAGCTGTGGATTTTGAAAGACTACAGTGCACGTACATGGGTCAAGGTGAAGTTCCACCCTCATCCAGTAGTGGCCATGATAAATGGAGAAATTCTGCTGCACACAAAGGATATGATTTGTTGTTTTTCAATTTTCATTGAGATGGTTGATCATGTCTCCCTCCTTAATGTAGTATGTATACAAAAATTCTTGTCATTTTAAATTCAAATTCGGGTAGGGTGCTAACAATATCTTGTCAATCTCCTATGAATTATACAAGCATTGTTGGGGGTATGGCTCGATTGGAGATTTGGAATCCTACTGTTTCTATTTTTTTTGGATTTTTCTCTCCTATTTCCTTTCCACTTCTTTCCTACTTATGGGTTTAGTTTCGGAAAGAAAGGGCTCTCGTGAGAGAGACGAGTGGCTTGGTGTGTCATCCTCTCGGGGTACCATCAAGAGTTTGGTTTTAGGGGTTGAAAACAACACCTTCCATCTTCTATTTTCCTCTAAATATTTTTAAAATGTTTATTTTTTATCTTTAAAACAATAAAATAGAAGATTAACTTTGAAAACAATTTTTTTTTTAATTTAAAAGACACTGTAAAATATGTGCCTGAACTCACCTATTTATTTCCATAATTTTATGATAATAAAATATAATTTAACAATTTTATAATTAAATAAATGTAATCCAAATAATTTAGCTTAAAAGAACCTATTAAAATAATTCATATTAGTATAATTTTAAAAAGACACTTTGTTCTGCACGAATAAGTTAAAATTCGTCATTGATTATTTATGCCAATGGATAAATGGATGTCATAATTATCATTCAATTTCAATCGAGTCAAGTTAATGGAAAATTTGGCCTCCCTAATTTTTTCAAATGTGCTTTGCACTTATTCTTGGATTAGTCATTTTAATCCATGTTTTCCATATCCTTAAAACTTTAAATTAATAGTGGTAAATCTGGTTTGTGGGTATGCAAGCTTTAAGATTTTTTTTTTAGCGATCACGGAAAAACTTTCATTAAAAGAGAAAAGAGAGAAAAACGGTAAATGTTTAAATTCTACATCTAATTTAAAATTACCGTCTTTGAGCTTAACCCTTTGAATTCTTCATCTAATAAGAGCATGACCCGATCAAGAAAATGTACATGAAATAGTTAAATAGTTGAATCTACTTAGTTTTTGTCAGAGAGAGAGATTTTATTTTCTATATAATTTAAAAATATATTTATATATTTTGGTCTTGTATGTGTTATCTACGATCAAATAAGATTAAATTGATACAATTGTAATGGCCGTCAGTATTGACGATCCTCTCCATTCGTTCAATAACTCTTCTTTATACTAAGAGCCCACTTAGATAGTCCCAACTCCCAACTAGGCATGACTGATGAAGTATATTTGAAGAAGGGGATCCAAAAATCGGCCGTATTTTCGGCCTGAATTTTTTCTCTCTCTTGACCCTTTTTTTATTTTAAAAAAAATTGTAAAAAAATTACAGAAATGCAGATAATTATATGTTCATTGAATATGTAATTTCTCCCCTTCTTTTGTATTTGCACCTCTGGTGCCTTTCTCTTTTTTAACATATTAATCATTCAAAAAAGAATATGTAATTTTTTTCATAAAATATTGGGCATTTACATCTTCTAATATATTTTTGAAGTTACGATATTGCGAAATTAAGTAATTAGTAAAAAATGGTGAACGATTTTTTCCAGCCACAAGATTCATTTAATGATCACTTAAATTTTTTTATACAATTTTTTGTAAGTTTTTTATCACTTTTTTAAAATATTTGAAATTTTCGAGTTCGTAACTTAAAAATAATGATCGATATTTAATGAAAATGTTATATATCCATGGAGCCCATAATTTTCTTAATTTTCTGTAGTTTTTCTAGAATTTTTTGAAAAAAATAAAAAATTAAAAATAAAAATCAGAATAAGAGAACAATATCGGCGATTGATATATCACAGATATTTACATACTGGCTGAACTGATATTTTTACCTCTGAATTTACCTTTTTTTTCTTATTAACTTGAAACAAATTGTAAGCATTTATAAAAGATACGGGCCTGACCCATCACAGAGTATTATTTTTCAAATGGAAACAAAACTGATAAAAAAAAAATACCATTTGGCTTTTACCATCCTTAAGAAAATAAGAAGTAACTCAAGTAGAGAGAAACCTTAATAATAGTAACAACAAGAAAACAGTGCTTAAAGCAAACTTTAAAATATGAAAAAAAGGGAAAAAAAGGGTAGCAAATAACTTACACTCTATCCACCATTGGATATCTAAACTAGTTACTTCTCGCTTTAAGAAGTCAGAGGTCGCCAGTTTGAGTCCCTAACAATAGGGTAGCTAAACTAGTTACTTCTCGTTTTAAGAAGTAAGAGGTCGCCGATTTGAGTCCGAACGATATAAACTGGGGATATCCTGTGTGAGTGTGAGGTGTTCTCCCGAGAGGTTTAGGAGAGTCCATGTCTCATGTTTCCCTCTGGCTAAGTATAAAAAAACTCGACACCCTTAGGTAGTCCCAAAGTTTGGATTCCAAACCTTTCAAAAAGACCAACACATTAAAAAGGAAAGGAAAGGGATTCACTTAAGATGACCAAATGTAGTCGAGCCACGGATAACGATAACAAAAATGGCGCAGTTTGTATCAATCCGGACCTAAAGAAATGCAGGAACACGTTTTAGTTTTGTAAATAAGGCATGAGAATCGCGCACACCAGTATTTCAGTGAATATGAATACAAAAACTCTCCCTTGGACTTGGTATATTGCAAAATGTCAAGTTCATACCCGTTTAAATTAATTAGGTTGGGTCAAAATAACTAGACTTGACAATGGGTTGGGTCAGTTTCGAGTTTGGATCAATAATTCTCAATCTATTACTTGTTTATTAAATGGATTAGTTGGTTTAGAACTATTTTGTATTTGAGTCACAAAAATTTAAATTCTTATCCCATTTAAAATGTTCGAGTTCGATTTGACTAGTAACATTGAGTCAAATTTTGCCAAGTTTACTTATAATTCAATAGTAGTAAGATATAAACATACTTTATTTTTTATATCATTATTTGATAATTTTTTGGAATTAAATTTTTACGATGGTTATATTTTAATGGTAAAAAGTTGTTTTTATGAATTTTTTTTGCTTGAAGCATATGAACACCATGTATATATACCAAATTATATACTTTTTTTTTTAGGATTTTTTTACCAAGACTCGAGGCCGACCCAATCCCATGAAACCACCAATCATGGCCATACCGACAACTACCAAATTATCTACTTAATTATACAAGTTGACTCTTGCCCTTATTTAACCCGACTCAAATGGTTGGTGATAGAATCTATCCAGATCTAGATTTAAATTTAGATTTTAAATTTAATTTAATTTTATCTTTTATCTCTATTTTGAATTTTTTTTATCCAGATGTATTAGATTTAATTATAAATAAATGAAATTGAACTCTTTTTTTTATTAAGAGACCCCGAACATTTTATTATTCAGAGCCAAATATCGATCCATAGTTTTTTTTCGCGTTTGATTTCGGCCGAAAGAGATAAATGGCTATCGTCCTTCTTCTCTCCCCCTGCCGATTGTCAATCTTTCGGCAGAGGGAGGAGCGTTTCTCATAAAAAAAAAAAAACTCCAAAATCCCAAATAGTTGATTTTCTTTATATCTAAAGTCTTCCGCCTGCACAAGTGAGAGTCGCGTTCTTGAGAGAATCGCTGCAGAAGAAGAGCAATGCCATCATCGAGAGTCTTAACATCAGTGACTTCTCCATCTCTTCAACGCTGCTTCTCTATCTCACTCTTTACTTGCCTTGCCTTACCGACTTAAAGCTCTGACGAAAAACAAAGATCAATCTGTCCCCGCCCGGACTCTATCCTACAGAAACATTGCCTTCTTCTTCTCCTATTAATATGTCTTTGGACTTCAGAAATAGCGGAAGCCTGGTTTTCTCCTATTAATTTGTAGTGCCTTTAATTAATAAATGTAATGTGTACAAATTCAAGAGTTTTATCGTCATTGTAGTTGTTGAATTGCTTTATAATGATGTTTTAAGTGTCGTACTATTATTGATGATACTATAAATTATATAGTGCTTAAACACCTGAGGATCTAAAATTTCAGAATGATTACCCTGAATAAGTTTCATTTTATGTATGAGATAATGGTAAAAATGGAGTGTGAAGCACTTCAAAGTTCAAACTGATAATATAAACAGGTCAAAACTGTAGATCCCTTCGTGAGGTGTTCAACTAATCAAATCATCAAAGACAAATTTACTTGATAGAACTAATTCTTAGATTAATTGGCAAACTTATTATTAATTTTTCATATTGTTAATGCAGTGGGCCCACTAATGAGCCAGCTGTCATCATAACGAACTATCTGATTTTCCTCTCAGCGGCCGTTGACCCGTTGGCCCCACAATGAGTACCGCTTGCTTTCGCGGGGTTCCGCTCCCTTTTAAAAATCTGCCTATAAATAACCGTCTCCCGCTTCGTCTTTCACAGACAGAAGCTCTCTTCTTCTTATTTCAGATTTTAGTCCTCTCTCTCTCTCTCACACACACACATTCTGAAAATGGTAAAAACAGAGAAGCATTCTTCAATCTACATCTTCGTCTCTCTTCTTTCTTCTGACGTTTTCTCCATTTTCTTATCTTCTCAGGTTGTGGCTCAGAGATTAAAGGAATCTGAAATCACAGAGCAAAATTCTCTTCTCCTGGTAACGCATTTCTTCGATTTGCCTTCTTCTGCTTCGAAAATTACCGATTCAGTTTAAAACATGGATTAGATTGCTTTCCGCACCGATTTCCCTCTGACCTGCTTAGATCTATAACGATAAGGTGGATTTTTTGAACTCTCATACCAATCGGAGGTTTCTATGGTTTAAGCGCTTGAGATTTCTTGAAATTCATATCCAATACATGTTCTATGGCGTGTATTTCGATCTCTTCATTGAGTTGTAGCTGATTGTGAATATCTGGTGACGAGCTCTTTGATTTCTTTGAGATCTCAGTCAGATCTGAAATTACTCCGGTTGAACTCGTCCCTGCCTCTGAAATGTGATCGCATTTGAAACTTATTTGTCTTCAATCCTACTTTAGATCAAATCGATTGATCTTAAAATTCTTTGAGAATCTATTTCCAACCGAAGCTTTCTGTTTGTGGTTTAAATGCTTGAGATTGCTTAAATTTGTGTCCAAACTCGTTTTATATACTTTTCAGTTGATTTGTAGACAATATGGTGACTCGCTCTTTATTCCTCGTGATCCCTGTCAGCAGGAGGGCCGACTCCACACAAGTTGAGTTCTAACACAAAAATTCTAAATGGAGCCTTCTTAGTATTTAACATATTACTATATGTAATATTTAATTAAAATTTTAATTATAATAATTTAAAAAAAATATATAAAAAAAAAAGAAAGAAACCCTAAACCCTAGACCCCTTATCATTCCCTTCTTTGCGCTGTGCACTGTAGCACGCAGCTGCAGTGCCGTGGCACCCTTGCTGCTGCCTCCTTCCCTTCCCTTCTCAGACCTCCCTCTTTCTCTCTCTCAGATCCCCTCCCTCTCTCGTTCTCTGACCCTTCTCTTCTCTCTTTGCTTAGACGACCGGCATCTCGGAATCACCGTTGGCGTCCGACCGAACTAGGTATCTTCTTTTTCTTCTCCCTCATCCTCCAACCCGTTTTTCTCTCCTCTCCCATCTTTCTTTTCCGCCAGTTTTTCCTCTCTTATCCGATTTTACTTCTTTTCCTCCGTTTTCCTTGTTTTCTTTTCCTTTTTTCTCCAATTTCCTCTGATTTTACTTGGTTTTCCCGTGATGCCCAAATAGAGTAAGGTGCTGGTCAGGACGTAATTGTGCTCGATTGGCCCTTCATTCTTTCATTTTATGTTCCATCACATGTCTTCTCCCAGGCCAGCATTTTATCAAATAGACACCTCAGTTTCTCATTTCATTTCGACATGGTGCTTCTTTACAGATGAAACTCAAGACCCTTAGAAGGATGAGGAAAAACAGGCTCAAGTGAGGGGCTGGATTGCCTGTCGGTGCACTGACACTGTCGATCCGACAGACGTTCTTTCCAACTTCCCTGACATATCAGTGGTAACGATTATCTATTTTCCAATCTACTTCCAAATGACTAGATCTTTTCAAGATCTTCTAGCTAGCTTTTATATCTTCAAAAGCCTATAGATATGGTTGTCAATTGATTGAATTGGTTTTGGTTTGCAGGTGTTAATTGAAGGTGATGAGAGCAAAAACTTACAGACCATCATACTGAATGAATTTTGTAGCTTCATAAGATGAGGAAGTTCCAAGAAGTCTGAATACTGCATAAATTATCTTATTGTTTATAAATAAATTACATTTTCTTTTTTCCCTGTAGAAGAAGTCGTCGAAAGTAACAAAGAGGAAGAAGAGGAAGAGGATGAAGAAGAGGAAGAAGAGGAAGAGGATGAAGAAGTAGCAGCAAGTAACCGACTAGAAGAGGAAGAAGAGGAGGAAGAAGGGGAGGAAGAAGACAGGGAAATGTTATCGGCATCATAGCAGTGACAAACACTGCCGCACAGATTTTACTATGAAATCTCTGCATTGCTAGAGAGAGGGCGTACCATCCTTCACTGTGGGCAACAACGACTACCATCTCGCCAACAGGAAGTGACCCCAACACATCGAACAACGGCGCCACATATTCTACAATGGAGTGTATGTCGCTGAGCGGTGTCTGATTGACTCCACTCGCTGCCAAATCCACCGCCGTGACTCGGTGGCCCTCCGATCTAAGTAATCTAATCAGTTTGTACCATATCCATGCCCCATGGCAAAGGCCATGGATGGGGATGAAATGTTTGTCTCTTCTTCCTCCTCTTCTTGCTCTTCTCTTCAGAAACATTTCTGTGGCAAACACCTCTTTTATTTTTTTTAATATAAAATATATTGATCAAAAAGGAGTTACTGAACACAACTAACCTTCCATGCCTAAACATTTAATGATTAAGTTCTCAGATGTCTTAAATATGTTGGTGTATGGATCCACCAAGTAATAGTGGTCAAGAACCAACTTACTCTAACTATATAAAATAACATATACAGATTAGAATAGTTTTTCTCCCAGACTACTACCCAGATGCCAGATGCTCTCAAAATAATGAATACTGGAAAAAAATGGTTTGGACAATCACCTTCTAATGTGACTGAACCCATTCCAGCTTTGGGATCAATTTTGAAAGTAATCATCATTCAGATATACTTAAAAAGTTTTACAGATTATGAAATGTTGTCAATGCATAAGGTAGTAGGCATTATGTAGAGTGGAAATCCAAACACCCTTTTATTGGATACTGGTTTGCATCAATGACCATTTTATTTTGAACTTAAATCCAAACACCCTCATTTATTAAACAGGTTAAATTGATTCATCTCAACTCTGTTTTCTGACTTAGATCCATGTCAAATTGGTGGTTCAGGTCAGAAATTGCCACTCTAGTATGAATCTTTCATTACAAGTTTTGAAGAGGAAGCCTATCTTCCATGCACAAATAAAATCTCAACTCTTTGAAGTGAAGATTCGACAATCTATATTTATTTATCCAACTATCCTTCATTATGTTTTGGAGCCGAGCAACAACCCTACCAATTATGCCACTTGATGTATTACTCCCTCACCTACTTAAATAATTAGAAGATGCTTGTATAATTCATAGGAGATTGACAAGATATTGTTAGCACCATAATTTGAATTTAAAATGACAAGAAGAATTTTTATACATACTACACAACCATCTCACTGGAAATTGAAAAACAACAAATTATTCACCTAACTAAATTCAACCTCTCAATATATGAGTAAGATTCTTCACGTGACTACTTATTGTAAAATTAAGTGATGAGTGACCTTCCATGTCTACTTTTCTGATACTTTTAGATTGTAAACCGCAAGAGATAAAAAAAAAAATATTCCATATGAAATAAAAAGATTCACCTGTGTGCGAATGTTTACCCTCGATGTGAGCTCACAATGATCTAAAGTAAAAAAAATAGTTTATATAATAAGAAATGAAAGTCATCTAGATACCATATTTTTTTATAATTAAAAGTATGTTATTTTTCTATTAATTAGAAAGTTATCCCAACTTAAATTGTGAAGAGCAATTAAAAAAATTATTGAGTTGTATAAGAAGTTTTAGATTTGATTGAGCTTTACTTAAAAATATATAAAATATTTAAATTGAAATTAATATATAAATATTAAATTTTATGAAAAATATTTAAAAGTTTACATGTTCAAAATTTTAATGAAAATGAATTTAAGTTTTCATAAATCTCAATAAATATCGATTAAATTTATTTTTTATTAAAAAATTGATGTTAAAGAAAAATACAGTAATGAGGAGAGAACTTCCACGGTACTTGAGGTTGTATTGGCCTCGGCTTCTGCTGAAGGGAAGTGCGAGTATAAGATGGGAAATGTGACAGAAATCGGTACAAAGAGTATTGACAGCCTCCTTTACCCTTCTCTTTGCAACGCTTTCTCCCTCCCCTAAAACCATAGCAACGTAGCCTCCTTCCCCATCTTTCTCCCTCTTTCTGCCCTAAAACCATAGCAGCTGCTGCGGTACTGGTCTGCTTCCAGCATTAAGAATATGGATGAGAATATAAAGCTAAAGGAGCTCCTCAAAGAGATTCAGCTCGACTACTCGTCTTCCACCATCCGTGCTCTCGACCATACCATTTCATCTATCAAGGACGCCATCGACAACATCTCTGAAGGCATCAGTGTATCTTCTTCTTCCTCTGCTTCTTTACTATAGTGGTCTTTCGATGTGGTGTAACTGAAACTAGAGTCTCCTGTCAAATGAGAACTCCTGGAGTGGCGAAGTTTCCCACTTTGGAGCCTCACCTTGCATGTTCACTGGGGAAACTGGAGGTGGAGAAACAGGAGAACCCAACTTTTATCTACTTAGACGTCACTAAACAGAGTAAAATCTCATTACCGATCACGCAAGAGGTTTCCCCACCTTATTCCCTCAGTGGACGCCTACAAATGACTTCACTTTCTGCCAACAAACTCATATGTTGAATTTATTTATTTATATTGTTCTTTATGTGATGACACTGGACCTCTTTTATCTTATTTAGTCTAATTAGGACCCATTGTCAGGGTGAAATGTTCGAACTGAGACATCAATACGACATCACATGTTGGTGTATAAAATGTAAATAAAGTGTCAATAAAAGGGTTTAACTGGTTGAATTGGTTTGAAACGTAAGGTTTAAATGGTTGAGCTGTTATTAGCTATCTGGGTTGTTCATGGGATGCGTTTGAGTGACCTAGACTGTGGTTGTTTGAATAAACAGTTTTTGTTGAAACCAGTTTGAGTAGTTTGAACCTATTGGTCTACCAATAGTAGTGACACTAATGTTAGACATTGTGTCTCCTTTTTAGGTGGATTGCTCTTGTTTGGTTGTTACCAACAATTATCAAGATATTGGACAGGGCCAAACAGCACAAGGGAGGGGAATAAATGAAATACCATCCTCGAGGAAGACAGATATCCATTTGAAGTGGGGAAAGGGGGTGTTTTTTTGTTCCATTTTTTTTTACTGAAAGAACATCTGATAGGGAATGACTTCTCTTTGGGACACGGGTTCTTCACCCTCATTTCTCATCATACAAGTACAACTAATGGTATTGTTTGCCAAATTCTCTCCAAATGCTTTACTAATGGAAAATGAGGTGACAAAGCATGCTCAACATTTGATGTATGTGTTGGCTGTTCCTCATAAAAAAGTGTCTTGGAAGGAAAAGAAGCATGGTTTTTATCTTGGAATTTTTGAATGTCTTTCCATTAAAAATATTTACCGAGGAAAATATAGAGAGCCTTATTTTTGAACCCAAAAGCAATCATTGGGCAGGAATTTGACAAATACTAAGTGAAAACACGGCTTTCCCTAGTGAATGGAGAAAAGTCTCTACTTTGCCGTTGCTTGGCATTTCTAGAGTAAGCGTGGTGGATAAATGGTTCCTTTTATGTAGAGATGAGGAGAAGATCAGCTTAGTTAAGTGGTGCAATAGTTTCCATTTAGGTGCACACAAACAGGGCAAAGCCCCCCATTTCCCAGTGTAGACAAATTTCACAACCCTGTTTCTTCTAGTCTAAACAGTAACATATTCCCCTCATGTCTTTTCTTCTTTTTTGATTTTGTTCATTTCCTATTTGTATTTCTTCCTCGATTGGAATACCCATTGGATAATTTCCTATGCTGCTGCAGGTTGGTCTTGATGCAGCCCCTGGATTTGTCCGAGACATTGGTGTCCCTTCCCCTGAGAAAATCACCTTCACATTCTGGAAGCCAAAATCATTCGATGTTGTTGGCAGCTATTCAGTACAATCCATTTTGAAACCTCATACCAATGTTGACATCTTAATCCAAATGCCCAAGGTAGTCTTGTTTTTGGTCAATTACATTTATCAATTGCTTCTTCCCTGCATTTGTTTTGATCCAATTCGGAGGTGCTCCTTTTTTTGCAGGAATGCTTCCATGAGAAAGATTACTTGAACCATCGTTATCATGCTAAGAGATGCCTCTACCTCTGTGTAATTGAGCAACATCTTTGTTCCTCTTCTCTTGTTCGTAAGATTGAATGGTCGACTTTCCAAAATGAGGCTCGGAAGCCCGTCCTGATACTATACCCTGGTTTGTTATACTGCAGGCTCTATTTTGTTCGATATATTTCAAGAGTGCCTACTACTAATTTCCTGTTAAATGATTCTTTTATGTAATTCATGAACCATCTTGATCATTATTTTAAGGTTCAATGCTTTAAATCAATAAGTTGTTGTCCAGTTGAAGTCGATCTTTGAAAACTCATTTCAGTAGCCCGAAAACCAGCTGGTGCTAGGGACGAGTTAATCTATAAAATTTATTTTATTGAAAGTTAGAAATTTGATATCACAGTTGACAAAATGTATCAAATTACCTTTGAGATCTTTACTTTTTGTTCAAGTAGATATGTGCATTGATAATTTGGAAAATCCAAAAAGTACTCCAGTGATCTATGAGCAGACTTAAGCTTAGGCTATTTTCGAGATCGGGCATAATTATATGTGTAAACTGTTATGTGGTTATCTTGATACAGTGAATGGATATGCTGTTGTTTTCCTTTTGTCATTTCACCTAATGAATGATACTTTGAAATTATCCTTTGGATGTAGCAGCTCTTGATCTCAGTGAACCCTTAGAAGTTTTCATAAGGCTGATTCCGACTGCAACCTCGTTTTTTGACATATCAAAATTGAAGTTGACTCGAAACAATGTCCGTTCTGTAAATCAAGGTTATCATTAGATTTATGCATCGTGCTCTTTTGACTTCTCTGTCCTAAATTTCAAACACTTACCCCTTTGAGGATATTTTTCAATTGTCTCACACTTTACTTTGAAGGGAGCAAAACACAAGCTACACCAAAGTACAATTGCAGCATATTGGAAGACATGTTCTTAGAGGACAATGCAGCATTTATCAAGAAAGTATTTATTGGATGGAAGGATCTAGGAGAGGCTTTGCTTTTGTTTAAAGTAAGTTCTGAGAAATCTTGAGCATTTTGTGTTTTCTCTTGGAAATTTTTGGTGCAACTTTCATTCTAGTAGTGGATAAGAGCCTGTAGTACAATTGGTGAACAATTGGTGAATGCTCATTGTTACAACCAAAAGGTTGTGGGTTTGACTGATGTCACCATTAAAACAAATCATTTATCGGTTTTCGTTGTCCCCGTTGACATTTGTCAAGCTCTCACACTGTCACCATTAAATCATTTTAATTTACTTACAGAGAAACAACTTATAATTTGGCCAAAAAAAGGAGAGTCTTACCATTTACTGTATAGGCAAAAACCAAGAAATGATTTGACAAGGTCTGGAGTCTGGACTTGCTTGCCAATCTTGAATCTCATCATTGAAGCATGTAATTACTGATGGACCAATTATTCATTCAGTACCCATTATGTGGCATTTGTAGAATCACCTCTTACAAAAAGTTGTTTAATAAAGTTGAACAAAAAAAACCTTTTACAAGCATTTTGGCTTCAACTTCACTTGAGTCTTTATTCGATTCAACTATCATTGCTGAACACTTTATCTGCTACCTGTTCGACACTTTTTTTTGCTCCATTTAGAATTAAACTTGAGACAATTGATTATGCCTCTACTTGAATGTCCACCTTGTGACCTTAATTTATTTACATGGCATGTTTACTTGCATTTAGCCCTTTTTTTAATATATTTTGGAGAATTTACTGATATTTTATTAAGTTGAATATAGCTGTACCAACTAGTGATTTTCTTTTAGGAAGTGGGCACAACAGTATATAAAACGAGGGCTAGCAATCTCCTCTTAAGTACCTCCAATGTTCTCACTCTGATCCTTGTCAATATCTGACATTGCTCCCCACATGGCTATATCTTGAGAAGTGCTTTGATTCATCGCCTTCCACACATGCCACGCTATGGCTAATGGTACTATTTTACATAAAAACTGTCCGTTCCAGTTGAAAGGGCTTGACCCCTACCCTTCCACATGAGCCCTAAATGAGAGTAGGGTGACCCTAATCTTTTCCCAATGGATAATTCCTTTTGCAACTTGAACTTATGTCATGTATCATTTCATCATGATTTAAAATTGATGTTATTGACTTGTTGAGATTCCCCAAGTCACTGAAGTGTTCGAAGTTGACTGGTTGCGATCTCTTAACTTCTTTTAGTGATACAAAATTTTACTACAAGACAACAGATGAAGTGTGCTAATACAAGGCGGGGATACAAAGCAGGATGAACTTAGAGTAATGAAACAACCACAAGGAAAAAGAAGGACATCACACCCTAGAGGACTAGTCTGGTGTGACGCCTTGACACCTCTGGACCTCAAAAAAAAAAAAGAAGAGGACATCACCTTCACATGAACAAAAAGGAAACAACCAATACCAATTTGTGCCTTCCAAACATGGAATAAATCAGACTTGGGAATTCTACTAACTCATTGAGAGTGGAAGTCAAAGAAATACATTTGGCTTGAAATCGAAGTTCAACAACTTGATTAGTCTCGGCTTTCTTCCTGTAAGTGTGGTTGTTTCTTTCCCACTAAATGCTCCATATCATGGAAAAGAAATCAATATGCCAAACGATGGAAAACCTAGAAGCACTATGGAAGAACATTCAATAGTATGAGAGCTGATCGACTATTGTTGGCATGACCCACCTGGCGCTGAAAAGGTTAAGGATAAATACCCAAACTTTCGATGAGAAATGACAATAGATGAGTAGATGATCCACATCTTCTGCCACTTTGATGCAAAGAGAACAAGAACTAATCATAACAAGATGTCTCTTACGGATGTTGTTAGCAATGAGGATCTTTCCAAGACTTGCAAGCCAATTGAAATTGATGACCCGAGGGGAAGCTTTTGAGGACCAAATGGTAGGATAGATTATCGAGTTTGGCACATATTGGCCAAATCTCTCAAACAAGGACTTGACTAAAATAATCTAGGGGTGTCATGTGATTCTAGAATCATCTACAAATGCCGATTTTGGAGTTTGAATGAAGTATCTGCTTCATGATCCAAGAAGTTTCTACAGAAGTGGATGCTCCACACAACTTGATTGCCTAGAATGTCATAACAATCAATGACTAGGGTTTTGGGAGAGGAAGCAAGTTGATGCAACGCTACGAACTAGGGCTTCATAATTTGTTAGGGACTTGGGTCAACTTATTTTATTCCATTTTGAAATTGAGTTAATTGTTCTCCTTTTTGCCCTTGATCCTCGTGCTAAATTTAGTGAAGTTCCATTTTTATTTTTGATTTCCACATTTAATACTTTTATTGTGATAGGATGTAACAATTTATGCAACAGATGCTATTGTAGAAGTTGATCATTCTTGTAAAGATAGGAATTGTTTTATTGATTTTATGATGTAGGTTTGGGCCCAGCTTAGAAGTTCTATATATACACACGATGGCTTAAATGGATTTCTAATCTCCATCATAATGGCATACCTTACTACGGAATTTGGGGGTAATCGCATAAAAAAGTCAATGACAGCCATGCAGATATTTCGTGTCACATTAGATTTCATTGGTATGTTTATTAGGTTTTATTTTATTTTTGTTTTTTAATGTTACATGCTTTTAGTTACAACCACTTGTGATGGTTGATGCTTCAAATTTCTCTCGTATATTATCAACCACAAATTGAATGCGAAGAAGTCTGTGCATGATGGAAATATGACATGATTAATGAATAATACCAAATAGACTTGCTAGTCTCCAAATTGTAAAGCAAACCATAATCTATTTGAGATGTTCTTTCCTTATCCATTCTTAAGTGTGGCATCCAATGTATGCAACTATATTTAGTTTTAATTGCATCATGGTTCATATTTAATTGCTTGATCACTATTTTCTTGTTATTATTGTTGACACCTAAGGGTGTGTTGGTAACTGTCAGATTCTAAGCTTGTAGAAGATATTGTCAGAAAAAATATTGTTGTTTGGCAATTATAAAAAAATGTTGACAGATAAAAATATTACTGTTTGGCAATTGTTGAAGATCATGTCAGATAAAATATTGCTGTTTGGTAAAGCTTGTTAGATTTAAATGTGAAATTATTAAAAAATAAATATTTAGTTAAAATTAAAATTATTTGAAAATTTTCATAGCGAAGATGTGTGTTAATGTATTTATTAATTAGAAAGAGCAAGTGTTTGAAAAATTATTACCTTTCCTTTCATGTCATTGTAATAAAATAACACAAGTTTCTTTGAATTTCATTTAAAAATATCAAATTTAATTTCAATAACTAATTTAAATACAAAACATTAACTATCAAATTTTGAGCCTAAAACATTTATGTAACAGAATAGATATTGAGAAAAAAATTATTTGGTAGCTGTTGAAGATCGTATCAGACTAAAATATTGTTATTTTATAGTGATAGGTCAAATTAAAGAACAAATCACTAAAAAAGTTTTTATATTTAATTAAAATTTACTAATAATTCAATATTTAATCTCTATAAAAATTTATACTTGAATATGGGTTTCTACAATGTCCTTTTAATTTGGGCACCAAGTGCTGTCTCCAATTAAACCCATTATCACAATCATTGGTGGGCTGATGGGCCCACCTTTAGGTGGGCATGCAACACAAATGAAAAATTAGAAGGGAGGATGGTTTTGTTTTCTTTTGGGACATTGGTGAAAAATGTGGCATGTAATTTTTTTTCCCTGAAGATTTACAGTAGGAGGATGAGGGCCTAGAGGCAAACCTTGCATTATCGTGTAGATTTTAAAATATTTCATGTTATCCAAACATACTTTACATATTTTTTTTTTTAATTTACGTGTGGGAAACCGTGGGATACCCAGCGTAAAACCCCCACGATGAGCCCACTACTCCTAGGACACACTAAGGTTAGGCCATGGGGGCTCGAAATTTAATCTTGCAATATATTGCAGGATATTGTGTTACCAAACATACACTAAAATGTCTGAAATAACATTATTTACATGATCTGTTTCTCCAGATGTGTTGATTGACCCTTATTTGATGAAATCTAATGAAGATATGATGAGATCCATGAATGATCATGATGATCTGGACTTTATGCCATCCAACCATGTTGACCTAGACTACATGCAATCTAATCCTGTTGACCTGGGCTTTTTACAATTCCATTGAATGAAGATCTAACAAGATGTGGAAAAGATCATGATGATTTGGATTTTATACTGTTCAATTGATCAGAAAGAGGCCTTGGATAGTTTAAAAGATGCTCTGAAGGTGATCAATTAAATGTCTAAAGTCTGACAGATACTAGGAAAGAAATGGATTATTGATCAGATTTGTGGACTAAAAGCACAATATGGGCTCCACTCATGATGGTAATATGCCCAAGACTAGGGTACCACTGCAAAGATCCTTGGATTAGATTCCTAATGCAACTTAGGATCATCGATCCTATATGTGGATCAAAAGAAGCAGGGTGTGGCCCATTTACAAATTCCATGATAAGAAGACTTTCCTCTAGCTTTCCCAAACTAACAAATTCCATGAGGTGGGGTGACATGGGGCTTTTACAATCTCCAATTCTTGTGATGTTTGGCTGTCTAAATTGCACTGTCTTGGTATCACTTGGTGAATATGGTGTGGGATTTGACTGGGTTGGAGCTAGTTCTGCTGGTTGAGTTGCAGCAAATTCAATGCAATTTCCTTTATCTAGTGTTAGAATGAACTTAAACTTAGCTGATTATTGATTTCTCGAGTAAAGGGAAACATGACATTATATTAGTGAGTGGAGATGTCGCAAATCTATATAGAAGGCTTAACACTTTCACTGATGATAATGGTGAAACTGTGAAAGTCTTTTGTGAGCATGATTTTTATTTTAAATGGGTAAAATACGATTTGTTCTTGCTTGTCAAAGAAATCCATATGTGGTGTGATTAACTGTTTTTGTTTTCTTTTCTCCCCTCAGCAAATTCAAGATTATGGGACAAAGGCCTCTCACTTCGGCCTCTGGACGAATCCGATGTCTCAAAAGAGGTTTGCTGCATATATTTCTTGACCATGTCTTAGATGTTGAATTGTAGATATCCAATATCATGTTGCATGATTCCCTACTAGAGTGCTGGGCCTATGGCTTGGTGTTTCAGTTGCTGATCTGATCAGCGGTGTTCATTTATCCGAACACGGCCCTTCGACTTAAATAAATGGCTTGAGCAAGATTTTTGTCTGACAGACCGGGCTCAGACTTTTACTTAAAAGCCCATCAAGGACTGTGGGGCTTTTAGGCCTGCTTATTTTGTAAATTGAAAATATGAAAGCGGACTTAAAGACCTACCATTTGCGAAATTTCATCTCAAAAATTAGTTTCTACCACTCAATCTTAACGGTCAAATCACCATGCATCGTATCTTTTCAAGGATGTTTGTCAACTTTGACTATTACGATCAAGTGGCTAAAATTTGAGTTTTAGACTGAAATTTGAACTAGTGGTAGGTATTTAAGTATAATTTTAATTTCTACAATTAGATTTTCTAGTTACAAAACAAAAACTAAAAACAAAGTGCTAGGTGCAAATAAATGGACTTCAAACTATGGGCTCAAGCTTCGACTTTAAAAGCCCAATCTGCTTTGGATGGACTCGGGCTTTCTTTGATAAAGCCTGATCCGTGAATAGGCCTAGATCTGATCCCTCCTACCATGGATTGGGGGGTTATGCAATGTGAAACTCCATGGAGAATGGATTAAACAGAATGAAATATGGAGATTGATCTTAAAAAGTGATTAGACGGCTACATGACCAGATGAAATTTGTAGAAGATTACATGAATAGCATGTATGTGGAATTATACCTCTATTTGATAATGTTAGCCTTGTGAATCATGTCCTTAAAAGCGACAGTTTCATAAGCCATTAATTTTTTATGGCTCATTTGAGGATGTGAGATATTCGATAAGCATGAAACTTCACCCATGCTCTATCCATGTTTGTTTTTACATATTCTAGCTAGTTATATGCTTCAATTGTCATTTTTAGAGGCCATTCTCCTTATTCTCCTTACACCCTTCTCCATAAGAGTATTCTATTATCAACACAAACACATGGCAATGGATGGGATGTCCATTATAGTAGATTTTTTTGGGTAATTCTCATCTACATGAGGCCCATCATATCAATGGCTTGGATACTAACTATAGTACGCACTTGTATGATCTTGTTGCAGGACACCAAGACTGGTAATTACTCAAAGATCTAATTTTCCTCTTTTTCTTGACGTAAAAATTGTTTTTTCCCTCTCTTCCTAGAAAAAGAGGCTTTTCATCGTGGAGCTTGTTCTAAATTTTTTTAGTTTTCTTTATGTCAAGTTTTGTGTCCATTGTATTTCCAAGAAAAGGCAATCTGTCCAACTACCTTCAGGAGATAATATTCTTCAGAAAATCAAGTCTTATGTTTGATCTTGTTGTCACTACAACTCTATGCTGATTTTTTAGCATTTCCGGAAAAATCTAGTAAATCGTTTTCCATTGGTACTAGTAAAAATTGTTTTTACATTGATATTGATGGAGAAGTTGGTAATTCAGGAAAGGAAGCAACATTTGCAATCATTTGGTGTGGCTTTATGGGATTCTTCTGGCTATTTTAACTTGGCATTCCGGATGGCACGTAGTGCTTTCAAGGAGGTATTGCCATATTAACGTTGCTTATTCTTCTTGGTTTCTACCAGTGTTAAGGTATTGGCATTTCTTTTATTTAGAGTTGACATAGGCATCAATAACATGGATTGGTGAACATTCTGTACTAATCAATTTGTACAAGGCTAGGAAAGTTTGAGTATACTCAAATACTTTTGAATATTTCAGATAACCTGTTGACCAAAATGGTAAAATTGGTAAATTGAATAAATTAATTAGTTTGGCAGATCAATTTACGCTCACCTAAACCACCTCTGTCTTGATTCTAAGTTGGGACTGGTGTGATGCTTAAAAGATTAAGCGCTACCACCTTCTCTTTCTTTTCTTCTCTCTTCTTAGATCACTAATTTCTATCCTATTTTAGTAACAATTTTTTGTTAAATTAAAAGAAGAGAACAATATCCTTTTCCTCTTTTAATGTGGAGTCAGTGAGGAAATAGCACAAACTATGTTGGATTATGGCCATGAAGATATGGGTGTGCATTCCTTTTTGGCCAAAGGTTGTGGGAAAAATCTAAAATCATACTTGAAGCAGTTCTCATTTAGACCTTTAAAGACAGTTATCACATTTCCCTCATTTTTCATAAGGAAAAAAATCAGATATCTAAAGGTTGAAATGGTGTTTTTTGTAGTGAAGAGAGAGTAGTATATTTCCTTCTGTTAGAAAAGAAGTCACAGTTCCTCACATTTCGAAAGAAAATATCTTTCAGATCTCTCTCTCTCTCTCTCTCTCTCTTCTCTCTCTCTCACACACACACACATACACAGATACACACATGCGCACACAATATAAAAAGTGAAAATCTGTAAATAATGTCTGCCTATCTGAGTAGGTTTCTCTGTTTTTCTTTACGCTTTCAGTTTATGGGGCATTTGACCAATTGATTAGATTCATTTAAATTAGCTCCGGGATGAGGCTACATGGGCACTCAATTGCATGGACAAATGTAGAGATGGTGGATTTGAAGAGCTTTTCATGACAAAGGTGGACTTCCCCACAAAATTTGATCATTGCATTAGGTACCATCTATCAACTTTTTCTCATAAACACGAACTAACTACTATTATTTATGTGTTTGTTTCTTTTAATCATTTAGCTAGCTTGAAATATCAAGTGGTTGCTTGGCCTTCTAGTCTTGAAGTTGGGAAGTCTTACATCTTTATAAGTAGTCTAAATTCTGCTGTTTATTTAGTAGGTACAGTAATATGTTAGTTACTTTGACAAAAGGCCAAGCCTGAAAAGATTGGGACTTGGCACTGGTTTTCAACTCAATTTCTACTTAAACTTGGATTTAAGCCCAGATTTTGAATCCAAGTTTCAATTGGGATTGGACCCAAGTTCATAGTACTACTGATACGGGCTCATTATTGCAGCCTAAAGATTGTGGGATCAAGTCTCAGGGGTGTCAAATAGGCCTATGGAAAACAATGTGCCAATTCCAGATTGATGGGATAAATAGCTTGAATATTATAAATTTATAATGATGATGTTGATTGGACTCGGCCTAAGCATGTTCTAGCCCTATAGCCGAAGCTTTGGAGGTAAAATCATAATAGAAATGTGTAGTTTTGAAAGGAGTTGTAAATAATGGACTCCACCTCAAAATCATAATAGAAATGTGTAGTTTTGAAAGGAGTTGTAAATAATGGACTCCACCTCCATGCATACATAACATAGTTGTTGGATGTTGCTCAGCCCAAATGGGCAGGATTCCAGAACCTCATGTCTTTTAGCTGCTGTAACCATTAAAAATCTACCTTTGCGAAAAAAGGCCAACACAGGAAAAAATGTCCTTTTGGGTAAATTGGGGTTCATGATCAGGCCTTCACATACCAAGCCTGTGGTGGGCATGAGCATGCTATGGACCCAGCCTGTTTCCATCCCCAGTGCCCAGAGAGTATAAAGATTACCTTTTGCATAAGTCCTTTCAAATACGAGGCTAATGAATTGTATACTTGCTATATTTCTCTTTTGTTAGGGGGGTGAATATCAGCAGTTCTATAAGTAAATATAAAAGAACTCAAAAGTCATGGAATATGTTTGAAGTCTGCATGTTTATAACTTTCCTCAGCTGACAATCTCAGAGGTGTGGCTTTTTTAGATATTTGTTGTAGTTGGATCTCCATGTTTATTGAAAAAGTTGATGAAGATTGCATGCCAAACTCTGTTATTTTTCTTGGTAAAGTGTGTACATTGTCGCTTTCTTCTTTCTGTTGCCATGTGAATCTCCTTTATCTTTTGTTGATAAATCAAGCCTATCAACCTATTGCTTTGAATCAGAACTCCAACATTTTAGTTCATTTTAAATACCACTCTCTTGGAGTCTAGGTGGTCTTTCGTGTCTTGACTTGCATAATCTAGTTTTCAAAAAACCCACCAGAATAATGGACATATGTTTATGTTAGTTGCACTCTATGATGCCTGGATAATGGCGGATATGGTATGGACACTATTGATACAGCAAGGACACAAATTTTACACATAAAAATGGTGTCCGACACAGACACATTTTTGAAATTGAAGTGTCTGCGCAACAGAGGTTATACCTAATGGATTCAGTCTTATCGTCGTTTTGAACAAATTGGATATTGGAGTTTCTTAAAGAATTGCATATGTTGGTATTTGGTAGATATTCTAATAAAGTTTATGTTGATTTTGATTCTTAGTGATATGGCATATTATGCCAAATTTCTAATATCTTTTGCATGTCCAGCTTGGGTTCACTTCTATTCTTTCTGCTTATTAAAATTTCATTCATTATTCTAGTCATTGCCAACAAGCTAGTTATGCATTGCTTGAAATGGTTTTTTTTAAATGTTTGTGTAAAAAGTATCTATTCAGATCTTCTAGAGTTAAGTCAAGGAACCACTGAATGATAATCTTATAACAGATTCACTATGTTCCTTTTCTTATAAGATTTTCATAATTTCACTGTTTTCAGAATTAATTTAATGGGAAATAGTAAGATCTTCGAATCGGGCCTTTGCATGGATGATGAATGTTGGAGGGTAGTTGAAGATAAGGTAAACTTACTTCTGGAACAGGGACTGAAAGACAGAGCAAAACTTGTTCGTGTGAACTGGAGAAGCACACCCTCTGAATGGAATATAAAAGATGTATGTGACATTGTTATCCTTTAATACCTTGACAATTTAGATAATCAACTCATTCTAAGGCGTCTTTTCTTCCTAGGGATTTTCAAGGTTTGGTAGTGGTCAAATGCTTGTCGGTTTGATGGCCAGTTCTTTTGAGAAGTGTTTCCGTGTGGTTGATATTGGTCCTAATGCTGAAAACAAAGATGAGGTATTTTAATTCTTCTTTTCTGTACAATTTGGATAATAAAACTAGGGATTGAACAAAAAGAAAGAAAGTCTGAGAGTTGATAGAGAGATGGAGGACCTTGGAACCTTCTGAAAGCTGAGTTCAAGTGATTCCATCTCGTGTTATAGGGGATACTTACCACTGACATGGTACACAGGCACATTGTCACTTCTCACTTGAGACCCAGTGGTGTAAAAACAACCATTAAATGTATTTTTTGAAAAAAAAAAACTAAAGTGGTATTTGTTATTGTTATAGAACTCTAAAAAAATGGTTGAAAGAACTCTTACAGCTGCGGCGAGCATCTGTCTTCCTGAGATGGAGCGAGCTAAGGCAACCTCAAATATTTTCATTTACCAAGACGTCATTCATGTCCTGCAATAGGTTGCCAAATTCAGAAAATTTTGGGGAGACAAGGCAGAGCTTCGGAGATTTAAAGATGGGACTATTGCAGAAAGCACAGGTGATACATTGTTCATGGCTCTTTTGAATGTTATATTTTGGATACCTTTCAAAAAAAATGTTTATGTTCTGGTTTGTGAGTCATCCTATTGCTGATGACCTCAAGTTTATACAGTTGAGGTCAGCAATTCAGTCTTCACTGTGTGTGCATGGTGATGGTGGTAGTGGTGGTGCTGGTGATTATGATTGATTTGTGATTCATGTTATGCCATTTTCACAGTCTGGGAATGCAAGCAGTGGGAAAAGCATCTAATCATAAAAAGAATTACAGAGTTTGTTCTTTCTAGGCACCTTTCATTGTTGAGTGAGGATATGTCCCATGTAGCAGATCAACTTGATTTCTGCCTTCTTCATGGTGATAAAGGTAATAATGTATTTCTACCATTGTGGGAGAACTTTCCCCTATTTGCTAAGCAAATTCCATATATAATAGCTTAATAAAGAGTATATAATAAGTTAACAAAAATTCTCTCTCTCCAGATCCAATATCAGTTTCTGGAGGTCTATTTGGGGCATTTGATGTTCTGTCCAAGCGTCTGCGTTCTCTGGAAGGCATTCCTTTGAGCATATCTAGTGTGCAGCCTTTAGATCCAGGTTCTTCTTTGACAATTATCAGCATGTAATTATTGATTTCAATGTTTTAATTATTTATTACAATATGTCTTCATTGTTTGGGTTATTCCTTCCAATTGGAGGATTCTTACAGAAAATAAATTTGTTTCTTTTTATCCTTTTTTTTTAATTTAAATCTTTTGCATATATGGAATAAACCTGATTGTATACTATCCTAGATATATATTGTCATTTGGTTGAAATCGTTTTTGGAACTTGAGATTGCAAATGTTAAATGGATTTTGCCTGTTTTGTTGAGAGCCCATGGTTACTGCTTGTCTTTTTGTCTGGGGTCCTTAGTTGAATGCTTGAGCTTTTTTGCACAGGCTCCTCAAAACATGTAACACACCTGTTTCAGGAACTTCTCTGCATATGACTCTCATGGTTTCTTCATGGGTTCTTCTAGTAACTTTTAACATTGTTTTCCAATATATCAAAAAAATAGTCACACCTTTCTCCATTTGAAACCTAACTAAAATATTGATATGTACATCACTTGATTGTTTATTGTGAAACTAGTATATTATTTTTTATTAGTGTTGCTCCCACCTTATTTTCATTAGAAAACAATTATCAATTTATATTTAAATACTATGCATGTTTGCAAATCCTATTTGGCAGAGTCCAACACCTCATACTAGTGTTGGATTCGGCACATGTACCCGTATCCATGCAACATCCACTGCAGTTTGTTTAGTCATCAAGGGGACATTTAGAGGATGAATTTAACCGACATATCTGGTGGGCAATGACCTTGTATTCATGTTTCAAAAGATCACATGTGCAACCTGGTTGCATTTGATCATTTCTATTGTTGGAATTCATACTCCCTCTGTCCCAATTTAGTTGTCTTATAGGGATTTTGAGATTGTCCCAAAATAGTTGTCCCATTCATATTGGAGTAGCATAAAGTATGTTGAAAATGGATGAGATCATATGAAGTGCTAGTCTTATATAGAGAGTTTCTTATAAAATACAAATATTTCAAATGAGACAACTAAAATGGGACGGAGGGAGTATTATGTTTGAGCTTTGGTTCTGACTAGAGTCGAATGTAATTTTTGAGAGTTCCCTAGAAGCCATCTTTTGATACAAATTGATTTAGGGAGTTCCCTAGCAGCCTTAGGCACTACTCAAGAGCACATCCTTAAGTAATTATATTAGACTTGAGAGTTGGCTGTCTCTCATTAGGGTATCTGCTTTAATATTATGGTTGTTGAATATGAATTATCATGTGCTCATTCAACATCTTTTTGTCTCTGTGTGCCCAACCTGTTTACTCGAAGATGATATCTCTCTCTCTGATGCGGTGCATCATCCTGCTGTGCTGCTGCTATTTCCAGTTTTTCTATTTTTGTGTGTTTATTTTAAGCAAGGGTTGCCTTTTTCTTTACTTGCTATTTCCAGTTTTAGTTAATTTTATTTTAAGCAAGGGTAGTGTTGTAGTTTTGCTTTATTTTATTTTAAGTAAGTGATTCTTTATATAAGGCTTTGTAGCCCTTTGGGCAAAGACAGTTTTTACAATGAAATAAAATCAAGATTGAGAATTTCTCTGCAAATCCTCTGCCGTGATTATCTTGGAGCGAATCCGAGAGTTTGGCGTGAAGCTGTTTCCCTTCCAGGTACTTGATCCTCTTCCTCTTCCTCTTCTTCTTCTCTCTCTTCTTCTTTTCTCCTACTCATCGTATACCCTTTAACTCCACCCAGATCTGCTGAATCCCTTATCTTAGCCTCCTTTAACCCTTTCACTGTTTTAAACCTCTTCATCCAAACCATAACAGTCCACCATACAGCTGCCCTCAAATCTTTAGACCCTTTTCAAGCCTCATACAGCCTTTACCACCTGTCCCAACCTCCATACAGCCCTAAACTACAGCTGTCATGTTTTCCCATAGCCTTTCTTAACTTCCTTACACCTGTCCTGTTCTTCCAGTCCCCATCTTAGCCTTTTCAACCTGTTTTCCCCTCTCTCTTACTGCTGTCCCACAAAACTGGGCCTTTTCTTAACCTCATTAACCTGCCACACTGCTGTTAAAATCAGATTTAATCTTTATTTGATGTTGGTTTTATGTGTTTGTGTGATTTGATAATCCTTTTGGTTTTGAGAGCCTTCTACTTTGAGCTATGACATGGTTTGGATTGTGATTTTATTACTTACATTGAATCCTCTGAATTTTATTAATTATTTGTGGTAGATTTTATTATTCTAATTGTTACTATTAATTTTAACTTTAATTTCAGCCTCATTTAGTTTCTTATTATTGCATAAATCGCATTTAGGCATTTAGGGTCACCTTTTGTCTTGTCCTGCGTCAAATTTGGTATCAGTAGCAAGGTTGGGTTGTTTCCTTAAACACCCACGGTCTTAGGTTGCATCTTAATTTTATTTTAGGGAAAAAAAAAATTATTTATTTAATTAATTATTTTTTTTTTAAAAAAAAAAAAAAAAAAAAAAAAAACATTCATTGCATATAGATTTAAGTCATAGCATATAGTCAGAATTAATCCCTATATTTGTGAGTCTAGAGGAACACTAGTGCGTGTATCCGTGCATGACCACTAGGAGTGGAGTTACCTATCAGAAAGAGTCCGAACCATCCAGCGAAATGTCCGGAGATCAACCCCCAGTTTGGTTTACTCAGACCTTTGCCCAATTAGATGCCCGGCTCACTGACCTTAAGAGAGGTCAAGATACCTTAGGTACTGACATGACCAACTTGAGAAACCGGATTGAAGTCCTTGAAACCCCTAGGAATGATGAGAATGGGTCAGTTCATGAGGATAATGAGAATTTTAGGAATCGAGACCATAGAGGCCGCAGATTTGGTCATGGTAGATTCCAACAGCCACACAGGCATCAGGAACCCATCAACCATGAGGAACGTGCTTTAAAGAACGTGCGATTAGAAGCCCCTGAATTTAAGGGACGAGCAGACCCTAAGGTTTTCTCAGATTGGTTGTCAGACATGGATCTCTACTTTGAGTGGCATGATATGTCGGAACCTCGTAGGGTCCGTTTTGCCAAAATGAAGTTGGTGGGACAAGCTCGACTTTTCTGGACCACAGTGGAACATAAACTCCGGAGGCAAGGAGTTGAAGCCGTCAATCTGCATTGGGATGAGATGAAAGAATATTTGAAAGAAAAGTATATCCCTCTCAGATACAAGCAAAAACTCATTGACCAATGGAACTCTCTACGTCAGGGCAACCAGACCATTGATGAGTACATTGAGAAGTTTGATGAGTTCCTTATGAGATGCGAGTTGGATGAGGACCCCAGCCAAACCCTTTCTAGGTTTAGAGTAGGTCTTCGTCCTGAGTTCCAGCGTGAGCTTATCTTACATGGGATGGAAACTTTGGAGGAAACTTACCAAATAGTCCAAGGTTTAGAAGGTTACTTTAAGCCGAATCCTCCAAAGCATTTTGACTCTCGGGGTGACAATTCTAGGCCTAATCCGCAAGGATCTCGGCAGAATACGGTGAGTCAACCCAAACAAGCCACTAGTACTCCATCCAAGAACAAGGATGCAAGTTTTAAGGGAGCTTCTGGTGCGAGCTCTTCTAGGAATGGTCCTCAGTGTTACTACTGTCAGGGATTCAGGCATTTTGCTCGTGAATGTCCTACTAAGACCAGGAACCAGGAAAGAGCCCTTTTGTTGGGAGAACCACCCATTGAAGAGATTGCCCATGAAGATGGCATAGAAGCTCAATTTCAGGGTGAATATCCTTCGAGTGATGAGGAACTTGATGAGGAGATCGATGCAGATTTTCTTGCAGTAGTTAGATGTGCCTTTGCTCGATCTCAACCCTCAGAAGATTGGAAGCGCACAGCTATTTTCCACACTTACATTAAGTGCGGTGGGAAATCTTGCAAATTGATTGTGGATAGTGGAAGTTGTGCAAATGTCGTATCCACCAGCGCGGTTGCTCGATTGGGTTTGAAGACTGAACCTCATCCTAATCCTCATCGAGTTGCGTGGGTCAATGATACGTCAATCCCGATCACTCATCGGTGCCCCGTGCCCATTCAGATCCTCACCTATCAGGACACTGTGTGGTGTGATGTAATCCCTATGGGTGTAGGACACATTATTTTGGGTCGTCCTTGGTTGTTTGATAATGATGTGACACTGTTCGGTCAAGCGAACACGTGTAGCTTTGAGCATAATGGTAAGAAGATCAAAATCCTCCCTATGCAACCTAGGCCCCCTCACTCAAAACAGGATGACACAAAGAGGGACAAACCGAAAACTCCATCAAAGACCCAGTCCAAGTCTCTACATATCATTGCTGCTAAAGAATTTGAAAGAGAGACTAGTGAAACTTCGGTTGTGTATGCCCTAGTGTCGAGAGAGACCTCTCCTGAGGTTGGTACTGAGTTGCCAGAGGTTGTAGTTCCGGTCTTTAAGGAATTTCAAGATGTATTCCCATCTGATTTGCCAAATGAACTACCTCCCATGCGGGACATACAACATGCCATAGATCTTGTCCCTGGGGCGACTTTGCCAAATCTGCCTCATTATAGGATGAACCCTAAGGAGCATGAAGAGTTGAAGCGTCAAGTAGATGAGCTTCTACAAAAGGGATTCATCAAAGAGAGTTTAAGCCCGTGCGCTGTGCCAGCCCTCCTGACACCCAAGAAAGACAGCACTTGGCGCATGTGTATAGACAGCAGGGCTATTAATAAGATCACTGTCAAGTATAGATTTCCAATCCCACGTCTCGATGACATGCTTGACATGATGGCCCGTGCTACTATCTTTTCAAAAATTGACCTCAAGAGTGGATATCATCAAATCCGCATTAGACCAGGAGATGAATGGAAGACGGCTTTCAAGACGAAAGATGGTCTGTACGAGTGGATGGTTATGCCTTTTGGTTTGACCAACGCTCCCAGTACATTTATGCGGGTAATGACTCAAGTGTTGAGACCTTTTATGGGTAAATTCTTGGTGGTATATTTTGATGACATTCTTATCTATAGTACCTCTCAGGAACAACACTTGCAGCACCTGAGGTTAGTCTGTGAGGCTCTTCGGACTGAAAAATTATACGCAAACCTGAAGAAGTGCACATTCATGTCGAATAGAGTTATTTTCTTAGGGTTTGTGGTTTCATCTGAAGGTATGTCAGCGGACCCCGAAAAGATCAAGGCCATAGTAAGTTGGCCTGAACCGCGGAATATACATGAGGTACGAAGCTTTCACGGCTTAGCTACCTTCTATAGGCGGTTTATCCGAGGGTTTAGTTCCATCACGGCTCCCATCACGGATTGTCTTAAAAAAGGGGAGTTCCAATGGACTAAAGCAGCCTCGAAAGCTTTCCAGGAGATCAAGACTCGTTTGGTCGAAGCTCCTGTCATGCGACTACCAGACTTCTCCAAAGTCTTTGAAGTTGCGTGTGATGCATCTGGTGTTGGTATAGGTGGAGTCCTAAGTCAGGAAGGACATCCTGTCGCTTACTTTAGTGAGAAGTTGAATGAAGCCAAACAGCGATATTCCACCTATGACAAAGAGTTCTATGCGGTTAGGCAAGCACTCCGTCATTGGAGACATTACCTTTTGCCACACGAATTCGTTTTGTACTCGGACCATGAGGCCTTGAGATATCTCAATTCACAGAAAAAGTTAAACTCAAGACATGCCAATTGGGTTCAATGTCTTCAGGAATACACTTTTGTGTTGAAACACAAGGCCGGGGTTGAGAACAAGCCAGCTGATGCATTGAGTCGTAGGGTTGCACTAATACACTCCATGAGTGTAGAGGTGACCGGGTTTGAGCAATTGAAGGATGAATATCCCACATGCCCGGATTTTGGGGAGTTGTATGCTTCACTCTTGAGTGACCAAGAACGGAGTAATAAAGAGTTTCTCATGGTGGATAATTTATTATTTAAAGGAAGTAAACTCTGCATTCCTCGAACTTCCCTGCGTGATTTTCTTGTTTGGGAGTTACATGCCGGAGGTATGGCCGAACATTTTGGGAGAGACAAGACGATTGCCCTGGTTGAAGACAGGTTTTATTGGCCTAGTCTCAAGAGAGATGTGGCTAAAATCATTGGGCAATGTCGAACTTGCCAACTGGCAAAGCAAAGGAAGCAAAATACGGGATTGTATACGCCTTTGCCAGTTCCCCATGCTCCTTGGCAGGATATCAGTATGGACTTCGTACTTGGACTTCCGAAGACTATTAAGAAGTACGATTCCATTTTGGTGGTTGTGGACCGTTTTTCTAAAATGGCCCATTTCCTTCCGTGTTTTAAAACCTCCGATGCTTCTAATATTGCCAAGATATTTTTTGGAGAAATAGTGAGACTACATGGGTTATCAAAGACGATTGTGTCAGATAGGGATGTTAGGTTCATGAGTTATTTTTGGAAGACCCTATGGCACATGATGGGTACTAGGTTACAGTTTTCGTCTGCGTATCATCCTCAGACTGATGGACAGACTGAGGTAGTTAATCGTAGCTTAGGAAATCTGTTGCGTTGTCTGGTTGGTGAGAATACGCGAACGTGGGATGTTGTTCTACCGATTGCGGAGTTTGCGTATAATAGTTCGATCAATAGATCTATAGGTATGAGTCCCTTTGAAGTCATGCATGGTTATAAGCCTAGGAAGCCTATAGATCTCATTCCCATGTCTTTGTCAAATAGGCCATCTGAGTCTGCATCATCATTTGCATATCGCATACATGAATTGCATGCTGAAATTAAAAGAAAAATTAATATGAGCAATGAAGTGTATAAATCTGTTGCAGATACTCATCGTAGATTCAAAGAATTTAATGTGGGTGATTATGTGATGATCCGCATAAGACCTGAGCGGTTCCCACAAGGAACTGTGAAAAAGTTACATGCTCGTAGTGCAGGGCCTTTCAAAATTTTGAGGCGAGTTGGATCCAATGCATACATTGTAGACCTACCATCTAATATGGGTATTAGTCCTACTTTCAATGTGGAAGATTTAGTCCCTTTCCAAGGCCCAACAACTACACCTGTAAGCCCATCATCATATCAATCCCTTAACCATTCTACTGGCCTACCTGACCCATGGCATGAACCTTCCCAGTCTTCACAGCCTTTAACTACTTTACCTTCCTTGCCACCCAAGAGAGATGAGATAGAATCTATTCTGGATGAGGAAGTTGTTTCTACACGTGCTGGAGGTTATCAGAAGTATCTTGTGAAGTGGAAAAACAGACCGATTACAGACGCCACATGGTTGACAGAAAGTGAGCTACAACGACTTGATCCAGACCTTCTAGAGAGATATCGGAGTTTTGTTTCGTCAGAGGTGCCCTCTTCTTCGACAGCAAAAGATGACAGCAATGACAAAACAGGTTTTCGAGTCTATCAGCGACGACGGAAAAGAGCCGCTCCAACTCCATCATTATGGCTTGATGAAGATTCACTTGGTTGACATTGAAGACCTCACATGCGCGTGTTGGCACTATGAAGACCCTACACTGGGAAGACGCGTGCGTGGGAAGATTCGTGTCTTCTCATCTGTTTGAACTCCAGGTCGAGTTTTTCTTAGATGGGGGGATTGATGCGGTGCATCATCCTGCTGTGCTGCTGCTATTTCCAGTTTTTCTATTTTTGTGTGTTTATTTTAAGCAAGGGTTGCCTTTTTCTTTACTTGCTATTTCCAGTTTTAGTTAGTTTTATTTTAAGCAAGGGTAGTGTTGTAGTTTTGCTTTATTTTATTTTAAGTAAGTGATTCTTTATATAAGGCTTTGTAGCCCTTTGGGCAAAGACAGTTTTTACAATGAAATAAAATCAAGATTGAGAATTTCTCTGCAAATCCTCTGCCGTGATTATCTTGGAGCGAATCCGAGAGTTTGGCGTGAAGCTGTTTCCCTTCCAGGTACTTGATCCTCTTCCTCTTCCTCTTCTTCTTCTCTCTCTTCTTCTTTTCTCCTACTCATCGTATACCCTTTAACTCCACCCAGATCTGCTGAACCCCTTATCTTAGCCTCCTTTAACCCTTTCACTGTTTTAAACCTCTTCATCCAAACCATAACAGTCCACCATACAGCTGCCCTCAAATCTTTGGACCCTTTTCAAGCCTCATACAGCCTTTACCACCTGTCCCAACCTCCATACAGCCCTAAACTACAGCTGTCATGTTTTCCCATAGCCTTTCTTAACCTCCTTACACCTGTCCTGTTCTTCCAGTCCCCATCTTAGCCTTTTCAACCTGTTTTCCCCTCTCTCTTACTGCTGTCCCACAAAACTGGGCCTTTTTTTAACCTCATTAACCTGCCACACTGCTGTTAAAATCAGATTTAATCTTTATTTGATGTTGGTTTTATGTGTTTGTGTGATTTGATAATCCTTTTGGTTTTGAGAGCCTTCTACTTTGAGCTATGACATGGTTTGGATTGTGATTTTATTACTTACATTGAATCCTCTGAATTTTATTGATTATTTGTGGTAGATTTTATTATTCTAATTGTTACTATTAATTTTAACTTTAATTTCAGCCTCATTTAGTTTCTTATTATTGCATAAATCGCATTTAGGCATTTAGGATCACCTTTTGTCTTGTCCTGCGTCACTCTCTCTCTCTCTATATATATATATATGTATATATATATATATATGTATATATATATATATATATGTATATATGTATATGTGTATGTGTATGTGTATGTGTATATGTGTATGTGTATGTGTATGTGTATATGTGTATGTGTATATGTGTATATATATATATATATATATATATATATATATATATATATATATATATACATGCAACTTCTAACTTTTAATCAGTACATTCAGCCTTCAGGTACACATCTGTTTTCCCCCCTGAACCCCATCCCCTGGCGGACGAAAAAGATTTTGGCCAAAGATATCAGAAGTTCACTATGACTTGTGTTCAGTCACTTGAAGTTATGATCCAGGTTTGTCTTATTGAAACTTTTAGTTCACGGCTTTCTCCATGTTTTCCAGATATATTATATGTATTATGATTTTTTACATTTTATGTAGTTGGAGGGATCAGGGAACTGGCCAATGGATGACGCAGCTGTTGAGAAAACTAAATCTTCTTTCCTTCTTAAAATAGGAGAAAGGTGAGCAGACAAGAGCTTTATTAAATTGTGCAGTTACTCTTCTGTGGTGGTTATGTCTATCCTCAGATTTCAATTCTTCTTGATTTCTCTCTATTTTGTTGCCCTTAATTTAGTCTACAGAGTCGTTGGGGTATGAAATGTGTTGCTGCTGAGGATGAGGTGAATGTTCTTATGTCTGGGTATACTTTTCGTCTGAAGATCCTGCATGAGAGAGGCATTAACTCCTTGAAAAAGCAAGGTTTGTACTTGGCGATGATTATGCTTTTCATTTTGATTCTTTACTCGATAATTAATGTTGTGCATGTTGTATCTTTTATTAGTGACACTTGGAAATGGTCAAATCAAGCAAGACCTTTCTGTAGACAAGGAACTGTTTCTTCGGAGTCAGCATGCTAGCATGGTTAATGGTTTGCAAGGGCGTTATCCAGTATATGGGCCAGTTGTGCGGTGAGGACATATGATTTCATCCTGTGATGCTCATCTAGTATGCCTTTTGTGTTATTTATTTCATTTGCTTCTTTGTGAAGGCTTGCAAAGCGATGGGTTGCTTCGCATCTCTTTTCCTCTTTCCTTGCAGAGGAGGCAGTCGAGTTATTGGTTGCTCACCTCTTTTTGAAGCCTTTTCCATTTTATGTTACTTGCTCACGGATTACTGGATTTTTAAGGTAGCAGTTCGTTTCCCTTTTGCCATGTAAGGGGCAACTTGTGATGGTTTTTGACAGTTGTTGCTTTTGTTTCACTTGTGACATCATAAAGGCTAATTGTGATTCTACTTATTGATGTTTTCTTCTTGTTCTAGGGTTAGATTTCACATACATATGCATTAGAAGCTTCAATTTCTGGAACCTCTCTTGAATTTTCCCTCTCTATTCATACCATGTTGTAGAACTTGCCGGCTTGACTGATCTTTTTATGCATTCAAACTATTTCTTAGCTTCACTTAACATTTAGAGAATTGGTAAATTTTTTTTTTTTAAAAACCAAGGTATCCATGCCTCGTAGAGCACCTGACTAATCATTGGGGCATGTGCAAACCTCCCTATCCACACACACCGGGTAAAACTATAGGGGAGTGACCCTTATGTGTTGAGAGTGACATGAACCCAGAAACTACGGGGAGTGGCCCTTATGTATTTTTCTCCTTTTATCTAATGCAGTTAATTATAAAAAAAAACCTTAAAAACATGATAAGAAATCCATCTGGACCTAGACGTTTTCGAGAAGGAGAAATGGAACTTGATAGGATGGCTTTCTGTTTGTAAGGAGTTCTCTGGATTGGCCTGGAGGATTTCTACCTATCATGGGAAGGGTGTATCGAGGGGAGTTGGGAAAGATAGAAAGCCCAGGTTGATTGGATAGTGCCACCTCAAGACTGTTTTAAATTTAATGGGATGGGGCAACAAGGGTAAACCGGGCCCGACAAAAATAGGAGAGAGGTGTTGCATGACGATAAGGGGTATGATGCCATTAGCTTTTCTTGAGCCCTCAGGTATCATGGAGTCAAATGAGGCGGAATTGAGAGCAATCAGGAGAGCGCTTCAGATTTGGTCTAGGTTTGGGAATGGTAAGCTCATTATCGAATGTGATTCGACTAATGCCATCTCCTGTGCTTGTAATAGGAAGTCCCTCCATAGAACTAGTTACCATTTTTAAGGACATTTGAAGGTTGTGTAGGTCGGGGGTTATCACCTTCACACACGCTCCTCGATTGGTGAACAATATTGCTAATTTTCTAGCAAAAGTGGGAGTCTAAAACATAGACCTGCAATGGCACTGCTCTAATCATGTCTCTCTTTGGGTGTATGGGGAGATGGGGAACTCCACATTGTATCTATATTGTATACGGTGTACTTTACATGTAGTTCTTAGATGTTCTTGTTTGTCTTTCTTCTGATAGCCATGTATACCTCTCCTATACATGGTCTATCTCTCTTGTATCCTCCACCATTTAATGTAACCATTTGTTACTGTTGCCAAAAAAAATAAATCTAACGGTTGTGGGTTGGAGTCCCGTCAGTGTTAGATAGACAGTCGGCCCATGGAAACAATTTGCCAAATCCAAGTTAAAAGGCCAACCCCCAGATTGATGAAGTAAATGACTTGAATGATGAATCGGGTCTGAGTTACCATTTATGTAAATGCTCGTTGTTGCAATAACAAGTTTGCAGGCTGTAGTCCTATGGGTGTTTGATATAGACAATTAACCCCAGATGAAAAGATTTGCCAAATCCAATTACGAGCACCAACCTTATAGATAGGGTAAATAGTTTCAATAATGGTGATAGGAACAACTTTCTTTTTGTTTTTGTGTAGAGTGGGGAAGGAGGGAGGGGGAAGGGGGAAATGGTAACCGGTTGAATTCATTAAAACAAAGAAGGATAATAGCACATAAGTGAAAGGCACAAGGAAAATATAAAGGGGATGCTAGGGTCTAAAAGAATCAATAAAGAACATCAATCTAGAGTGGAAAGCCATTTTTCTCTAGGAATTTTGTGACTCCATGTGTTGATCATCTGACATGAACATATGACACCTCCATATTTCTCAATATATATCAAATCTCCCTATAAAATTTAATAAGCTTCAAAGGCATCTTAGATGATTCCTTCGCCCAACGAATAACATTCATTGAATCACCCTTCCAACCTTGTTAATGACCCTCCCATGGAAGTGAAAGCTAAAAATCTTAAGCACTTTCTTGTTTGCTAGGAAAATTTGTTTCATTGGAGTCCTTTTTTCCCCGTTGGCCCATGGAAGATTGCAAGGACCCTCACCTCTGAATCATGATTTATGAAGAATGCTCCCAACACCTATTGGTCCAAGCTTGCTCCTAGCCACACTATCCACAGTAAACTTCACAGCATCACAACTTGGCCTTTCTATTTTTGTGCAATCTTGTCCTTCTTTGCAAACATCCTCCAAGTTGGCTTTCCAATCTCAATCTATATCCAAATTGAGTTGCCAATGAAGTCCTTTCTGGTTTTGACCCAATTAATCATTTGTATCTTAGCCAAGTCAAAGATCACGACCCAAGAAGATCTAGTTCCTTCAAAGATCCTACTATTTCACTCCTTCAAATTGACTACATTACTGTCGTCAATCGTCATAATTGTCTTCCATAAGATCCTTCTTTTGCCCTTGAAGGGCTCTTAGACCATCCCACTATGTGATCACCTAAAGATTGGTGGGGAACCCAAGATAGATCACATAAGGATAGAAGCCCAGATGGAAAAATGAGAAATGATCAATGGTTTCAATGTCCTCACCATGAAGGAACATGAAAGATTCACACCTCGTAGAATAATCTGGTGCCGGAGAAGGTTGCACTTTGTAAAGAGTCACAATCCAGGAAAAGGCTTTGACCCTCTTTGACCCTAAGAGGGTCTAAGCCCTTCTAGGCTAAAGCACAAAGAGGAGGATTTAAGGGTGGTGAAGAAAGAGATCCAACAAAGGATTTAACTTTAAAATCCCTAGAAGGATCACTAATTGACACTTGGAAATCTTTCTTATCCCTGCGAATAAAGTTATTTTTAAGGATAGACAATAGATGGATATATTCCCGACTCACTACCAAAAAGGTAACGCCTAAACTCTAGACTCCAAATTCTGCTGCTAGAGTTCAGGCAAGCCAGGTCTTATACCTATCTATAACTAACTATTGGCATTGAATATCCATAGAAAAAGTTCTTACCAACGCCTTGAATTCTGAGAATCCAAGATCAAGTGTTATGGTGATATGATGGGGGCCATTCCTTGTAACCAATCCACTGGATTTTGTCTTCATCCCCCATTTCACATGCCAAAGGGTGGGGCCTACTCTAAATTAATCAAAATTGGCTTCATTTCATACTTCTCAAGATTTTTCAATTTTGTTATTATTTATTTGTCTCCATTTCAATATAACTTGTTGATCTCATGTTGCTATACTTTATAATGTCAACTGGCTGACAGGTTCCTGCGGTTACTATCGAATTATGACTGGACCTTCTCTCCTTTGGTAGTTGACATAAACAATGATTTGTCTGTGGAGGATGAAAAAGAGATCAATGTAAGCCTCGATATACTTCATCATTTTCAACTGTGCAAAAATGATGCCGTGTTGTTTTTGACCAATATCAGGACTCCTTGATCATATTATTCTTAAATATAATGGCTCTTGATTGTTTATCATACCAGGAAAACTTTGTTTCAAGCAGAAAATTATATGAAGAAAATGCTAATAATGTATGCCCAGCAATGTTCTTGGCTACACAATATGACAAGGCATCTGAAGCCTGGACCAAGTTTTCTCCCAACACATCAGTGAGCGCTCTTTCTCTCTCTCTCTCACTCTCTCTCTGTCACACACACACACACACGCGCAGCACACACACACGCACACACACACGAGGATGACCATTAGCAATTTGTTTCCTTGGAAAAAAATGTTAAAAGAGATACATAGTCGTCCAATGAAAAAAATGTACGGGATGGATATTCCATTTATTCTGTTGACCAAATCTACATGGTTGTCACTGTCTGTTGTGCCTTATAACTTTTCGACAACCATCACTCTGTGGAAATAGATCTACTCAATAGAGCAATACCTCAACGCCAAGTCTGGATGACCCATTTCAGTGGGCACACTAGTTGCTCAAAATGGTTTTCTTGCCTAAACACTTCAGAGTGAGTGCATAATTATGCTTTACACCGTACACTCTTGTCTGACTTGTTACCTGCTTGTATCCGTCTCATATGTGCTAGCTAAATCAGCTAAATACCTTATGCTCAAAAGACCATGTTAATTATCCCTGATAATGGGATATGCAGAATACTGTTCAAGTAAGTTGTGTCATTGGTTATACTTCAACTTTGTAATGTTTTTCAGATTTTGGTATACATTTTCATATGGGAGATACATAAAAGACGGCTACTAAAAGTTCCTACTATTCTTACGCTTGAGGGGCTAGAAGCAGAAAATTTATTGTCATTGAGTTTCTATAGGTGGGGATCATAGTAGTAGGGGAATCTGTACATGTATTGCTATCTTATACTGTTGCTTTACCTATTCTTTTATTAATAAATTTTTGTTACCATTTCAAACAAGAAAAGAGTTAGGTATTTGATAATCATTTTATGCCCACCTTTTAAATTAGTTTTAGTTGATGCAACTACGTATTCAATGTTATTTTTACTTTTTACTATTTTCTCAAAAAGATCCTATCATACTAAATAAAATGTCATGTGATATTTTTTTTGAATTTACGTGTGGGAAACCGCAGGAAACCCAGCCGTACAACCCCCACGGGTGATACCCACTGCTCTTAGGGTACACTAGATTAGGCCATGGGGGCTTGAACCTGGCACCTCCTGCTTCCTAAAGCGGGAGATTAACCAGTTGAGCTACACTCATGTGGTATTTAATCTTGCTTGAGAAGCTGCTTTTTAAGCAAGTAAAATAAATAATAGCTTAGATAGAATGTTTTCAATAATTAGTAAATAAGCTAGTAAATATGTCACGAACAGGGTATCCATATCCATATCTGTGTCTTGGATTTTGGAAAAATGGTTTCTATTCTCATCTTAGAAGGGAATCCCAAGTCCTCGACTGTATAGGTAGGTGTTAGTAGAGCCAAGAAATGTTCATATACGTATGTTGAACTGCAAGAATTGTCCAACCAGTATTAATTTTTATGAGCTTAATCCAGTTTGATCTGCTGCCCGAATTCATCGAATCAGAATCATGCCATTTTAATGGTTGGTTTGGTTTGTTACGTCCATTTAGTTTGGAAGTTATCTCATGAGATGGTCACAAACTCACAATCATCAAATCTAGGTGATTTTTTTTATCATATGCAATGTATGCAACACTTTATTAATCATTAGTTAAGATGTGTGTGTTGAGAGATCCTTGAAAAATAGGAATATGAATTATGTGCACCTCAATGGTGGGAGTACTGCATCACCTCTCGAGCACCAGAGAGTGCAACATATGCAGCTATGTTACTCCTGGTTGCACCACATGAGCATCATACTCTTAGAAGGTAATATTTCTGAGAATGAGTGGAGCATCATCTTTCATTACTTTTCTTGTCTAATGATATTCATGACTCCCCCACCTTTCCCACTTTTTTCCTTTTTTCATATCTTCTCCTTGCATGTGGTTTGACCTTCATGAAACAGATCCTCAACCCTTCCTATGTCAGCTCAACCATAGTAATTAATACAATTCAAGTCACAAGACGATTTCCATCAGAGGGTCAATCAAAATGTGTTTTTGCCCTTGCTTTTTCCGAATCAAGGATTGCATTTTCTTTGCCTTATTTTGTTGATTGCTATGAAACTCTTCAACATGTGTGATGCACCTGTACTGGACGCTTATAGCCATGCTGGGCACGCAGACCCATTCTTCATGACTCTGCTAATACTTTTTCACATTGTTTTCCAAAATGACTAAAACATGTGTGATGCACATGTACTGGACGCTTATATCCATGTTGGGCACTCAGGCCCATTCTTCATGACTCTGCTAATATTTTTCACATTGTTTTCCAAAATGACTAAAATGTTGCACAAGACCTCCCCTCTAAAAATCTAACTAAAATATTAATAATGTTTGTGACTTAATTGTTTAGAGTAAAACTAGTACGTTATTCTCTGACAATGTTATTTTTGTACCTTGTTTTGATTCAAAATAAATTTAGGTTTAGATTTTATTTAAATATGTTTGTTGTCCCTATATCCTTTTAACCTGTGAGGGTTGGTTGGCTTGGAGGTCAAGAATCCGCCTGAGATGCGGGAGGTCTTAGGTTCAAGTCACTCTCAGCACAAAAGCATCACTCCCCATATTGTTACCTAGTGTGTGTGGATAGGGAGGTTTGCACATATTCCAAGGATTAGTCAGGTGCTCTAAGAGGCCTGGACACCTTGGTCTTAAATAAAAAACCAAGTTTGACACCTTGCACCTGCGTTGGACTCTTGCACCTGTACCCTTGCAACTTAGGTTGAATGTTGATTGCTGGAAGACACTCTTGGTGTCAAGTGCTCTAAGAGGCACGAACACCTTGGTCTTTAAAAAAAAAAAACCCAAGTCTGACACCTTGCACCTGCATTGGACTCTTGCACGTGTACCCTTGCAACTTAGGTTGAATGTTGATTGCTGGAAGACACTCTTGTTGTATCTATTAATTCTTGTTGAGAATGTTAGGTTGAATGTTGATTGTTAGAAGACACTCTTGTTGTACTTATCAACTCTTGTTGAGAATGTTGGTATGTATTAATTCTTGTTGAGAATATCATGGAATCTTAAGGGAAACCATTATGATCTCATGGCTTTTTTGCAAGAGGAAGCAGGCTTAGTATTCTTTGAACATGATTATGGGATGCTTTTATACACTTCCTACTATGTTTTCTTTGATGTATGTTTGTTGACCCCGGGATTTGGTCTTCTTGATGGAAAAGGTTCTCAGAAGGATGTCATTGTATGCTCAAAGCAGTGCAGAATTTTTGACAAATCTCATTCTGCAAGGTCAGACAGATCATCAAAGGTGGGAGGTGAGTTCCATTGGATCACCATTGGTTATTACTTGGATAACATTTAATAGTGGTGGTTACTGCCATTCACGTTGGACCATGCTTTTGTCTCACAGTGCCTGTTCCGAACGCCTCTGAACAATTATGATGCTGTGATTCTTCTCCACAGGGATAAACTGCCTTATCCTCAACGCGTTCTTTTCCCAACTGAGATGAACCAAGGTGTGGTTTTATTTAATTTGGTAGTCTATGCGAACTGATGATTTTGTTTGAAAGACTCATTTCATTCACTTTGGCAGGAAGGCATATTGTTGAAGGGGAATGCATGCAAGGATTTCAACTCCTTCATAAGACTTGGAGACAGACACCAGAGCATTGAAGAAGTGAGGAATAAGCTTATGGTGAACTTTGACCCAACCAGGTGCTTTGTGGATGATTTAAAGGTAAACATAAATGGTTTCCTTCTCTAAATTTTCTTTTTAGTTCCTATTAATTTTCCACTGTCAGTCAGTCAATTGAGATGGACTAGATTATAAATGTTTAATTGATTTACATTTTAAATGTTTAATTGATTTACAGCGAGAGTTCCCAGAGATTTTCAGGATTTGGTATGATTCTCTTGGAAGTGATGCCATTGGCCTGACTTGGGAAAAATCTTTGTCAAAGGTAACCAAAACTGCAGCGTAACACCCTATATATTAACTTGGACTAGCTATGTTGGTTTCGGCTCCATGACCTTGGAAAACTTATGTTGATACTGATATTAGTTCATGAAACAAAAAATTATATCTTACGTAAATACTTAAAACACATGTGAATGGGCAATCTGGCACTTGTGTACTAGGATGCTAATAATCTCTTAGTGGATTTATCTTCAGTTTGCGATGAACCAAAACCTGCCTGAGTTCAATGATCCTAATTTACCAAACTTGACCTCATCAAGTTTGAGTGTTTGCAGTTTTATTTAGTGTCACATATACATATTAATGCATTCTTGATAATTGTCCATCTATTGTGATTTAGCAAATTAGTCTATCTCAGATTCAGATTTCTTCCACGAATTCATATACACACACAACATACTCCCACCCCACCCCAAATAAAAAAAATACTGGAGAAATAACAATAAAAGATTCTATAGAAAATAAAAAGATAAGGAATGGCTTTTACCTAAAATCTGTGTCTTAGTGCATTTATTACAGAAAAATTTCAACATATGATAGTCATCATAAATTTTCACCCATGCAGCCATCCTACGATGTGTGCACTATGCAGAACTTGGTGGATCCCATCAATGGTGATGGTGATGGGTTCATTGCAAAGGTCTATGTTTGAATGTTTGGCCCTCCAAAATGACCTTGATCAAATTAATCAAACAATGTTTCTAAGCTCCGCAAAGTGTGTTCACTTTAAGTTATTTGGTGGCCTTTGAAAACATGGCTTGATTAATCCTATCAAGATGATTTTTTTTTTGGCCTCGTATTTGAGCATAGGCCTTTCTAATGGGCACAATATCATGAGCAAAAGTGGTCCCATATTGTGATGCATGGTTACAATGCGTCCACATCCATAGGTGACCATCCCTCATGTGGTTATTTTTTTGCACGGAGTCTTCAATGCTTTACAAAAGTAGATACTTCACTGATTCTGCTACAAAAATTCTGATAAATTATTTATATATACTGATGCAACAACTCAAGTCTCATGGGTTTATATAAGTTGATGTTGAAGGCTTCTTAGGAATTTAGTTGATCCTTATAAAAAAAATATGCCTGTGACGTGGGAATTCCGGTATTATCTTACTATGCAAGCAAATACCATTCTTAGGATATTAACGGTTATTGGTAATATCGAGATATTTTCAAATTCTCGGTTTTTTACTGAATAATTAAGGAAAAATCTCGTGGAAAATATAAATATTGAAAGATAATCATTATAATAAATAAATATTAATAAAATAAAAAATCTTAATACCATTCATGGACCTATCAAAGAATGCCTGAGATGTTGAGTTGAGATTTGAGAAAAGAAAAGAAAGGGTTTATGATTTTTTTATTTAGATTAAAAAATGAGAAGATAATAATAAAAAAAAACTGTGGGTTATAAATAAGATTCAGCGATTTGGATTTAAAGAAGGAAAGAGAAGAAGAAAAAAAGAGAAACATATTAGCAGAGAGAAAGAATGGCGTCTGAGTGTCAGAGAAGATTGAAGGCATTGGAGCTTGGAAATCAACCGGCCAAGAAGAAGAAAGATCTAGCTGGTAGCGCCAGTCGCTGTCGTGAATGAAAACAGAGAAGAGGAGCAGTCAAGCAACCAGGAAGAACCGAATAAAGGAAAGGAAGGGAGGGGTGTTGGAAATCAACCAGCCAAGAAATATCGAGCTAGGTGGCGGTGGATGGTGGTGGTTGTTGAGGAAGAACTGAAGAAAAGGAACTAGCAGCGGCACTATCGAGTGTTGAGGAAGAACCGAAGAAAAGAAGGAAGAAAGAAATCGATGGCTATCGTTGTTGAGTGTCGAGGAAGAACCAAAGAAAAAGAAGGAAGAATGAAACCAGAGGAACCAGGATTGAGGGGAGACTGAAAGAGAGACAAAAAGAGGAACGATTGAGTATTTAGATTTTAGGGTAACTGGTGTCTGGGATGTAAAGGTGTTTCAAGTTTTGAGGCTGAGAGTCTCGTACTCGGTCTCTCACTGGGTCGCTGGGAGCTTTTCTCTTACGCGATAACATCGTAACTTTATTGCCAGCACAACCCTAGTGCGTTGAGTGGAGAGATTAATGATCGAAGGCACTAGGAGGAGAGGGCAACCTTCAAGAACATGGAAAGGGATAAAAAAGGAGATCTTAGACTATAGAATGACGGATGATATGGTTTTTGATAAGGTTAAATGAAGAACTCCTCATGAAGCAGACTTTAGATAGGGGATTACCGGGTGTTGATAATGATGATCATCATGCCGTGATAATATCACGTTTTTATCAGTTTTTTACCAATAAAAATGGGAGCTGGCCGGTGTTATCGCAAGAACGGTATTTTACTGGTATGTTGTGATAAAATTCCAATTACTGGTGGTATTTGTGGCATTACTGTTGGATATGGTTACAATGAAAAGCGGCGATTCGAGAAACTGGAGTCTCTTTCTGGATATTCATGTCTTCTAACTCCTGTTTCTTGTTTTTTGGAGAAAACCATGTAGGAATGACCTTTTTTTAATTGACAAAATCTAACTTCTTGGAAGGCTAGACGAGAATCCTGTTTCACCAATTTTGTGCTATTTTAGAGAGTCTTAAACCCATTTCACCGTCCTCACTTCCCCCATGTTCAAATCGACCTAAAGATTTTGAAAATCCCATAGGGAAATTTCATTTCCCAAGATGACTACTAACCAAATGCAATGTAAGGTATCGACCGATGTTTGGTGCATTAGTTGGTAGGGAACATTAGTGTTTATAATTTTATGTACCAAGTGTTGACACACTGTTTTTTACTAGCATCACTTGAATTTAGGATTTTTGCTGTATGAATTGCTCATGGTAACCTGGTGTACCATATTAGAAATACTAACAGAATATATTAATTTTTGCAGAAAAGAGACCGAGAAGTTATACAAGAGCCAATCGAGGTTCTGAAAAATGTTGGTGAGGCGGGTAAAGGTTTTGTGAAGAGCATTTATTTTCTCAAGGCACCTAAGGTCGCCCGGGCTTAGTATCTTTTATTATCATTCCTATACAACAGGAATCAATTTTGTCAGTCAGAAAAATATTTTTTTGACTGTCTTCATGGTGTCAATTTTTTTTTTTTTTAAAAAAAACAGCAACTTTATTCATTTAAGGGCACAAGAAGTTCACAAAACAGAGATCCAACTCTGCAAGCATTTTGTTACTTTTGGCACGGTATGACTGGTTTCTGTATGTGTTGGGGCAATGGAAAGTAGAAGTCTCTAGTACTTGTATTATATTATATTTGTACCTACCATAAAAATCTGTCACAAAGATTAGTCTTAACTATTCAATTCAATTCGTGGAAATATGTCAGAGATTTACATCTTGACTTAGTGTATCAGACCTCATGGTTATAAATGACTTTAGGCACGTGCATTAGTGCTAGAGTGTGTTCTCTGACCCAAGTGAATGACGATGACCTGATCCATGTTATTCTAAATGATCAAGTGAGATAATCCTACAAAAATAGGTACACTTTTTAAGTTTGGAGTTCCAAAATAATAGGATAATATAAAAGTTGATGGGCAATTTGCATCTTTCAAAAGATGAAATGAAAAAGGTCTCTTTGATGGGATACTTGGACATTGGACATTGCAGAACATCAATGAAGTGAAAATGGAATTTTAGATGCAGACTCAGAGTCAAGAGATGGGGGCCTCTGAGGAATTCCACTTGACTGTTCAGTGATCCATATTCCACTGCAAAAGAGAAACTAGTAGCAGAGTTCTCCAAAGAGCTCAAAAAACGAGTAACTTATTTTAAGAAAATATTTTGCTAAATTTAATCAAATCTATACCAGATTCATGACCCACGTATTTTGGAGATTTTTCAAATAAATTGGACACAGTCATTGATCATACCTATCTTGCAACTTTACATTCCAATTGGAATGATAATGGCATGCAACTCACAGTAAGATCACATGAAATGGGCTCAATGTCGTCATAGCAACGCATATCCTATGATGGTTAGGGTTTTTCTTTAAATAAAAAAAATTATTTATGTTTTATAGTGTATCTTTATTCCTTATACTCTAAAGAAAACATATTGGGCCTCAGCCCAAAACTCATCACTTTTTGAAGGCTAATAAAGCAAATGGCTTAAAACAACTCAATAGAAGCACCCACAATTCATTCCCCTTGGAATTCATTTTTTTTTTAACATACAAAAGAAAACGGGAGTAACTGAAGCACTAATACTTTTTACATAAGAAACCATTCATCATGATTTTCACCAGTTAAATAGAGTCTTGTGTATTAAAAAACAAAGCAGTGCGTCCTACCAAAAATGGGAACACCACTATCCAAAGAATGATGTATTATTAAAGAAAACAAAAGTGAATCAATGGGGCAGGAGTCATCTTTATTTTGTACTGATAAATGGCAATCAGTTATAAAGCCAAGTTTTACAACATGGGATGGTGTTACAGGGTCAGTTGTGGCTAATCCACCAACTTCAATGCTTTAAATTGGCATTCTAAGAAAATGGAGTATTCAGTTTAAGCAAAGTAGAATGATCTGAAGCTTAAAGGGCCTCCTGAATGAGTTTTTCCACAAGTGCCTTCGGAAGTCCCATTACACTGTCAATTGTTCCAACCTGCAAAGCCAAAAAAAATTGCATGCCGTAGTCTAGACAACTTGAGAGCCATAAGCACAAGTCATTAATAGAATCACATGCATATGCAAGAATGGATGAGGATAGAAAACGGACCACTGCTTCAACAAAGCGTGAAGTCAATGGATGTTCGACCAGTAAGCCACCTGCAACATTCAGCACAGCTCCTTCCTCAATCTGAACCAACAAACCAGAGAACCATGACCATATTTATATTTGTGGAACAATGACAGAACATACATGTGTGAAGACTTACCAAATCCTCAATGACTTCATCTGGTATGTCATGGAAATAGATCTGCAAGGTGTCACCAAGAATTCCTCCACAGTGACTAAAAAATGAATCTAGCAGAAAACCTAAGTTGAATATCCATAACTCTCAACGAAAGTGTTACTAGATGGAAAGTCATAAAGCATAGAAGCTCTATAACATTAAAAATGTTTACCTAATTTAAAATTCATATCTGAAATTTAAGTTGAATTCTACATTAATGATATGCATCCGTAAATATGATTTGCCGGTAATAATAACACCCTTATCGTCATTGTTGTCAGCATCATCGTCATCATCATCATCATTAATGGAGCCATTTATCCCATTAATCTTGGATTGGCACTTAGTGTTTGGATTTAGCAATTCTTTTCTATGGCCAAACTACTTATCTGACACCATAAGACTTGAACCTACAACCGTAACTTTTACAACTGTGCAAGAGGTTCTTGTTTTGATAGCTCTAAAACTCAAATGGACCAGTGTGCAGGTTTCGTGATTGGACATGGTTTGGAAATCAGTTTTTTCCTAATATAGAGAAGGCAATAAGAAGGAATTACAGGCAACAGTCCTAAGAATTTTACACATGTTTGAATAAAATTTGCTATGAACATGTCAAGTGAAAGAAACAAAAATAACAATGCTTTGATCTGTTTAATGCATGCACTGAAAGAACAGATTTTTTTTTAACAATATACTTATTAGGCTGTGAATCTGTTCATTTTCAAAAAGTTCTAATGAACTTCTCATGACACCTCCACCTTAGGTTTGTGGGTTCAAAAGAATGCTTGGCTGGTTAAATTTCTCACTATTTCAAGAATTATATCTGCAGATTTATTGACTATGGTGGTAAGTGTTTATTGTTGCAGCCGTGAAGATTGTGGGTTAGAAGTCTATAAGTGTCAAATGGGCATTTAGACTAAAGAAAAAACCAATACGAGTGTCAACCTCGGATAGATGGGATAAATGACTCCAATTATGATGATAGGTTTATTTATTATGCTGACTAAAAAATGATGTTAGCTCAGCTTGACCTAACCAGAAGCACTGAAGCCATACTCTACTACACAATTAAATTGGTAAAGTTTTGCTTTTGCTCAGCTTAAGTTTTAAATTTAGAAGCAGAGCCACAACTCCTGAGTGAAATCTGATAGAACTTTGGTTTTCAGGTGCAATTGATAGAGAACCTCAGCTTTGTCCCATGCTCCTCTTCTAGTTCCTGTCTTTAGGTTTGTAACAAGTACAGATCCCACTGTTGATGCATGGGCCCCGGAATATCCTACAAACCATGCAAATATTACACTCATTTAACATCACATTAATCTGAAAGCAGTTCGACAGAAGAAAAAAGTCCAGAACAGACAAACCTTTGATGAATAGGCGTGCTTCATCCTTGCTGGATGGCTTTTCCCGGATTACCCCTTGATTGACCACCACCTCCAAATTTAGTACCAAGGCATAAACATCATAAGTTCAGTTGCCCTCACGCAACAAGTATTTATAAGCAACAAATAAAGCTGTCCATCCATGTTAGATCACACAATAATTTAAAAACTAAAGAATTTGAAATACAAATAAGAACAGACCAGATGAGCAAGAATTATGATAGATGAACTGATCTAATCAATCAGCACGTATTGTTCTTAGAATTACGACACAATAATCCCAAGTGCACCTCCACAAAGATAAAATGAAGCCTTAAGACATATCTTATGTATAAAATAAAAGTAACAAAGTAAAACTATATGGTGTTAATGCACATAAAAACATATTTAGTTCCTTAAGGCATATTTGTTTACTTTCACATGAGAAAAGAGAGATGAAAGAAAGGGTTTCATTGAAAATGGTTATAAAAATTATTTTGCTATGAAATCTTATTTTTTGAACAGACCCAGGCAGATTGATCATCAACATGTGACAGATGCTGTGATAGGAAAGGTGAATGGATTTTTGGAAACATAATAAAATAGGGGTTATTTAGGCTCTACTTATGTTTAGAATTTTACTTAAATTCTGTATAAGATTCCCCACAAAAACTTAAGTGTCGACATGTTGGTAAATTGCATCAGATATATAGTTCCCTACAATGAAGTGGGGCTCTTGCTTCTTTTCTCATGCAATCGTCTTCTTTTTTTACTAAAAGTTCTTTGCCTTTAAATAACTGTTTTCATTAAGTTATTCATCCTTTCAAGGTTCTTCAGATATAGCTGATATAATCAAGGGGGCAAAAGGAAAAGGAATTGTTGCATACTTGGTCAGCAGTAATCAAGAGTGTTGGTTCAGCATCATTCCTGTAATCAGTAATTTGAATCCTTGAGATGATTGCATCTGCCTGATGAGAGATTCCCATTCAACAATTCAAAATCAAAATAATCCATAGTACAAGAATATACACCATTGTTTGAGATCCATATATAATTAATAGAAAAAGTATGTGATGACAGAAATACCAATGGAAACTGGGGAAAGAAAAGAGAATAGGATGATCACAAGCAGTTACTGAATTACTAGAATAACAGACAAGAGCCTAAGCTTTCATTGTTACAACCATAGAGGTTGCAGCTTTATGTCATGTGGGTGTTAATTAGGCAGTTGGCCCATGGAAAACAATATACCAAAACCAATTATAGATGACAATCACCAATAGGTATAATAGATGTCTTCGATGATGGTGATCATTTGATCACTGCAAAAAATTCTGAACCGATCAGTTTTGTTCCTATCAAAGGATGATTTAACATGCATAGGAGAGAGGCCCTCACCTATGAAAAAAAAAAAAGAAGAAAAAGGAACCACAACAAAAATCTCCAACAATGATTTTTGTGCTCCAACATCAATGTGCAACTTCTAATAAGAAAATTAAACAAAAGTGCAAGTTTTGAATTATAAAATAAACCCTGCAATTCCCTCCATCTTTTAAATAGGTTGAAAACTTGAGTAAAAAAATTTAGGTAAAATATGCATAAAAGGTGTCTTTTGACTAACCTTCACTTAGTCCAAATGCCTCAAAAATTGATGTGCTTAGTGATAGGGATCTTGAACTAAGAATCATCATTACATCAAAACCTTTGTTCCAGCAATTTGGGGTCAGATTTTCAAGTTCTACTTTTCCATTCAACCTTATAGACAATCATGCTCTCCATCACCCCACATTCTGATGTATCATGTTCCACCATTTCAATCCATGTCTAACAATATCCCACTTCTCCCAGTACCTTGTACTAGTAATACCTTGACATTTGGTGTATCAAACACACAAAATGTGTGCACACACAAAGTTGGGATCAACCTCACACATGCACAAACACCTCTCTCTCTCTAGGTGTATGAGACACACACAAAGTCAAGATCAAACTCACACACAAGCACAACAACTGCCCACCCCCAAAACCCAAACCAAACGATAGGGGGGAGAGAAAACACCCACCCACCTCAATTTAATGGTGAGATCATATCAGAACGGAATCAATTTGGGTGGGGATACAATTCACAGGGGGTAGAGGTATATAAAGGGTGGAAGGGTGTGCTTCAATTTAATGGTGAGATCAACTTAGAATAGGATCGAATTGGGTGAGGTACACAAGGGGTAGAGGTGCATGAGGGGGGAATGGTAGGCTTCAACTTAATGGTGAGATTATCACACAATGGGGTCAAATTGGGTGAGGATACAATCAACAATAGGTAGAGTTGTGTCAAAATACCAAATAGCAGTGGTTGCATATACACATGCACATATAATGTTTTGCCAAAAATACCAAATAGCATTGTCTAGACTCCTCACACGGTTCAATGAAACCTCAATCAACATAAGCAATTTCTTAACTTTCCTAGTGATTGCCAACATTCTCCATGGAGGTTTACTTTTTCTTGTTGCCATTTTATGGCATTTAACAAATCACCCACTATAATGAACTTCATTCAAGAACTTTTAACGTTTAAACATCTTCAATGCCTCCTTTAATGGTAGAGTTCCACTTCGTTCAATACTTTATTGTGTAATGGTCCCAAGAAAAAGGCTAGAACTTCCTAGTTGTCATGCGACAATTCACCCAGACTTGTTAAACCATGTTTCCCATAGATGCTCCATGTACACTAAACTTTAACCACCCTTCTCAGGTTTCTTCCTTGTCTTAATCTTTTGAGATGCAGAAGGTAAATTTTTATCAAGAAAAATAAGGAGTGAGAAAACTAGGAATAAGCCTAATGAGATTTTGGCCAAGTCTCAGCACACCAGTACTAGAAGAGAGACACTTAAATAAAAAACATAAACATCAGCTAAAATAAAGATAAAATCGAGGAGGTATGGAGTGGACTCAAAAAAAATATTTATCTAGCTTGAATAAGTTTACGTGTCAAGTTTTGTTTTGACAGTATCCCTTCTCATAGTCCACCATTGTGTTCACATACTTTTTTTATGACACTGATACTGACAATTTAACACAATAAATGCCCCCAACACCACTTTGAATTAGTGCCTGTGACTATGATTCTGGACACGGCATGGATAGGGTGTGGATAGAGCATGGATACGAAAAGAACATAGATTTTAAATATAAAACTGAACCACTGAAAGCTGCATGACACAGAAAGTTGTTTACCATGAAATGTTTGCATATCATAGACTTGTGATGGATTGCCAACGAGTCTACATCTAGGTCAAACAGGTACAGATGGCACTATGTGACGCACTGTATTCTACAGAAACAAAGAATAGGGTTTACAGATGGCTACACTGACATCTAGTATTGAACACTTTTGCAGCACACCCCAAAATTGTAGAATACATGAATATTGAGAACTTGTAATGAAGAGGTAAGATATTCATGTGTCAAAAATGGTGATGATGACCTGGGCTTCTCAGGGACCATTATTATGTGACATTGGAATAGTATAAAGGGCACATCTTCTAAATGAATGACAGGCTTCCTAGTCCAAAAAATGACATCTGCCTTGAACTGATAGCATGTAAAATATGAATTTTTGGACCACGTACTTAAGCATGAAGCAATGGTCATCCAATACCATTTTTTTGAAAAACAAACAAAAGAAAGGTTATCCACTACTACAATGGCTACACTGACATGGTGATCCACCTCATCAATTTGTTCAGTGTAAAAATTTAATCAACCTGGCTAGACTCAATGGATTAGAATAAGAAAGTGTAGCTCACAACTAAAGCAAAATCGAGACCTTTTGCAACCACACCCTCATACAATATGCCTGACATAGTTAAAACATGGCATCAACCTGGTATGCATAAACATCATGAAGAAAAGTCAACTCCTATAAATACTTATCTCCTTTTGTTACAAGACCATTTTGTGACTTTGTTAATAAGCAAAATACACAAAAAAGTTAAGTTTTAAGATTTCAATTACAAAAACACCCACCAGTTCAATCACATATTGCACCTTAGTTGATATAACTGATTAAGGCATATGTGAGGTTGCTTTGACATCCTTGAAATAGGAGTGATGGACCAGTAGGTCATTTACATTCTCCCAAAAGAAATAGTTTGCTAACCAATGAAACACACTAATAGTTTACTACAAGTGATGGCAAACTCTCATAAATTTAGGCTGGAGTAGCTCAAAGGAGAGTGGAGTGTTTTTTCACTACGGAGGCTTCATTTTTATCAAGGGTTGGGCCCCACATTGCTGGATTGGATGGACAAAGGACTTCATAAATTATATAATTCAAGAGAAACTCTTCTCTCCAATCTGATGTAGGACACATGCCTGATCACATGTAGACCCCACTGCTATTATTTTACTTAGTACATTTATTATTATTATTATTTTCTGTTATTTAGTTTGGTTGGTCCTTGTCCTGCGTGTAAGTCTAGCTAAAGTCAATGTCCTAGTTGAGCAAGGAGACCATAGTCGGTCCCATGCCAGTCCGTTGAGGAGTCTTTGTTGAGTTAGATTAGGTTTCCGTTTATTTTCTTTTTAAATACTCGGTTGTACATACGAGAGAGGCACCTCTCTCTTTCGATCACTCAGGATTTGAATAAAAATTATCTTTATTTTCTGTTATTCTCTTCTTGCCTCTGTTGCAGACTCCTCATATCCTTCAACTTCTGCCTCAATTCTAGTCCTGCATCGTCGTGGAACCTGGGCATTATCGTGGCACCTCACCCATCTGCTTGCCAAGTTCTAGTCCTGCATCGTCGTGGAACCTGGGCATTATCCCAAGTGAGTCTATCGCTGCCGCTGCAAGGAAGTTGCCGCTGCTTCTTTTGTTGCCTCCCATATCATTGGCCACAACCTAGATATTCAGCCACCCTGCGTTCCGTTTCTTCTCCCAATCAACCCAGGTACTTCCACTTTCGTCTTGTCTGTTGCCTGCTATCCCAACCTCGTCCCTCCTTTCCTTCTGCTTATACAACCCCTAAGTCCTCTGTCCCTGTCCCACGCCTAATCAGTCCTACTGTTGTTTCAACCCATTGACCTTAGGCGAGAATCCCATTCTTTTTCCACACCTATCCAGATTGACCTGTTGACCAATCTTTGACTGTTTGACCCGAGTTTATCGGGTTTGACCAAGCCCCTACAAACCCTCACCACTTCCGCTACAGGTGCCGATGAAGAAATCAAATTTTCAAAGTTTAAAATAAAAAAGGGTAAAATAATCAGATTGTCCTAGCCATTTTTCACATATCTCATCAAAAAATGTATGGTCAATTTAAAAGTTCAATGAGAAACCTCCTTAAAGAGAGAGAATTAGAGTTTTTCTTCAGGCTAAAGCATTTTGAGTGGTTAATATTTGCTACTTGATGAATTGACAAAGTCATCAGGAGATTTAACAAAACCACGAGTTAAGAATGGGGATGGGAATTTGGCATCATTCGATTGAAAGGCCAAAGTGTCCAACCTAAAGAAAAGGTGGCTTTGAGCATGAATCCGTCGTGTGATTTTTATTTAGGCTCTAGCATGGACATAAATTTCAAACCCAACTGATATTCAGTCCAGTTCGAGCTTATATACCGCCAAACCGTGAGCCCGGCTTGCTTCACAACTATCCTGAATATGTGGGACCTTAACTCATGTTTAACCCACACTTGAGATGGGTTACGAAAAAGTTAATTACTTATTTAAATTGGTTTAGGAAAAAAGGTTGAAAACAAACTTGGAAAGGAAAAGTTGAAAAGAAAGGAAACAAAAGGATTTCCAGCTCTTTGTTGATTATCAGATCTGATCTTTTAATTCATCCTTCTGTCTCATTTTCAGTCTTAATACCCTAGATTGATATGATATGAGCTGATGGATATGTCTTTCATTTGCATCTTGATTTAGATAAAAGGGAGGAAATCTTGGTTGCTTGGATTGTACAAGAAATAATGAACTTGGGGAAAAGCTCTGATTCCATCTTTTATGGTGGAGACAAGCTTGAGGTAATGTCCTCTCCTTCTCCCCATTTTATTTTCCTATTTCTGTAATTTTTTAACATATACATGTCTTACCCCATTTTCTCTTGGCTTCCTGTTTTCTAGATCAATTTTGTGTTTTGTTTTTTAAGAGTGAGAGCATAAGAATTTTAGGTTTCTCATTGGTATCAAGATTATTCATGCCTAAGCTCAAGCTCGGCTCAAGCTCGGCTCAAGCTTCCTTGTGTAAAATTGGGCTTGGGCTTGGCACTATACAAACCTGGCTCAAACCCAGCCCGCTGCTGTCCCTAGTCAAAAAGCATATATGATTCAAAACAAAAAATCTTACCTTCGCCTCAGCAAGAGCTATTACTAATTCTTCAGGCTTTTCTCTTCTAATGCCTTTCTCATCTATGTCTGCAGTCTAAAGAAACCAAATTATCTCTAAAAATTCAAAAGGAATGAAAAAGACAATGGTTAACAACAAACCATGATTTCAAAATGATATCCCATCTCTGCTAAAATCTGTCGACGAGACACCGATGATGATCCCAAGATTAGCTGCATCATAAATTATCATAGCAAAATGTCAAGAATATCTAATGCAATGAAGCAAAATTAAGAAGTATGGCTCCATTTAAATTATATAAATAATAAATGTTTAAAAGGTTGCTTAAATAGAAGGAGAGATCAAAGAATGTCATTTAAGATGATTTAGGACATACAAAAGGCTTGAAACAGCTACAAAAAAGATGGCATTGGGCGAAGGGAAGAGGACAAGATGCCTCAAAACACTAGGAATGATATGCAGAGGTAGGACACAATAGAGTGTGAAGTGATGGAAAACATGATTTTCCGTAAAGAGGACTTGAAAAATAAAACATGGAAAGTAGAACCTAGATAGATGGGATAATTACTTGGTTGATTGATGAAAGCAAGAGTTGGTTTGAGAACATCTTCAAGCCTTCAATCAAATGAAATTGCTAACTCGAACCCGATGGTGCCGAGGAGAACTGGGTCCACCAGATCAGGGTGTTATGAAGTTCAATGTGGATGATGCCGCAAGGGGAGAAACCAGAGCCAACAAGAATAGGAGGAGTTTTGAGGAATCATGAGGGGCGAACAACAATTATATTTAATGAGTCGATTGGTATTAGAAATTCAAATAAGGCGGAAATTCTTAACATTAGGAGAGCTTTGGACATTTGGAAACTCCATGGGCAAGGTAAGACTTGTGATTGAAGGGAACTCAGTAAATGCAATAAAATGGGCTTCGGGACTTGGGTGCCCCCTTGGAAAATGATCACTACGGTCAGGGAGATTAGAACTTTGGTAACAGGGCTTGATCTATCTTTTGTTCAAATTAGCCATACAGCTAATGACGTGACTGACTACTTTGCAAAGTTGGGAGTTGATAATAGCTTCTCAGGAGTCTTCTTCCTTTGATATTTGAAGACGTCATTTTGATTGCATGTTGGATTGATGGTATGTTGGATTCCAGCTTCTTTTTTGTATTTCTTTGCTTGTTTCTATATTTTTCCTTGTATTCTCTCTCTTTTTTTTTTTTCTTTAAGGTCTATTGCTTTTAGACCTTTTTCTTGCTATTGTATTTTTTTTCTTATAAATGAAGTATCTTTGTTACTGCTCAAAAAAAAATAATTGCCAACTCGAACCCGCCTCAAGCTATTAAGCACTCGAGAAATTCCAAATCGCGCAGTCACCTCGAATTTCGGAGAAACTCTCAGATCTCTCTTCCATTCCAACGCTAATTGAATTTCATCCCAACTTTGGGCAACTGGAAACTCAATTAGAAAATGATGAACTTGATCTAATTTCACACCGAAAAAATAAGAAAAAGGCATCAAATTCCACAAGGAAATCGTCAACTTGTGCATCCCACAATGAAACCAAGCTTCCAATGAAACTAAGTTTGAATTTGCTTGAATTAAATTTTAAGTAAGCAACTAATTCACACCAATCAAATCTGAATGAATTTATGCAGAATTAAATGGATGATTGCATGCATTAAAATTAACTCAACACAAAAAAGGAAACTAGAATCCAAAGAAAACCAAACTTACTTGAATTTCCAAGAGACTTTTCTCTTTTCAACTTAATTCTCCAAACCAACTTTGTGTGTACAATATGGTGACCAGAACCTTTATTTATAGGTGCTTGGTTGAGGAGAGAGAGAGAGAGAGAAAAAACAAGTAGAAAGGGTGTGGGAGGGTTTGTGCTATCCTTGGAATGCTACACATTACATGGACCAATCACAATGCATGAAAAAACAATCAATCAATCATGTTGTGCCACTTCAACTTGATGAGTTGTCCCAACCAATGAGAGAAAGATACCTCCCATGTGCCACCTCACAGTGTTCTTAGACAACTAGGAGTCCTGCCACAATCCATGCTCCACCTTCGAGTCACACATGCCATTGGCCTCAATCTTAGGTTGGAGTAGCCACCAACCCATTCCAATTCGTAACTCTTTTTAGGAGCTAGGGTTTTGGCCTTGCAACTCATCTTGTGGGGCGTAAAATGCATCCAGTGTGGTTCGTGGCCCATGGGTAGGGTCCACATGCAATACATTTACCATTCTAGAGATCCAATTAGACAGTTTCACCTACCTTTGTTGCAATAAAAATTCTCGTAGAATTTCAGGGCAATTGCAACAATTTCATGTCTTCATTTTCTATGATGTCTCTTCCCTATCATTGATGGTGATGATTAAAATGTATGGATTTGGATAAGAACTCTCTTATTGTTCATAATTATTCTCTAGTGATTTCTATTTTCTAGTTGTTATTAATTGTTGCTTCTTAGAAGAAATGGAATAATTGATGATATGAGATTTTGATGAATGGGAATCTCAAACTATTGTTTTAGATGCAACCAAATAGCACCTTCAATGTAACTTGTCACTACGAAAAGGGAGGAAAAGGGATTTGGATACTCATTTCCCAAATGGCCAAACCATTACAATTTCTTAATCTCCTTACTTTATCCTTTAGTATTGTTTATATATATATATATATAAAACAGACAATTTAGAGTGGCCATCAAATGAATCTTAATTATTCATCCATCAAACGGTTGTGATTTGCTTCCATGTAGTCAAGCGAAAAAAGGAAATTCTCATCCAAAAATAACTAAAAAGTAAAAAAGGAATTTTAAGATTGGGTTTGATGAAGTTGAAAGATTTGGAAATTCATATAAAAATGATTGAAAATAGAAAAAAAAATTATGATTAAATTTGGTGAGTGTGAAAGATATGACCCATATTTTTCTTGTTAGTATTTTAAAATAGAAAAAATTGTCCAAAAATACGTGAAGTGGAGAAAGAATAATCTACTATCAATTTTTTTTTATCAATTTTTTTTACCAATGTTCATTTTGTAAAGTGGAGAAAGAATTATCTATTATCAATTTTCTATTATCAAATTTTTTACCAAAACCACTCGCATGAAGTGAGTACATTAGATGAATCTTGACCATTTGTTTACTAAATGGTTTTAAAGTAGTAATTTACTCATATGAAAAAAATGCCTAAAATAGCTAAAACTACAAGGAAAAAAAAAAAGGAATTTTAAGATTTAATTTGGAGAATTTAGAAAAAAAATTATCACCAATGTGTCCAGCCATCTCACCTTACTAATCCCCGGGGCATGCAAAGATCTCCCAATCTGCACTTGCCGGGTCCTACTATGGAGAGTGGCCTGTTGGGGTGTAGTGGGAATCGAACACAAGACAACCCCCCCCACCCCACCCCGCCCCCCCCCACCCCAACCCCCCCCCCCCACCTACTATGGCGAGTTCTTGGCAGCCATTCCAATCCCTTCGGGTTGTGAATTTAGAATATTTGATCGAACTTATCACATCAGTATTAGAAAATGGGGAAACTCATATAAAATACTATAAATAGGAAAAGATATTTTTAAGATTTTGGTGAGTTAGGATTTGGTCGAACTTAATCATACTTTTATCTAGAAATTCGTACAAAAGTAATTAAAAATAGAAAAAGGGATTTACAATTAAATAAAGTGACTTTGAAGATTTTGATCTACATTTTTTATGTCGGTATCCACAAACGAAAAATTTTGTGCAAAAATTCATGAAGTAGACAGAGAATTTACTATCAACTTTTTTCATCCACCGCAAGTGTTTTCCGCTAGTAGATAAAAAGAAATAGGTGCAGAAGAAGAAAGGTAGACGCAGAGACCTGGAGAGAGAAAGAAAGAAGAGACATACTTTAAAGGGAGAAGGAATGGCGGGCATTTCCATCTTGGCTTCGCTCTCTTTCGCCGACATTCTTTCGTTCAGCTACAGAAATGAGAAGAGGGAAAGCGGAACTCTGAACGGTCTGAAAAATATTACCGCTCTGCGAGTACGGTAATCTCTGAATTATCCGGCCCGAATCCTAACCCGATTAATTCCGGGCTCAGGGCCTTTGATGTGCATTTCAAGCCGATTAAAACATGAGTTTCAAAGCGCAACTCATACTCAAACCAGCCTCGATCAGCAAACTCACGTGGGCTGAAGGTAGTTTTGGGTTCAATAAAACACTTACCGAGTTCTCTTTTCAAGCATTAATCTTTTCAACAAATTTGAGTAAAAATTCTTTAATCTCATCAATTTAAAGCTTTTGGATCACTTAAATTTTAGATACCCACGTTAATAAAAAGACAAATAAAATTCAAAAAATATTTTTTATTTGAATGAAAAGAAACTCATATCAAACATGGGAAAAAGAGAAAATGAATATATGTCAAATTGATCATTGCAAACAGCAAATTAATGTTCAACTTTTGAAAAAAAATATTATTATAGTGATTTACAAAATTAATATGAAATTTAATCACTATCTTCAAAATGAGAATAAAGGTGTCAAATTTTATTTTTTTTAATTATTTCAAATCCAATCAAACGTTGTGATACAAATTTTACACCAACTCGTTGTGAACCGACTCACAATCGATAATTTCTCCAACCTTTCCGAGTCGTCGACGGGGGGCAAAAGAACCTGACTTGTTGGTTACGAAAACCGCCTCCTATTTACGTTGGCTCCCGCCCTCTGCTTGTCTCGTAAAGCCGGAAACAGAGAAGAACATCAAGAACAGCGAAAATTCCTGAGAATAAGGTTTCTATCTCTCTCACTTCTTTTCTTTCTCCTCAATTTCTTTTTTTTTTTCGTTCTGAATTTCTAGGGTTTCTCGTACCCGCTCTCTCCGGTTGAGGTGCACGGATACATCTTTGGAATTCCATCACTACGAGTCCTCTCCCAGTCCCCACGACTCTAAGCTTGCAGCGCCTCGTATCTCGGATTTGGATTGGTTGTATAGATTTCCATTTCTTGGAACCTTTTAAAAGGTGATGATTTTTCCGATTCGATGGGGTTTCAGTTGTTTGAGTACATCACGGAAATCAATTTAGCAGTTAGCCCAACTAAAAAAAGAGAATTTAGTAGTTTGTCAAAATAGTCTCAAAGAAATTCTTAATTCCAGTGACCATAGAAACCATGCTTCCAAGGCCCGTTGGTGCTTACTCTTTCCGCCTCTAGGTTAGCTTGGAATGGTTTGGCTCCCCCAAGGGTTGAAGGTTTTGTTTGGTTCACACTGAAGTGTAAGATCTTGACTAGATTGGAGCTTAAGAGAAGGGGTTTGCTGAGGGAATGGGGAGGATCTGAGTTGCCCCTTATGTCGCCACCTGGAGGAAGACATTGATCACCTATTCATTAGATGCCCTATCGCTAGGGAGTTTGTGGGTTAAATTTGTGAGTCTCTTTGAGGTTTCTTGGATTTAGGGGTCCGACTGCATAGGAGTCGTGGAGTCTTGGGTTTTATCAAAACTTAACACAAGGAAGAAAGCAGCATGGACCATGGTTCCGGCTGCAATATTGTGGACCCTGTGGAAAGAGAGAAATGCGAGAATCTTTGAAGGAAAATCAAGTGAGATCAATGACATGTTCCAGAGGGCTAAGTGGAGGCTTTGTGTTTGGCTTCTCTCTTGAAAAGACTTCAAGGGTCTTAAGCCAATGGATTTCATATCGTCTTAGGAGGGGTACATGAGTGCAATTACCAGAAACCTAAAGAGAACTGTGAACTGGGCTCCTCCCCCTGTGGAGCAAAGAAATTCAATGTGGATGGAGCTGCTAGGGGTAAGTTGGGGCCAACAGACATAGGTGGAGTGCTTAGGAATTATAGGAGGGAAATTGAACTTGTTTTTACAGAAGATGTTGGAATTAGAGACTCAAGCGAGGTAGAACTACTTAGTATTAGGAGGGCTCTGACTGTCTGGAGAGTTTATGGGCAAGGTCCACTTGTCATAGAAGGGGATTTAGCAAATGCAATTAAATGGGTTAAGGGACTCGAGCTCCTTCATAGAAGTTTATTGCCTTAGCAAGGGAAATTATGGGTTTAACTGAGGGAATGGATGTTTCTTTTGCCCAAGTGAGCCGCATAGTAAATGGAGTTGCGAATTTCTTTTCTAAATTTGGGTCCACAACTCAGACTCCGGGGTTTTCTTCTCTGAGCTTGGGGACTTTTGCTTAGAGTTCTTATTTTGTTTTGTTTGGGTTCGCTCTCTTTTCTCTTTGTTGTATTCCTTGGGGTTGGTCTAAGTCTCTTAGACCTTTCCTTTATGATGTATTGCTCATCTTTGTTCTTAGTTTTCTTAATTAATAAATTATTTTTACTGCTCAAAATAAATAAATAGAGGGAGCAGTTTGCTTATAAGGAGCAACTACTCATAGTTTTACAAGCAAGAGTGACTAGGAGTAGAAGGCTAAAGTTTTTTTTGAAAGGTAGTAGAAGGCTAAAGTTGTTAATGAAATTCATCAATGAGGTGCCTAACAAGATCAACTTACTAGATAGAGTGACAATCAGATCTCTTGTGAGGCACCTCTTTTTAGATCGGCTTCAGAATGCAATGAAAAGGATTATGGCTCCATTATTAGATACTTCATCCAGTTCTCACCAAGCCTTATCTGTGCAGAACTGCAGATCTCTCAGCCAGTTCTACAATTTTTAATTGTTAGCAGATCATAATTCAGTCATGATATTGTCAAAAATGACATTTTTCGAGGAAGAGACATAACATTTTTCCTATATCAGTCACTGATTTTCATAAGAAAGAGTAACCATTGCTGCCGTCATTGTTCTCATCATCCATCATCATTCTTGGGGCCTTATCAAAATATTCTGAGTTCTACTTTTTTCATTTCTCAATAAGTCAATTTTTTTTCTATAGAAGACAGTCAATTGAGAAATTAGTGTTTGATTAGCCACATGACTGTTCTAATATTGGAGACATACTGTTAATAACACACTATTTGCTAACTATAGGTATTACGTTAACAGTTCAAGAATCACTTGTCTGCATCAGCTACACCATTGGCTGCCTAACATCTACAAGGGAGAAGATGTTAAAAAAAAAAAAACAGACAAAGCAAAAAACTTTACACTAGAGTAGACATTGATACAATTTGAGCTTTCTCAATCATTTTTTAAGGAAGCCTACTAGAGTTTCTGCTTTATTAGATTTCTTATTACCTACCAGTCCTAGTGGAATTATTTAGAAATCTATCATTGTGGACAACTCTTCTAATTCCTTTTGGATCTGGTTTACGACTTCCTGTTTTGCTATCATGTTGCTTTTAGACTTGGCTCTGAATGGGAGGCCACAAGTGCTTCTTACCATACATATCCATTTCTTCCTTTCTAGATGGTTCCTAACCAACAAACGTGTCATTTCCCTAGAAAATTATTGATTTTTTTGTACCATAACCTACTTTTCTGTCCTTGCCTTGATTATTTTCTCTGAATTGCATTTCAAGAGCCTTTGAAACATATCCTATTTTGAGAATTTTCATCTTCAACAATGGCCGTGTGTTTGTTCTTAGATAAGGTACCTGTTACATATAGCCTGTTTGCTCTTTCCTCCCATGTATATCTCTTTGTTAAAGGCGCACATGGCTTCTGAAAAATGGCATCAGATGAGAATATAATTTCAGATATGCATATTGGGTGTCAATGAGGTGTTTGAAAATGGTATTTATGCATGTTTTTCTATATTTTGTGCTTGTTTTAGTTATATTTTCACTTTTAAGAATATGTCGGCTAGGTTATTGTCATTGAAGCTTTGTTTTATCCATCTAGAGCAAGCTTCTTTATTTTACTTGACACTTTTAGGGTTAACTTGTCATTATCTGGTGGCGATTAAAAGGAGTATTGTCTAGTAATTGGCTTGGATGAAATGACTGGGCTCTCCACTTTTCTCTTGTGCAGTTGTGTTGGAATTAAATACATTGAATATAATTTCACTCCTTTTGTATTTTGATTATATGTGCCTATGTTAATGATTAAATTCCAGGATGGAGTCTCAGAAAAGTCAATCAGGATCACAGCTACCATCATCTGCTACAAGCCCTATTTCTACCTCTTGCCGAAGGAAGAAATCAGAGGATGCCAGTTTCTTAGCTGATTTGAGAGATCATTTCGATGAATTTGTCAATGCTTCTATGGATGAACACAAAACATGCTTTAAGAAGACCATGCAAAAGGTTTGTTACCTTGCTGACCAATATACAAATAGTGTTGTTTAGGTGTCCATTAGGTGATGGTGCAATTAGATGAGATAGTACTTTTTGGTGATGATAATTTTATGGTGGTTATACATCATGGTTTACGTGTGTACTTTAGCTTTTGTAGTCCTTTATAAGCCTTTTCAAAATTTTCTTTTTCAGCCAAAGTACATATTGATATGACTTATGTGACACACACACACACATGCGCACATAAAAGATTTCCTTGGCTTCAATCTCAAAGTTGAGGTCCTCATTCAAAATGGGGCCGCCATGGCTCCAGTCGACCTCATCCTCACACCTACCTACCTCTCGTGAATTGTATTCATATACAATTTGACTCCAATCTTAGTTACAAAGCTTGATGATCTAACCATATGAACTTCTATGATAAAATTGAATATTTGAGTACTCAAGAAACATAGCTTCAGTTATTTGATGAAGATGATTTTTTATAGACATCTCCAAAAACCTTTTCAACTTACCCATCTATATGGGCCGTGGTGGGCCTTACATATAAGTCCTCAATTTTTTTTATCTTGGGACAAGGTCTCATTTGATCCTGGTTGTATTTTAAAAATGAGTTTACTTTCTATGTCATTTCAGTGCCGTTATATGTGCTTTGGTTTGTTTCAGATGTTTGGGATGTCCAAGGTCGTAGCTGAGAGGAGCTCCTGCTCTTAATGAAGTTGAGAGTTCTTTGCCTCTCCGAAGTGTATCAGAATAAAGCTAAAAGAGTTGGTGGACTAGGTCTTTTTAGTTCTCCTACATGTAGCGTTGTCTTGACTTGAATAAATTTTGAGCTGGTTGAGGACTCCTTACTCTATGATGATGTTTTAAATATTTATAATCTTTATGAAGTTTCTTACATGCAAATGTTGAACCATATATATATGCTTTTATTTCACTGTAGTAGAGCCTTTCCAATGTTGCCACCTACCTCTTCTATATGCATGCGACTGTTGAAGCCGTATAAATGTAAAAGGAAATTTTCTAGTGCATCTGGTTCTGCCATGGCCCCCATCCTGAGATACCCGCGAAAGTAACTAGGTCAAAAGACCACGAATCTTTATGAAACCGAAGCAGTGAAGAAGTAGAAGGAAAAATCAAGTTGTAATTTTGAGCAGTGAGCATATGACATCAACATCTAGGGCCTGAGAGTGGGTCTGGTTAGGGAGAGATGGGGGTCGGGGGGCCCAAGTAGGCCCCAAAAGATAGCTTGCAGTAAGCAGATGGGGGCTGAATTTTTGGTAATACTGAAACATCCTCTCACAGGCCCAAACTAGAAAAAGATTGACTCTGCCCTACTTCAACTTAAGTTGACTTTGTTTGTTCTATAATGTGATGCTGAGAAGAGTTGTCAATGTACTCGCCTGGGACTTTTGCAAAAGAAAAAGGGCTCCCTTTGGGCTGATATGCTATATCAGATCAGATCAATGTGCTATAAAATGGGTGTTTTTGGTGTTCTATAATGCCCTTTTATCATAGTCATTTATGTTTTAGGTCTATTATAGTACTAAAAGAACAAAATTTTGCACCAGTGTGCTAATGCGTGTATTGGGCAACCTTCTTATGTCCATGACGTCTCATCCTGCAATACAGGATTAGGCCTGATGCACGTCAGTGTAAGCCCATCCATAGCCCTACTTTGGGTTAGTGAGATATCAGATAGATTTTGGACTTAGGGCCCTAATGGCATGTATTGTTAGAGGTTTTTTTTTTTTTTAATTTATTGGAAATCTTGGAAAATTCCAAAATGGGCTGAATCGGCCAATATGAGCCAGAATATTTGCCCATTTAGAATACTGGAAATTTTGGAACCCATTGTGAAGTGTGAACTTGTTCATTGAGAATCAGATGACTAATCTTTTGCAGGGGGACTTATATTGTATTGTAATCCATGTCGTGTTGGATCAGGGGTTAAAAAAATGGTGGACCTGAGTTCTCGGTATCTCTTTGAGATCTAACCTGTACGGCCGATATGAGATTTGGACCCGTGCGTTGGATATAAGGGAATTATTTTAATTATATACTTGTATTATTGTATATCTTAGGTTATATGGTTGCAAATTTACCATTTCGCTTAAATGGCCTGAGGGTACAAGCCTTATCTATAACCACTGGTCAAGATTGACTTTCTTTTTCTACTTTTAATCCATAAATACAATAAACTACAAGACCTTTTCACAGAAGGAACTGTGAGTCTATAATTTTTAATCTTTTTCCTTATATAGCCATGAAATGAGTTGCCTTAACTAGATTGGTTTCTGAAATTAAAATTTTATAATAAAAATATTACAATTCGAGAAGTTGGATACTCCATCATTTTAAAATCTCTTTAAGTATTGTAGATTAGCGTGAATTAGATTCTCAACATTAAATATTGTAGATTTAAGTAATGTTTTTTTTTTAAATGATATCCTCATCTGTGAATTTTCTTCTGAGAAAGTCAAAAAAAGAGAAAATTGGAAATATAGAATAGCAAGCTACTTGGGAATGGAATAGTTGGTCATAAAATGAGGCTCGAGCCGCAACACTATATAAAAGTACAAAGTGACGAATGTCAAAACAATTGAAAGGGTCAATCTAATGATGAGAGACTAAATTCATTTGTATTTAATTGTTGATTGTAAAAAAAAAAGGTGATTGAGATCAAACCCCATTGTTTGAAAAAAGTCACTTGATTTTATTCATTAAGATTTCGAGTCAAATAGTCCACATATTTTTTTATTTGTTTTCTAAAAAATTGACAATAGTTTTTTACTCAACATGATTTCGATTTTGAGTCTCGAGTTTTCAAACACTATAAAAATATTATACATCATGGACATTTTGTTATCAAATTATGTTTAAAATGTTAAACTTAGGATGGTCCCTGATGAATTCAAATGGGAGCTTCATGCATTTGATTAGATGGAAGTTGGTTTGAATTCTTTTCTGCAAATTATTATTTTCATATGCTGCATCGTGGTAGTGGTTCTAGCCTTAATGAGATGAACAGGGTGTCGACAATTAATAGAAGATGAACCTTTTTGCAGATATCATTAATATTGTGGGTTGGGTTGGGTTGAGTTGGCGGGAGTCCAGTCGTTGGTTTTGGTATCAAAGTACCAATAGAAGGAGGGCAGGGAGGCTAACACCGGTTGGGCTTTTCTCTCTCTTTTAATTAGCAAAGTACTACTACTACCTCCTTGGCCAGAGGTCTTGGGCTGTCGGTGGTATGGATTTTACATTCTTAACATAAACTTTAAAGATTTAAGTTAATTTTAAAATATATTAAAATTCTGAATATATAACTAGGATAGGAAGATTGAAATTTGTGATTGAAAACTCAATTTTATAAAAAAATATTATTCCATCTAGCTCAATTTAATTGTCTCGTATAAATTTTGGAATTGTTTCAAAATAGTTATCCTGTTTATATTAGAGTAGTATAAAGTGTGTTGAAAATTGATAAGAATTACCTCTCAGTTGGATTGGTGGTTTAAAGTCAAATTCAAGTTCCTTAAAAAATACAAATGTTTAAAATAAGACAACTAAAATAGGACGGAGGAAGTATATAATATGTATTAGTCGATACATATTCTTAAAGCTCAAGGTCATAAGTAATGGTTGATATGTTGTGTGCCTTTGGGACATACCGAGTATCATCTGATGCGCCTGTTTGATGGATTCTATCTTACCATCAAAAAAGAAAAAAAAAAGGCAATATGTGGTTTGTATTTTGCATTGGCCAAGTCCAATTTTTTGTTATTTTTTCTAATGTAATGGAATGCTATTGAGTGTTTATGAAATTAAATGAAGATGTCTGATTGATATAGTTTGTACGGTGTTTGTATGATTTTTCAATATTTTCATGAAATTAAAGTTTTAATAAAAAAAAGCATAAATTGTAATAGAATATGCATCTTGTTATGAGATATTAGACAAAATGAATTTCATACCAAGTGTTTGCTAATATTAATTTTTCATTTTTTAGATTTTTTGAATTTTATTTTCAATTTTATGACACATTTTATTCATATTAAAAATTTTGCCCTCATTAGATTTTGCTTTGAATCTTTTTCTTTTCTATTTTTTATTCCTTTCCTATATTTCCTGAATTTTTTTAAAAGTTGCTATGTATCAACCATTTTGCACTAATATGCCTATATTAATCAATATATATTGGCACTGTTTTTTTAACCTTCGCCGTCACTGCTTTGTTGATAATTTATTCATATAGCTTCTAAAATTGTGAAAAGAATATTAAAGAGAAAGTGAGTGAGATTCATAGAGAATATCTTTAATCAACTCAAAGGGGAGGAATCCACGTTAGAAAGTGAAAGTTGTGACCAATTTTCATTTTACTTTTAAAAGTCACTCTCTAAAAAATTATCTAAGTAAAGAGGTTTACAAATATTCTAAAAATTAACCGAGTGCTCTGTGAAGTTTGGATAATTTACTCATAAAAAAATTTAATTAGAAATATCAATATTATTTTTTTTTTTTAAATTAACATATGAAAAACTCAAATAAATTGATATTATCTTAATTCACAATTCATTTCAACTTCATGGACAATTAGAGACAGCGACACATTTGAAAGTGCACTGCGACCACCTTCAAAATTTAATCATTCCACTCAGCTTACTTTTCAAAAGAAATGTCATTTTCATTTAATAATGTAGAGGCAGAAAAAAAAAAAAAAAGAATGATCCTCCACGTACATGTGGGATTCATTTTTTAAAAAAATATTTTTTTATTAATTTCTATACGTATATTACAGATTTTATAACAATATTTAACCCACCATTGAATGAATTAAATGAAAAAATATATGATTAGAAAATTCTGCACACTTCTCATTTGATCTCATAGAATCATATATATATATATATACTGAATTAAAATTTAGTGAAGGATTCTCAAATTTTATTATTTGTTGTCATCTTTACTATTGAGAGATGATGGCATAGGATCATTTTTAAGAAGAAATCATTTTTTTTTTTTTTTAATATCTGAAGCCATTTTAGCTCAATGAGTGCTTATGACTTAAAACTAGTTCCTAACTCATTTTATTTTTAGATCTTCTACCATCCCATTTTAGAGGGTTTAATTGATTTTTCTTTAATAAAAAAATTATTGCATAAGGAAATGTAGGAAATTTTGGAACATGTTGCTAAAAGGATAGATAAATAATTTATTAAACCAAAGAGATGATATTATGTTTTTCAAGAAGGGGATGGAAGGAACAATGTCAGCACAATGCAATATTTTTTTTAAATAATAAAGATAGCAGTATCATTAAGAAAGGGGAGCCGACAACTCCGACCAATGGGCAACGCAACAAACTTCATTTTCTATATTAATGTTGACATCTTGTTCCTGTTTCTAAGAGAGAGAGAAAGACTAGCTCTTTATCTAAGTGTGGTCAATTACTCTTAGCCCACCTCCTTTTCATTTGAAATTTCAACTCATCTTTTTCTTTTTCTTTTTCTTTTCTATTTTCTCTTGTCGGCATATTTTTTAATATTTCAATATTTGAATTGAGATATACAATCGTTCACAAAATGGAGTATATAGTGACATTGTAAAAAAAATCATCAAAAACTGCATTAAGTTTCTCAAATAATTTTTTTTTTAATTTATGTGTGGTAAATAAATAAAAAACCCAACGTAAAACCTTCACATGTGATACTCACTACCCTTAGAGTACACCAAGTTGGGTCATGGAGGCTCAAACTTAGCACCTCCAGCTTCCTGAGGTACGAGGTTAACCTGTTGAACTACACACATGTGGTCAAAAACCGCCTTCAGAAAACAGGATTCTTGAATTCTAATTTTATCTCAACTTAAAGGGTTATTTTCATAATTTCTCATAGGTATAGAGACTTGTACATGCTCTTACGACTAGTCGGATGCTGTAAGAGACCTCGGACACTTCGATCATTAAAAAAAAAATATATATATATATATATATATATATATTTTTATATATATTATTATATTTTTTTCTTTTCTTTTCTTTTCTTTTCTTTTCTTTAAACCATTTTGAATGTTCTTTGAACTAACGAATGGGGAAAGTTTTAGTTCAATTAAAATTTTACAACGAAAGCTGACTAAACATCTTTAGATATATCGACAAAGAATATTATAAAATTGTAAGAAAATCATTTGTATTGAATTGGATAAATTAGTATTCTTTCATTTAAGAGTTCATTTACTCAGGTGAGAGACTCATGGAGAAGTGGTGCCGGCATTTAAATGTGATGTGATATCTACTTGGTCGTCATCTTTTATTTGGAAGGCCTACTTATTTTGGAAGAAAACTCAGCCTTTCTAGGAAGTGCCATAAAAATTAAAATGGTCCTAAAGATGAAGAAACGGATGTTTTGGATTGAAGCCGTAACCGATAAAAAATCGATATATATCGACTGATGTTTTTAATCTTTAAATTGAAGTGCATCGGACCTTAAAAAAAAGCTGATTTTTAATGTTTTGATCAATGTTTATTGGATATGTAGAATATTGATATAAAAAATTCAGAATTATATAATATATGGACTAGAAATTTGATGGACCATACACCGAATTGTAAGTGTTAGGTCTAAAATATTGGCTCAATGTATGTTAAAATTTGAAAGTCTAATATGGTCTGCCCAAATATAAATATTTAACACTGTAGATAATCAGCCTAGGCCTGTAAATCGATCTAGATCCAACCCACCGTCTGCCCGGCCTGGCCTGTTTATTTATTTAAGGGACAGGCTAATGGGCTCTTTGGACATAAACCCATTTTTCATGTACAGTTTGCAAACAGTCCAGACCACCAGGCCGAAGCTTATCCTTGCTAATCATCCTCGACCTAGGATCTAGCCCATGAGCATAACAAAGTTGGGCCCAAAACTGTTAAACAGATAATAAATTGTTGGGCTCATTTCAGCTCAATTTGTCATGTGGCTTATCCAATCTAGTTGGGCCACTGGCCCACTATTGAGAAAGTCCATGATTTAGGGCTGCTGAATTTTATATATTTTAATGATTTTTTAAAACTATATTTGTCCTCCATTTCACATAATTTCAATTTCTTTAAAAATTTCCCATTTACTGAATATGACCCTAGCTAAGTATCCGTAATTAAATTTAAAAAAATATCTGTCATGAGTCGACTATCAGACTATGGATATAAGATCCATAAGACGTGAGTCCATTAGTTGAAACAATAAGAACTTATATAATTGCACTTCATAGTCTTATTTGTAATAAAAAGATATCATTTGTTATCATATTTAAGATGAAAGATCTTTGTCATTCAATATTGCTCAGTTTCTACCACACGATATAGTAATTACACAAAAAGAATTTTTTCATGCTCTCTTTTATTTTTTTACTCAACAAACTGGTGTGTAATGTATTACTTCGAATACTTAAATGTAGGACTTACTAAATAGAGTCATTAGATAAAATGATGATAAGTGCATTAGAAATATCATTTTTAAGTATATAATTTATTAAAAATTATTTTGATTAAATCAATAAAATTAAAAATTAAAAATAATTTAATTTATTAAATTTTGAAAAAATAAAAATATGAGTTTTAGAGTGATTTTTTACTTATTAAAAGATAATGCAACTCCATTAAGGGAGCACTTACACACACCGGGAAATCATGCCTCTACACACCCGTTTCTGAAATTTCGTGGCAAATTACCATTTTACCCCTGTATTTTCAATCATTCGAATGAATGCCCAGTTTATTTTGGCATTCATTTGAATGAATGGGCTGAACAGTAATACGGAATACTGTTCAGCCCCAGAATGGGCTTCATTCATTCGAATGAATGAAAACCATTCATTCGAATGATTCCATTATGGGCATTCATTCGGATTCCTTGCGCTTCATTCATTCGGATTCCTTTAGCTGCAGCAAGCAGTAAAATTATTTAAATATTTATTTTTAAAACTTTAAGAGCATTGTATATTTCCAAAATTTCTCAAATTGAATATCTAGATTAATTACAATAACTTGATAAACATACCTTAAGACTTCAAGGTCTTTTGACACTCCTAAATATTTAAAACACAGTATTTTACAAATAAGGGTATCCCTAGGCTGTGTCGAAAACACATTTGGAAGTGTCAAAAGACCTTGAAGTCTTAAGGTATTTTTATCAGGTTATTTTAATTAGTCTAAATATTCAATTTGAGAAATTTTGAAAATACACGGTGCTTAAAAATAACTGTCTATATTTTAAAACATAGACCGTTATTTTTTAAGCACTGTGTATTTCCAAAATTTCTCAAATTGAATATCTAAACTAATTAAAATAACCTGATAAAAATACCTTAAGACTTCAAGGTCTTTTGACACTTTCAAATTTATTTTCGACACAGCCTACACAGCTTAGGAATACCCTTATTTGTAAAATACTGTGTTTTAAATATTTAGGAGTGTCAAAAGACTTTGAAATGTTAAGGTATTTTTATCAGGTTATTTTAATTAGTCTAGATATTCAATTTGAGAAATTTTGGAAATACACAGTGCTTAAAAAATAACGGTCTATGTTTTAAAATATAGACAGTTATTTTTAAGCACCGTGTATTTTCAAAATTTCTCAAATTGAATATTTAGACTAATTAAAATAACCTGATAAAAATACCTTAAGACTTCAAGGTCTTTTGACACTTCCAAATGTGTTTTCGACACAGCCTAGGGATACCCTTATTTGTAAAATACTGTGTTTTAAATATTTAGGAGTGTCAAAAGACCTTAAAGTCTTAAGGTATTTTTATCAGGTTATTGTAATTAATATAGATATTCAATTTGAAAAATTTTGAAAATATACAATACTCTTAAAGTTTTAAAAATAAATATTTAAATAATTTTACTGCTTGCTGCAGCTGAAGGAATCCGAATGAATGAAGCGTAAGGAATCCGAATGAATGCACATAATGAAATCATTCGAATGAATGAATGAATATATATTCATTGATAAATACTATTCATTCAAATGAATGGATTCCATTCATTGGAATGAATGGGACTGAACAATATTCTGTGTTACTGTTCAGCTCATTCATTCGAATGAATGCCAAAATGAACTGGACATTCATTCGAATGATTGAAAATACAGAGATAAAATGGTAATTTACTATGAAATTTCAAAATGAGTGTGTAGATACAGGATTTTCGAGTGTCTAAGTGCTCCCCTCTATTAAAATAGATGCAGGATTTCCGAGTGTCTAAGTGCTCCCCTCTATTAAATGGATGGTAGGAATTATTTTGTTGGCATTTGAGAAGATTTTGCATGGAAAGATAGCGGCGGCTCAAGACGTAGGAAGACAAAGATTGATTGAACATTTGACCCTTCAATGCGTTGTAAAGGAAAGGAGTTGGAAAACGCGTTGGAAAATGTAGGCACGTAAGCATCAGTAGCTGTCACGGGATGAAACTTAGGGTTGGATTTTATTATTTTAATTTGACTCGCATGACTCGAGAAGTCAATTGTATTAAGTTTTATATTTTTAAAATTAAGTGAATTTGAATTCAAGAAAAATTAACTGGTTATGTTAGAAAGTGAGAAGTTGAAGGTTCGAATTTTATGACTTAATTTTCATGTGTTTTAAAGGTAGTGAGCTCATTTATGAGGATTTTAAATTGGATATCCAGCGGTTTTCCATACATAAATTCAAAAAAAAAATAAGTTAATTTGAATTAAAAAAAATTCAAAATAATTTTGGTTTGAGTTGGATCAAGTTTTTTTTTTAAATGGACTTGATTCTACCTGAATTTACTCGACTCAACTCACTCAAAAAAATTAATATAGTACTCGAGTTTAGTCGGACAAGCATTTGAATCAAGCCACCAATTCAAATCGAGGTAGATCGGGTCGAGTTCAATATTTTTTTATATGAGTTGAATTGGATTTTATTTAAAATTCAGTTTGACCCGTATGAATTTCAGCTCTAGTTACTCACTTTTACTTATTATAATCTCTTATAATGAAATTGGGTCTTTAATTTAAATATGCTTTAGAATAAATTTATAGTCTTAGTCATATTGGCATCTAATACTTTGTCTTTTAAAACTATATTTAAGAAAATTTTAACTATTTTTTATTAAAAAAAAAACTTCTTAACTTTATTATTTAGTTTAAATATTAAAAAAATATCTATCTCTGAATGTTCTCACCTTTAAAAAATAAGATTATAATAAATAATTGATGGAATTTAAAAATAACAATTTTTAATATTACAAAAATGTTCTATTTAGATTGAGGTGCGTCCCGTGAAAGTAGAAGTGAACCCTTTCACCAATTAATGTCACGTAACTCTTTTCGGTCTTTCCTCGTGTCCACCAACAGCCATTCGCCTTTTCGCTTTACTTCGTACTTCTTAAATGTGGCAAAAAGAAAAGTTAAATCAATTATCATTTGACTTATTTAATAAAATAATAATTCTAATTAAAGAGTAACGATCTTATATTGTAATTCTAATAATAAATATGACTTTAGATAACATTATTTGAGATATATAAAATTCATTTCTTAAAAGTTTAATTTGTTTAACCATTTATAAATATCGGTGTAGCTCAACTGATTAATCAAGTAGGATGTGCCAAGTTCAAGTTCCTATAGTCTAATCTGGTATACCCTAAAAGCAGTGTATATCACTCATGGAAATTTTATATTGGATTTCCTGTAGTTTTCCACACGGAAAATTCAAAAAATATATATGTAAAAATGTATATACTTATCTAGTATGTATATTTTTAATTTTATGAAATTGTTGGATCCACTGATAGATGGATTAAATGAAAATATTTAGTTGAAAAATCTATCAAGTTTATCACACTTCTATCATTTGATTTATCCAACTGCTCGGACATAATAATTTTACAAAATCTAAAAAAATCATATATCTATGCATTTAGAAATTAATAAAGAATTTAGATTTTTAAGAGATTGACACCACTGTCTCAAATAATGCTATTTGAAATCATCTTTATCCTACGTTGGAGGTGAGACTACCAAACATACTAATTTAGTTGATGGGGAGTGGGGAGTGTCCTAAAAGAGTTGAGCATGATTTTTTTTTTTTTTTGAGATCGGGTGGTGTCCAGGCATTGCACCCTATTAGTCCTCTGGAGTGTGTGAAAATCCCCCTACCTGTCATGAGACGATCATCTTAATCGTCAAACCAACCCTTCCAAGTTAGCGTCTAAGACTAATTTACGAGCGATCCTATCGTAATAATTTAGAAAAAAAACAAAATTTCCATGAACTTTTATCAATTTGTTAAATGGATTAATCTAGGGAACACTTACACACACCCGGAAAATCTGCCTCTACACACCCGAATCCGGATTTTCGGGTGAAATTACGATTCTGCCCCCGCGTTTCCATTCATTCGAATGAATGCCCAGTTCATTTTAGCATTCATTCGAATGAATCCATTCATTCGAATGAATGGCCAGTTCATTTTGGATTCATTCGAATGAATGGGCTGAACAGTAACACGGAATACTGTTCAGCCCATTCATTCGAATGAATCCAAAATGAACTGGCCATTCATTCGAATGAATAGTGATAAAATAAATACCATTCCTTCCATTCATTCGAATGAACCCATCATTCATTCGAATGAATACGGGTTCGTGCCTTTCATTCGTTCCGTTCATTTCATTCGAATGAACGGATTCGTTCATTTCATTCCATTCGCAACTGCACATTTCATTCGAATCATTCGAATGATTCGAATGAAATGTGCAGTTCAGTCATTCATTTAAATAATAAAATATTTTTTTAAAAATTTTAAACTTATTTTTTGAATACTGTGTATTTCCAAAATTTCTCAAATTGAATATCCCGACTAATTACGACAACCTGATAAAAATACTTTAAGACTTCAAGGTCTTTTGACACTCCTAAATATTTAAAACACAGTATTTTACAAATAAGGGTATCCTTAGGGTGTGTCAAAAATATATTTAGGAGTGTCAAAAGACCTTGAAGTCTTAAAGTATTTTTATCAGGTTGTCGTAATTAGTCCGGATATTCAATTTGAGAAATTTTGGAAATACACAATATTTAAAAAACAACTTTAAAGTTTTAAAGGAGATTTTATTATTTAATACACTATGCACATTATTTTTTAGGCAGTGTGTACTTCCAAAATTTTTCAAATTGAATATCCGGACTAATTACAATAATCTGATAAAAATACTTTAACATTTCAAGGTCTTTTGACACTCCTAAATATATTTTTGACACACCCTAGGGATACCCTTATTTGTAAAATACTGTGTTTTAAATATTTAGGAGTGTCAAAAGACCTTGAAGTCTTAAAGTATTTTTATCAGGTTGTCGTAATTAGTCGGGATATTCAATTTGAGAAATTTTGGAAATACACAGTATTCAAAAAATAAGTTTAAAATAAAAAAAAAACAGTTATTATTTAAATGACTGACTGACCTGCACATTTCATTCGAATCATTCGAATGAATGATTCGAATGATTCGAATGAAATGTGCAATCCGTTCATTCGAATGAAATGAACGGAACGAATGAAAGGCATGAACCCGCATTCATTCGAATGAATAATGGGTTCATTCGAATGAATGGAATGAATGGTGTTTATTTTATCACTATTCATTCGAATGAATTATCCATTCATTCGAATGAATGGGGCTGAACAGTATTCCGTGTTACTGTTCAGCCCATTCATTCGAATGAATCCAAAATGAACTGGCCATTCATTCGAATGAATGGATTCATTCGAATGAATGCCAAAATGAACTGGGCATTCATTCGAATGAATAGAAACGCGGGGGCAGAATCGTAATTTCACCCGAAAATTCAGATTCGGGTGTGTAGAGGCAGATTTTCCGGGTGTGTGCAAGTGCTCCCTTAATCTAACCTACATCTTAATTGAATAAAACTGCTTATCATTAAAAAAAATTATAAAATTTGAATTAATTTGAATTGAAAGTTCTAAATAAATAGTTCAAAAATGTGTCTTATACCAATTTTAAAGGCACCAGAGCCCACACTTTAACGGTCAGATTGCAGCATAGCCTAAATATCGATTTCACTGCAGTCACTTGTAATCGGTAAGTGAATGGTTGGTCTAGCATTTTTTACAACGAAAATTCTAATATGATGTAATTGGGTTAGAAAGATTTCGTGATTTAGTTTAATTTAAACGATAGAATGATAGATTAATTAATAGAAAAAATATTTTAATATTTTTTTTTTTAAATTTACATGTGGGAACACACTTCCTCCGGTAAGCACACTACCCCTAGGGTATACTAAGGTTAGGCCATGAGGGCTCAAACCCGCAATCTCCTATTTCATGAGGCGGGAGGCAATCAGTTGAACTATTTAAAACTTTTATTTATTTGATTCAAGTAAAAGAGTTTAAAGTTAATAAATAACTACTTTTATTTTTTATTTTATTTTATTTAAATCTAGTGGTCATAAGTTCCCACTCCAGTATAATGGGCCACTTTCCATAGAGTTATCTCATGTGTGTGAGTAGGGAGGCTTGCACATGCCCCAAAAATTAGTTGGATGCTTAATAGCTTTGGATACCTTGATTTAAAAAAAAAACAATTTTAAAAACTCACAGTATTAGTTATATTTGTGTTTGGAAGACCATCAAATTTCAATAATGTTGAAATTTCGTGTTACAATTGAAGACATTTTAGATTTACTTCGATTCGAAGAAATAGAAAGTAAGATTTTTTTTTCAATTTTTTTTATTTTTATTTATAAACAATCTATAAATAAATAAATATTTTTATCTTCATTTTAATAAGTCATTTATCTCCTCTATTTAAAATTGACATCTTTATTAGATATACTATTCAATAAATAAAATGTATATAAAATTTAAATATATAAAAAGACTTACGGTAAAGAAGGAAAATACAAAATTATACTCCTAAATCCTAATAAGTTATAAAATACTTAATAATATACCCGAGTTGAATTAGAGTATATTTAAATGGTTCAACACATATCTACAATTTGAAATAAGCAGTCCAAAAGATATACTTCTTGACTTATTAAACTTTAAAGTAGGGCTGCAACTTAGGTCGGGGGTCGGATTCTTTAAAAACCAATTCGACCCGAGTTGATATATATATATATATATATCCCTGACCCAACACGACCCAAATTCTCAACCCAACCCAACCCGAATTCTGACCCGACCAGCATTCTGAATCCATTTTAGCCGGGTTGGGTTAACTTGTAAAATCCTCAATTCGACCTACTTAAATTTCATGCGGGTTTTTATCTTCTCAACCTGACTCAATCGCTGACCTAAAATTCTCGACTCGACCTGCATGATTTCTCAGGTCGAATCATGTGGGTCGTGTCAAAACCCAAACCAAGTTGTAGCCCTACTTTAAAGTAATTTTTCATAATTTTAGTGCCAGCTTAACCCATACCCAAAGTCTAAGAATATCAATTGAGTTGATTTGGCAACACATGTATTAAATGAATTTATCCGATTTATATCTTTATTGTCTATTTGTTAGTCTAACTATCATTAACAAATCAATTATTTGGTGTTTAAACTAATTAATTCATAATCAATATATCTCATTTATTAAATTAGTTTACTCTCTTTATAAGATATTTTTTCATGGTGTTAAACTGTGAGTGAAAGTGTAACTAGGATGGCTCATATTAGTGTAGCTCAACGGGTTAACATCCTGTTTTAAAAAGTGAGAGGTATCAGGTTTGAACTCTAATGATCTAAGTTGGTGTACCATAAAAATAGTGACTATCATCCATGGGAGTTTTAAACTAGGTTTTTCACAATTTTCTACAAGTTAATTAAAAAAAATTGCAAGTAAAAGCCTAAAACTCTTAATTCTTAATTTTATGATCCATAATTAAATGTTTTAGATGAAATTTTAGTCAAAAGTGGGTACTGATTTGATAGGTGTCATTTTGGGTGACTGAGGCATGCAATAATTGAAAAGTGGAGCATTATTGATGATTTTTACATAAGCTTTCATTATCAACTTTTATTATTAATCCAATATTATATTATCGACCTTTTCAGTTGAAGTAGCTTTGACGTTCGACCGGAGGGCACCGGATGAATACATGAAGTTCCGTGTCGGGTGTTGAACTTAATTTTTATTCAATCTTTTTTTTAAGGGAATTTTTATTCAATCTAAGATATTACATACAATATTTTGACCATATTTAGATATTGTAACGTATATCTGAACCATCTAATAATATATATAATTAATTCTCTTCATATTTAAGTGAGAATGACCAAAAGGTGTCAATTAGTCTCAAATTGAGTGATTATTTAAAAGGCCTTAGATTTGTATATAGATATACAATACGTATAAAATTTTATCTTGATTGGATAAGAGAAATCATATATTTTTTTTAAAGCAGTTAAGTTTTTATATTTATTTAATAGTGAAAATTAATCAAGTTTGATCCATTGATTTTAAAAGTCAAATTGGATATGGGTGATTCATGGAGAGTTGGTGAGGGCTGAGGAAAGTTGAATTCATTCGGTCTAGTTTGAACTCAATGAAATAAAGTTCTCGTGATATTTTCACAAAACAATTGAGATATAATTGTTATATAATAAGAATCATTTGCAAATGAGTTTTCATCAAGTTTAGTGCAAACTTTAGATTTTGAGGCCTACAGTGAATCAAATGGATTCATTTATTCGAGAAGTGACCTTTGCATCATCAACCTTTATCCTAAGTGTACTAAAATTAAGTGAAATACATATTTTGATCAAATTAAGTGGAAACAAAAGTAAAGGCAAGGTTGAAGAAAATTTGAGCAAAATGGATATTCCACCTAATTTTGTAGAACAAAATGAAAATATTAGCGTTACTTTTTAAGTAAACCTCATCATTCTCCAAGGGTCTCACCAGTTGGAGAGTCCAAATATGTGCACTTGTGTTTCATTCTGCATCACTTCTTAATTACATCGAGATGTTGTATATCAGTGTTTTTTTAGTATCAAAGGATACTTGTGTATCTTTTCAATCATGCAGATAATGAAGAACAAACTTGATATCTATTTTTTATTTATTTTATAATATGGGTTTTTCAATATCATATTAGAGGTGAAATTAATCACACGAACATATATAAATCTCTCAATCTACACACAGTGGTAAATAAATGAATAATAACTCCATAAAAAATGATTCAAAGAAATTTAAATATAAATTGAACTCAAAACCTCTATTCATAAAATCTTCTAATTTAACTGGATATGGAAGTGATGTTTCGATAACTTTTCAGTCAATGAAGGTACACCTGTGAACCACTGTATTTGAGTCTTGTTACTCATGTTTGGTTCCTCAACCACCAGTCAATGTCTCAGAGTATCAGTCATCCTCAACCACCAAATTTTCCTGTCTACCATTGCCAATGTGTAACTTTAATGTATATATGAGCGTCCTATTTATGCTCATCACAAATAAAGCAAGTAATAAATATTATGGTAAAATTTATTGTTGATGCACTTCTTCCCCTGGAGTTCGGGAAGAGCTCTGTCAAGAATGGTTAAGAGAGGCTTGAGTTGGACAACTGAATTCAGGGAAGAAGACAATCTCAAAGAGAAGACTGATTGGCAATGCTTAGATTGGTGGTTGTTAACACTTGATGCTCCTAAAGGCACTTTTTGTCCTATGAAGGAATATTATTTTTCCATCATTATTATTATTAATTGTTTTTTTTAAGAAATAACATTAAAAAATTATTAAAAGAAGTGAAAAAAATAAAACAACAAAAGAAGCGGTCTAATAGAATTAGACTGAAAAGAAAAGAAAAACAAGTTGTACAATGCTGCACTCCATAAAAAAGAAAAAATCAAACACCAAAGATTTTCATAGTTTCCCTACGTCAAAAGTAGAACATCTCCGATGTTGAGTTGTTGATCCCAAAAATCCGTCATGCTATTAGCTGTGCCACCAACTTGAACAAAGGAAACATCCAAACCTAAATGCTAGTCCCCTAATTTCCCTGACAATGATAATCATTTCCAAAGAGGTTGCTTTAGACCCTTGGGCCTTAGGCCACTTATCACTATAAAGTGTTAGAATCTTGTCTACGCGGAATCGACTTTTTAAATTTTATTTTTCCATTTAATCTTATCATAAATCATACATTTAGGCACTTTACTATTTATGATATCATTTTTTATTCTTATGATTTGTAACCTTTCAATTCTACGCATTGGAGTTTTGTTAGGTCTTTTATTTTCATAATCAAACCACTTCAAATAAGTTTTTCTTAATTTGTCATCTATTAAGATTATTTTTAAACTGTACTTAATACAATCATTTAAAACTCTTATCAATTAGAATTAATTTACTAATTCATTATAACATAAATATATAAGATGTTGTCTTGCTTTTGTATCAAAATAGGCAGAATGAAAATTCTATGTAGAAAGATAAAAAAGGCTAAAAGAAATATACTAGGTATGCCAAAAGCTTTGATGTGTCTCTCCCTATGTATTCATAAAAGAGCTTTCTCAAGGATGATGCACGTAATTGAGATGAGTATTGTCATAAATATCGTTCTAAGGATATTAACGGCTACTGATAATATAAGAATTTTTCAAATTCTTAGATTTTTATAAGAAAATTAATGAAAAAATATCACGAAAAATATAAATATTTAAAAAGAGTGAAAGATTAAGTTGTTATCTATTAGCTGACTGTTATTACCAGGAGACAGATGTAAATAAAAAGAATAAGTCCTATGAGTCTATCAATAAAAAATGATTAAATATAAATAGTTTATTATTATTATTATTATTAATAAAATTATTTATTTCAGCTATGTATAATTAAACTAATAAAGTATCTTGCATGAGCTTATTAACTATTTTAAATTAGTATAATTTATAATATATACTAAAATGGTTAGGCTACTTGAGACCATTTTTCTGCTCAACATACATTCTATGTTGAGTGAGTCCCACCTTATCATCACTATCAAATGTCTACACTCAGCATTAATATTTCATGTCCTGACCATGTAACATTTTGGTTAAGGATGGGACATCATGGTCGGCCTGTCACGCCCCGACCAGACCGGTGGGCCCGGAACGCGACTGATTTTTTTTTTTTTTGAAAGATAAGTAAACTAAACCACAAGCATTTTTACTGGGCCGGATCAACAGTTAGGCCCAGCGGTTACACATCAGCCCGTTAAGTGGACTCAAACATGTACCATATGCTTGCCCCACAAAAAGCAATATATAACAACATAACAATAACATCCACTCATAAAAATGATCAAACAGATACCAACATTGATTAATCATTCATAACATTGTCTCATAAGGCGACATAGCCTATTACAACATTTAAACATAAATTAAGTACCACATCCGGTACTTAATTAAAGGACAACAGTTCCAAGAACCAACAGAAAAGATCAGGGCATTCCTCTCCGGGGGAATCCCAAAACATTGCTTTAGCTCAAACGCCCTAAGCCTGAAAGAGAGGGTCCTCCTCCTCTGGTTCATCGCCTGAAAGGTGAGTGGTGTGAGCTAATTAGCCCAGTGAAGGATAATTAACAATGCACATTAAGTAAATAGTAAAACAGGTTAGCAACAGTTCAATATCACATGCTTGATAACAGTAAGCATAATCTCAAATAAGATAATAACATCATCAAACTATCAATCACTGCCATTATCCATTGTAACGCCTGCCGACTACACTGAGACCAGTATTAAGTCCCGACACGGTCAAAATACATCCTTACAAGTACATCTCCGGCTCTTAAACGTAGCCGATACTGACACCCTCAAGTCAGCAACTGACGACAGCATGGTCCGCCCATGGTCCAGTAGACATAAACCATCTCTCATATGGCCGATATTGGTTCAATAGCCCAGGTACGTGGAAGCAGTCTTACATACACATACGATCAACATCTTAATACCATAATCATCACAGCACTCTTACCATAGTGCATCAGGTATAAACACATGAGTGGGTTCATCAAAACCGAAACCACTCATTGCTCAATATAACACCTGTTTACAAAATCTGCAGAGTTAAGTTCCCTCACCGTGATCGTGTGGTTTCACGGTCTCTGTTCAAACACATACAAGTGCTCAATCAATATACATAGCAAATACGTACATATACGTAGAATTTGGAAATCATATATTTTCCCACAAAATATCCGGGTTTAATGGAAATGAGTCTCCTACTTGGTTTCTATCCCTTTTTAATTCATCCACAAGATAATAATATAATAAACATAAGGGGCTCAGTCCAAACTCATATTGTCTTCTGGGCATTGACCAAATTGACTTATTGAGTAAGGTCTAGATCCTCGGGTCACTTCTCGGTTGTCTTCTGGATAGGACCAGAGCTGACATTTTGAGTAGGCCTCGAGGTCACTCAGTGCCCGACTATAGTGTCGTCCTGAAAGTGAATCACTCAGTTCCCGACTAGTGTCGGACTGAAAGCGTATACAATAGTATTTACACTATAAATAATAAGAGGAAAATGGGTTAGTACAATTTTAATTAACAGGGGGGTATAAATCATAACAAAATAATCAAATACAATAAATAATCATCAATGTTAGACAAAAACAATATTCCAACAATATTTTATCATTTTCAAAACGGGTCCCTCGGAACATCACCTCGGAACAGGGTGCAGTGGCTTCGGATCATCCGAACCACACTAGATTAAGTTACTGGCCTCGGAACTTGGAGCCTGACTTCGGACCGTCCGAAGACTGGGTCTCAGACCGTCCGAAGTCCATCCGAACAGGAAAAACTGAAAACAGAAGTCTCGGTGAGTCTGCAAGGGTCGAAACGTCCGAATACTGGGTTCGGACCTTCCGAAGAGGTTCGGACCTTTCAAGCTGGCTTGGTCCTTCCGAAAGGGGTCTGGCTCGCCTCGGGCGGACTGGGCTTCGGGTTGAAGCTCAGAACGTCCGAGGGTCACTGCTCGGACAGTCCGAAGATCTGCTCTCGGACCTTCCGAGAGTCGTCTTCTCCGACTGTCTGCAACAGCAGACAGTCCCGGCGGAAATACACTGAAATGCGATTCCAGAAAGGGAGGGTTTCCCGGATTCGGTTTTCACATCCGTCTGGTCTGATGGACTCCTCTGGGAGTCCTCTTTCCATAGGGAGAGGTTTGGAGCTCAAAAGCTCAAAGGGTCATTTGATTTTAAGGTAAATTCCTCCCGGGTACATGAAACCCATGGTTTTTCTTAAAACTTATTTTTCTCAATCAAAACAGGGTCAAAATCGGTTTTGTTTGATTCTAAATCGGTTAGAACTGAGAGAGGAATGTAATGGATACCTTGGTTTTGGTTCCTGGTTTGAAATTCGGATTTTTGAAATTCTTCCTCTAAGCTCACTGTTACTTAAAAACAGCAGTTTAAACAGAGAAGGGAGGGGCTCGGCTTGAAATGAGATTACAGAGAGCAGAGAAGAGAAGAATTGCTGGGAGTTGAAACCGACTGAAAGAGGCTGAATTTATAGGTTTTCTGGCCGGAAAATTGGCTGAATCCGATGGGACGGGACAGCGGAAGGTGATCATCACCGCCGGAAAAAGGGCCGAGCGGCCAGTGCACGCTGCGTGGCGTGTGCAGGCTGCTCTGCCTTTGCAGATCAGTCCCTCAGGTATTTTCAAATTGCAGAAAGGTCCTGGTTTTCATAAAAACTGATTTTTAAACTAAAAGGGATAAATTAAAAACTTAAAAACTTGATCCAACTTTACAGATGGGTTGGGTTTTGAAAACCTAGGTCACTACAAAAATTTCAGAAATTTTCTCTCACTAAAAACCCTTGATTTAAACAAAAATCATAATTTTCCCAAAATTACTTAATTAAACAAATGTAAAAATAACAAATTTGTAAATCTTGTTTTCCAGTGAAATGAAATATCTAGATCATTCTTAAAATGGTCTATCATCACATACCATTTTCAAAATTTATCTCTTTCCCGAAATTATTTAACATAATTAAAACTCTCTTTCGGAGTTCTGACGGGCGATATTTAAATATTATTTTCTGAAAACTAAATCATTTTGAAATAATAAATGCAAATCCTTCATTAAGGATAACATTAGTCCACCAATAATATACACCAAATTACACAATATTTAAAAATATACACAACAAGCGGCAAATTACCAAAATGCCCCTCCAGCTCGACGAGCTGAATCACTGAGCTCACGAGCTCGGATTGGGTCTCGCTTGGGCTTTCCTAAAAGCCCTGACTGAAAACCTTGAGATCAACAGGTTAAACGCGATTAACGAGGTAAAACACGCCTAATCTGGGGCAGAGTATTACACAGCCATTATAAAATCTTTTAAATTTTTACAGACCTCTTCCTATTTTCACCTCCATCAGTAGGTTATTATCATTAATAACCATTTTTATTTATTTAAAATTACTTCCTTCTTGAATTTTTATAATTATAATCAAATTCTATAAAAAATTTACACACTCAAATCGATCATGTTCATAATGATCTTTACCCAATCAACTCGACTCTTTAAAACCTTCTCATTTTACTATCGCTTGTAAACTTTTGATTTTTATTATTGGAATTGTATTTTGGCATTTTAAAAATGCCTCTAAACGATAATCCAAGCATCATAAAAATTGAATTATGTAGATCATGATTTTGAACATCACTATATATAAGTCTATCAAAAATAAGAAATACTCCAAATAAGTGAAATAGAAACCTAGCTTATTTTATTTGCTTGTACTAAATAAAAAAAATATACAGATTTGCTATTGAATAGTATATTGAGATAGATGAATTTTGAAATGTTAACTTCGATCTTTTTTCTTTATAAATAAATGATTATATTCTTGTTTTCCATTTGTCGTTTGAATAATTTAAACAGATTGGAATGATGGTAAGTCTATCAAAAGAAGTAGGGGTGTTTTGAATTCAATTCCCACTACATCTTAAAAAACTATTCTATATAGAGTTATTCGATATGTGTGGATAACGAGACTTGCAGATGCTCTGAAGATCAATAAAATACTCAAAGTGACCTAAAGACCTTGGTCCTAAAAAAGTGTCTGAGTTATATGATTGAGTGTGATATAAAAAAGATCATATTAGTAAAAATTATTTAAAACTTATTTTTATATAATTATCTTATCTCTTAATTTTAAACTTTTGAAAATCAGTTTTATATTTAAATTTTTAAAATTAAAATTTAACAGTTATTATATTGTACAGTACTCATGATTTATTTTATTAAAGGTCTCAAAACTTTATCCAATAGTGTTCCTAAAAATAGGTTTGACACCCACGAGACTCTTTTGAGACCATTTAGTAAAGGAAAAAGTGGCATTCACTCACACGAGCACACGTCGGATCCTACTGTAAAAAGCATCAGCAAAAGCCAAGCATAAAGGAGTGGACAATCTTCTATTTTTTTACTCCAAACAATCCAAGTCTCCAAATTCCAATGACGTCAACAAAACACCAACAAAGTAATGAAAACATGTATAATTTTTTTACTAAATTATTTGATTAATTTTTAAAATATGTGCTAGTTCCCTTAAGAGAAATTTTAGAATAGAATGGAAATCGAGCTAAGTATTTTCATTTTTTTAAATGGGTTTTATACTATCACTCCAACCTCTTCAAGTACGAGGAGAATTAAATTGAAAGGTGAGATTGAATAGATGAGTTGGAGTAAAGAGTCTGATTTTGAATGTTCTTTAATTTTGAAATATTATTATATTTAATATATATATATGTATATATAAATATATATATATATATATATATATATATAATTTAATTATGTAGACAAATTTATTATAAGATTTATCAAACCGTGACAATTGAAGTTTGTGAAATCATTTTTTTATTATTTAATTTTCAATATGTAATCACTTATTATTATGCTTAGAGTGAAAATCGAACTAAAACGTTTTTACTTTTTCTATAAATATTTGTAAGAGTTTAGAAAATACTATTTTCAGCGCAGATGCAGCAATTTATTTTCTTCGTCAAAAAAGGAAGCAGAACAGCAGGTGAGAGAGAGAGAGAAACATGAATGGGTTGCGTGGAAAGATCACTCCTCGACAATTGAGAGAAGTAGAGTCCAACTTCATAATTCATATACACACAAAGATCTCTCTCTTCTTTCTCCCTCTTATTTAGTTCTTTCTTAGTAGAACACAATAAAGAGTCTCTTCAATCGTTAGTTCTTGACTTCTTTCTTTCGAGTTTGCAGTGAAATACCCAATAACAGAGAGAGAAGTTTAATAGCAGCAGCTTAGGAAATGGTATAGAAAAACTACCCCGAGAAGCAATTTGGCCTGTGCTTTAAATTCCATAAACTCAGATCCATTAAAGCATGCCTATTTTCATGTTCTATTCACACATCTACTGCTACTTGTGGTAGATTGCATTAAATGGATTGAAAAGCAGTACCCAGTACTCAGACTCAATGCCCTCTGACCAATCCCAAAGTGAGTGAGACTCACTGCTATGTTCTAACGTCTACTAATTTCAGATACAGAGAGATACAAAGGTAGGTGGTGATGATATGCTAGTGCATACACCATAACCATGGTGTATTTCCACAAGAAAGAGGTCTTGCTCTCCTTGCCTTTCTCTTCCTCCTTCTTACTATTGCTCCTGCTTGATTATGCATTCGGGCAGGTCGGGCAGCTTCCGCCGACAGAGCGTCTGAGTTCGGCCACTGACTTGGCTGCTCTGTTTGCGTTAAGATCGTCTCTGGGAGTGAGGAGCAAAGACTGGCCGAGGAACGCTGACCCTTGCTTGGCCTGGAACGGGGTCGGTTGCGTGGCCGGACGAGTCGTCCGGCTCGATCTATACGGTCTGAGGCGAACACGACTTGGCCGGCTCAGCCCCCGGTTCGCTGTCGATGGCCTTGGCAATTTGACTCGTCTTGTCTACTTCAACTCGACTGGGTTTGCGCTGCCTGGGCCGATACCTGATTGGTTTGGGCAGCGGCTCGGCCCGCTTCAAATCCTCGACCTCAGCTCGTCCTCTGTATTTGGCTCCATCCCGTTGTCCCTCGGTAACCTGACCCAGCTCACCCATCTCCATCTCTCCGGCAATGCACTGACTGGCGCCATTCCAGAGAGTTTTGCGCAGTTCTCCCACCTGCTCGAATTGAATCTCTCTCACAATTCCCTGTATGGGTCGATTCCTCCAACGCTCGCCACCCTCCAAAACCTCACAATTCTTGATCTCTCTGCAAATTTCTTCGTGGGTTCGATACCTCCAGGTACTTGGGACGCTTGCCAGCCTCCAGACGCTAATTCTAGCCAATAACAGTCTGATTGGTTCAATTCCGGCCCAGCTTGGCAATCTGTCACTGCTTGTTGACCTTGACCTCAGATTCAATTCACTGACAGAAACGGTGCCTGCTGATTTGGGAGGATTGAGCAATTTGAAGCGGCTCATGCTTGGAAACAACGGGCTCTCTGGTTCTTTGCCTGCCAATCTATTCTCCAGTCTCACTCAGCTTCAATTTATAGTGTTGGGGCACAACGATTTCTCCGGCATTTTGCCAAACAGATTATGGTCGCTGTCCAAATTAAAGTTTCTTGATATCTCCTTCAATAACTTTACTGGAAATCTTCCCAACCCTTCTTCAACTTCTAATGGTAGTGCTGCCTTCTTCAATCTGTCAAACAATTTCTTCTATGGATCGTGGCCTTTCGCAGTTTCAGAGGTTCAACTTTATCGATTTGTCTGGTAATTATTTAGGAGGTACAATTTTAGATGTTGGTAGTTTAAATGCTTCCTACGATCTCAATTGCCTCCGAAATGCATCCAATCAGAGGAGTTTGGAGGATTGTAGATCATTTTACACTTCAAGAGGCTTGAATTTTGATGGGTTTGGAGCTCCTGCCCCAGAACCCACCCAGCTTCCCGGCCCTAAACGAAGGACAAACAGGAACTTGAAATTCATATTGATTGGGGTGTTTGGGGGCCTCACTTTTATTGCTTTGTTGGTGATCTTGATGATATTGATTCTGCGCATACAAGGAAGACGTGGTGCAGATCAAAGAGTCAGTGTGAATCAGGTTGCATCTGGAGAAGTGGGACTGCCATCTACAGGGATCACTATCAACTTTTCCAGCCTGGGAGAGCCATTCACTTATGAACAGCTGCTTCGGGCGACTGCAGATTTTGGCGACTGCAATCTTATTAAAAACGGGGCATTCGGGGGACCTCTACCAAGGCATCCTTGAAGGTGGGACTCCTATTGTTGTTAAGAGGGTAGATTTAAGGAAGTTCAAGAAGGACTCTTATATGGTTGAATTGGATTTATTCAGCAGAGCTAAACATAGCAGATTGGTCCCATTCTTGGGGCACTGTTTGGAACATGAAAATGATAAACTCCTCGTCTACAAATACATGCCAAATGGCAACCTATCTGATTCCTTGTATAGGAAGAGCAATTCAGAGGAAGATGGTTTGCAGTCTTTGGATTGGATAACTAGACTGAAAATAGCTACTGGAGCAGCTGAGGCTCTATCCTATCTCCATCACGAGTGTTCTCCACCGCTTGTTCACAGGTATTTCATTAATCCTTTCTATCTCAATGATTATGAACGCCTTTGCACTCTTTGGTGTTTATCCGTCACCTGTTGTGGGTTATGGTTTGCAATGAATGATAAACAGTATAAGAACTGCCTGGGTTCTACTCTATCTTTCTCCTGTTAATTAGGAAATGGCTACAAACTCAGTACTGACTGGTTTGAGGGGCCTCTTTCTACAGAGAGAGAGAGAGAGAGAGATGGCCACCATGCTGTAGTGCACTCTGAGCTGTGGCGCCCACTTATTAGTAACCATTGTCATTTATTCAAATGTTTTTAACATAAAATGGCTAAACCAACTTTTATATGATATGGTTGTCATCATCATAAAGTCATTTATCCCATTCATCATATTTAGATTGTTTCTAGTTTTCTCTCCATATGCCAGAACCATCTTAAACAACGTTCCCCCATTTGTTATCTAATAATCTGTATTGGAGGCCCTTAAACTCACAGCTAAGATAATCCCATCAGTTTATGAAATTTCAAGAACAAGCAATCCAAGGACCCCATCTTAAATGAGGGCACCATGTGGGCTCCACATTGTAGGCACATTACAACTTGTTGTGGGCTGGTTTTTGTGATCTCTCTCTCTCAAAACACACACGTCTTGTCAAATGGACCATTTGATCATTTGATCATAACCAGTTATACACCCTCCACGAATTGAAATTGGCTTGAATATTACTCTAATATAGAGAGATTCTCACTTTGCATTGAAGTAATCTTCTTCAACCTAAATTAAATATGAGATAACGAAGTGAAAAGGCCACTTTATTCAGCTGTTGAATAGTAGATCTAATAAGAAGAATATTTAGGTCCTTTTCTGGGGAAGTGGTTCAGATCAAACAGACTACCTTTACAAGAAGTGGTTCCATTGTGCATATTTGCTCAGCACATTGCAAGAATTGCAACAAGTGGTTATTGTTGACATTTTACAACAACTATCACTATTTGAGAGAGAGAGAGAGAGTGTGTGTGTGTACACTAATCTGTCTCCTACAAATACTAAAAATTACATTATTATTTTTTATTGAAGAGATGTTGAAGCAAGTAGTATCTTTCTTGATGATAAATTTGAAGTGCACCTCGGAAGCTTGAGTGAAGTTCACACTCAAGAAGGAGATGGTCATCAAAATGTCGTTAGCCGATTGCTGCGCTTCCCACAGTAAGTGCTCTTTCTTCTCCGTTTTTTTGGGTAATCACATTGTAAATGTGTCAGGAAACAAGGTGATTTTTGTGATATGATTTCCTTCATTATCTAACCATGTAAAATTATGTCTTAATTTCATGATAATTCTTTTGTCATAGTTACTGTGTAATCTAGAAGCCAATGCCTTAGGTCTATTAGTTTTTCTTTATCCTTTTGCTCATCAGCATTTGATTCATGCCCTTTCTTTCTTACCTGTTCTTTTCTTTTCTTTTATTTATTTTTTAATGCTGGGAGGTGGTTGCTAACAAGGGAATGGTTTTCATGCTCACCTCTTGTTGTAAGTCCCCCTGTTCCTCACCTCTTCTGCCCATGTGGTGATCCTCAATATTCATCTAATGGATGGGCTTCGTCAAGACCTCATCACCATTCTATCATCTGTATGTTTATCCTCGTTTCTTGTATGGATGGAAATGACACAGAAATCTCTAATTGAAATTGATGGAACATCTTGGAACTAGTCCATCGAAAGTGGTGGCTAATAGGCACTACCAAGTAGATGAATGGGTGGATCACATGGTTGGCAGAAGGGGCGACCATCCCTGGCAATAAACAAGGGCTTAGAATTTCTGATCATTTATCTGCTTGCAATATTTACTTTTATGCTTCTACAGTAAGCACTTGTTGCACATTATTTAGATCTAAACATGGAATCCTGGAATGCTTAGATCTCATCAATGAGAGATCAAGTCCTACAATACAGAGTACATGCTTCGAGTATTGGTGGTATCTCGTATTCTCGTTAGATCCAAGTGTAGAATTCTGGGATGGTGAAACCTGTCAAGCTGTACTCATTGGCTTATCTTCATGAAATACTTGTGCATATGCATTAAATACTGGTGGTTTCTTTTGGTGTTCTGACAAAATTTGCTTCGTGGATGTGCAGGACTTCTGAACCAGGCTCTCTTGGTAAATATGACCTTTCTATGTTATATCCTCTTTACATATACATATGAATCTACAAAGCATCCAATTTTGGTAGTCGGTCAAATAAATGAGTGCAACAGTATCTTTATCTCTAATCCATAAACTTGAATCTAACCAATGCTGGGACTACCAAATGGGCCAGTGGAGACTGGATTTCAAATTCATCCTGTCAATCCCACTCAAAATGCCTCTCCATTTCCTGATGTTGGCCTATAGGTAGGCCTTCTGATATGTTTCCATCTTGTCCATTCCCGTTGCTTGATATTTAGGTGAAGCAGCAAAATCTTATACCATCACAATTATTTTTTGAGCAGTTCTTATACCATCAGAATTGTCATCATGTCTATCCGGGTTTGGTTTTTTGATTTCTTCTCTCCATTCTCTCTCATAAAAATCATACTTTTTGTAATCCTATAATCTATCATATTCTTCTTTACGCCTTCAAACCAAGTTTTTAAAGGCCTTCCTCTCTTTCTTGTTCCTTCTACTCCCATGCTTTCAATTTTTCTAACAGGAGCCATTTCTCATCTCTTGTTCAAACCACCTTCAACGATTCTCTCATTTTTACCAATTAATATTATATCATCTACAAATAGAGCATACAACATGGCACTGCTACCTATTAAAGCAATAGGAAAGATTTCATTAATGCTACTATTATTTGTTTTTGGTTGGACATTTTCAGGCTCACAGTCCGCAACTTGTGCTTATGATGTGTACTGCTTGGGGAAGGTATTGCTTGAGCTTGTAACAGGTAAGCTGGGCATCAGTGGGTCGAACGATGCCAACACAAATGAGTGGTTGGAATCTGTGCTACCTTTTATCAATCCATATGAGAAGGAATTGGTGACTAAGATTGTGGACCCAACTCTGATAGTGGATGAGGATCTATTGGAGGAGGTGTGGGCAATGGCAATTGTGGCAAAGACATGTCTGAACCCGAGGCCTGCTAAACGTCCATTGATGAGATACATCCTCAAAGCATTGGAGAACCCACTGAAAGTGGTGAGAGAGGAGAATACTGGCTCGGCAAGGCTTAGGACAACATCATCGAGAGGATCTTGGAGTGCAGCATTCTTTGGTAATTGGCATCATAGCTCATCTGACATTGTGGGATTCCGGGAAGGTGCTAATCTTAAGCCATCAGGAGCAGGGGGTTCTCACTGGAAGCAGGCATGGTGGTGACTTATCATCTTCACACAAGAGACTTTCCAAGGAGATTTTCCCAGAACCACCAGCTGCTGCACAAGAAATGGAGAAACCAGATGAGAATTAGATGGGAGTTTCTAATTCTTTGATATATCAAAGGCTCCCCATTTGAGTGCCTGCTCTGCATATCATTGATATCCCTTTTCTGTTAGGAGATGCAGGCAAAACAAAGGCAGCATGGGGTCTCCAGTGCTGATTGTTTGACATTGACAGTGCTCTCTTGTGCCAGTGTCTGATAATTTTTTGGAGGCTATTTTGCAAGGACGACTCCGATGCACTTGGAGATGGATGATGGTCCTGACTCATAAGCAGTAAGTGATGAAGTGGTTTCCAGGATGCAACATAAATTGATGTACTTGTGATGGTTGAGTGAATTGAGCGATGCCACTGAATTCTTGTTGTTTGCAGTATGGTTTTTTTTTCTTTTCTACTAAAACTGCAAGCTGCATTTTTTCTCCTTTCCTGAAATTGATTCGCAATTTTTCCCATAATATAATTTCTTAAGCTTGTCTGCTCTCACTCTTGTTGACCAAAGTATACCCCCTACACTGCCCTCTATGTATCACCAAAGTAGATACTGCACCGTGACAAATTCCCCTCAATGCAGCTGAGCACCAGCCATGTAAACACAACTTTTTCCTATGCTATAATTTTTAAAGACGAATTTATGCACTCTGCTCTTATGTTCTTCCATGCAACTCACTCTCTAAGAAGGTCAACCAGAGAAGACTTTCTTCCAACCCCCAAAAGCAAATGTTTTACATGTATGAGGAAGTTGGTCTGGAACTTTACGCTTCTCTCCCCATATTACACAAACTGCAACTCTGTATGAAGATGGTCTGGAATTTTATGCTTCTCTCCCCATATTACACAAACTCGAACTCTAGTTGGTGCTGCGACTGATCGCTAAAGCTCTCCACATTCATATTTGCGCTTTAGGCGGGCAGACATTCTTGAAAGCAAAATGAGTACTCCAACTGTATCAGGATAATATTTTGTAAAATAATTTGATAGAGAATTCAGCATCAAATGTTCCAGTCATAGGCAGAATCCATCCACTACTGGTATTTGAGAGATTGAAACTGCTACTTCCAACTCCCCAAACCTAGTTGATGAGATCCATAATTCTGGTAATGGCTATTTGATAGAATTAAAGCCATCTGCAGTGCACACTAATTTAATCAATTGATTTAACGTAGCTAGGACCTGTTTGACGCACTGAAGGCTTCAAACTTACGGCTTCAATGTAGGCAAGATAAGCCAGTCTGAGACGAAGTCGTATTTAGAGGCCCGGCCCAGCATGGGCCCCGCTTGGGCAGTTTGGTCAAGGTCTGGTGGTGCTTGAGTCATTTGTTATGAACATTTTAGTTCTTCTACCCCAAAAAATACATGCCCAATATTTTACACTTTGTATTACAATATATTTTATTTTGATATAATGAAATTGGTTATTCAGGAGTAAATTGGCCCAGGTAGACCTGAGCCCAAACTTTTTTTTCTATGTGGTCGAGTCAGGTGGGCAAAGCCTAAATTGCATCTGCAATTATGATCCGATCAAATACTAATCTTTTCTCTACCCAGAACCCAAGTTGAGTTCATCACAACAAGCTCACTGCCCTTTAGGGATTGCATTCCAACTCTATTTATTTTTATTTCTTATAAGTTCCAAAATATTTGCCCTTGTGATATTAGGCTAACAAAACCTTAATCCATAGAGCTTGATTATTGAGAAAAACAAGTTTCAGCAACAAATACTTCATTTACAATTGCAATACTTCAAAACCCAGGATCTCAACAAATCTTTCGGGGAGAAAAGGACATCCCATCATACATTGTGGAATTTTCTTGCAGAAGGAACAGAAATCCTCACTTTAATTGTCAATTAGACTTCTTGGATACTTTTGATGGGGATTTGAGTATCTCCCAAGTTATAATTGGATAACTTCTTGTTCCATTTGAAGCATTCTTGATAAGAAAAATATATTTCTTGCCATTGGTTCAAAACTCCAGTTTTCTATATGTGGAGATGAATTTGTATGGGACTTGGTCAAAAAGTATTTGCTCTTTCAATCATGCAAGCCACCACAAGACTCCTCGACGATAACATAGAAGAGCCTTTAAAAGAGAGTACCTCTGTAGCTGCTTATGAGTTAAATCAGTTGCAGCCTTCACCCTCTTTAGAGCATAATTAGGACCTTTTCGTTGTGAGTAGCCTTTCCATGTCCTGCCATGACCATGGCCAAAATCAAATACAGATAAAAACATATTCAAGTTATTTGCTTCTTCCTTTTTTGAAATCATTGGGCTCAACCTGTGACCATAATGGTTGATAGTAAGCAATTGTCAGTAATAAATGGTGCCATAAGCTTGTAACAATGAAGGAGTTCAACTTAGGCCAGGCCCAGCATAAGCCTGCATGAAAGAGCCCTGAAAAATAAGGCTAACCCAGAGTTAGACCAGGCTCACTTGTGGGCCCAAAATAGTAGACTCAAACTTGAAACTGGGCCAGTTGGGGCTAGTGTACTGAAAACTCAACTCTGACACAAAAGCCCAAACTCAACCACAACTAAAAATAACCCAAAAGCCTGATTTTGCTCAAATAGTATTTTAGCTGACCTTTGTGTTTCAATATAAACGCAATCATATAAATTTATATTTTTAAGATTTGATACTATAAGCCAAACTCAGGCCAACACTGCCCAAAAAAGCCTAAACCAGAATTACTCGAAACCTATAATTTGGATTTAAAATTGGTCCAATCCAAGCCCAAGCTTGGGTCAGGCCATAAATGTTTACAAATTGGGCCCAGGCCTTACAAGCCCAACCACCCAAGTAGGAGAAACCATATGTCAAGATTAAGTTTCATGGTAGCTTTGCCAATCTCTCTCTCTCATTTTCTTTTTTCTTTTTTCTTTTTTCCTTTTTCCCTCAGATAGAAGAGGGAGGGGGGGCAGCATTGTCAATGTCAAATTCTAGTAATACCAAAAAAAGGGTAATAGGTTTCCAAAATTCAAGCAAACAAACATAGGAATGAATATACACAAATTAAAAGTGAAGAAAACAAAGCATACTGTAGAGTGATCAACTTTCTTTTTTAAGATTGTGAACCCAAAACTGGGAGCCTCCAGTGGAACTTGAAACTTGGGGATTCTCCTAAAGCAAAAAAAGCATCCCTAAACAAGTTCTCCTCATCCAACGACACAGCCATTAGCAATTGCCATTGTCAACTACCAAGAGTTGCATGTATTCACTCAAACATGTTATTAATTTAGGAAAGTCAACTCAAACCCCATAGTCATAGCAGAAAATACACCCCTTCTAAGCCTCCCTCTCTCTCTCTCTCTAAACTAATTCTTGGAAAAAACATGACAATTAATTTCATTCAGATAACATAGCAATCAATAGCATACACAATATGCACCTGTTCAGATAAATGGAATTTGAGGTTTGGAATAGAGATCGCGAGAAAGACCTGAGCATCAACGAGCTTGAAATCGTGGAGGCTCTTGATGACATTGACGATATCGTTGTGATCGATCCCTACATTGCGAAATCTCCTGAAACCGAGATTTCTTCGTTGGATTGCAGAAACTTTAGAACAGATTCCTCCGCCATCTGCTCTCTCCTCTCTTCTTCTTACTGTCTTTCTCCTCCCTGCTATCTAAAACGCTTGTCCACGAGTGACTGAGTTGGAGAAAAAGAGTCGGGCTAACGAGGCATTTGCAAGCTCCGGCTAAAATGAAATGGTATTTTTTTTATTTTTTAAACATGGTTGAAATTCTTAAAATTATTATTAACAATATTGGAAATTCTTTATACTCTCCAATTAGAGAGATGAGTCCCTGATCAACATCATAAAAAAGTTTGCATATAAATATGTATTCTTGCAAAATTATTTTGACTAAATTAATTTAGTGATATTTTTTAGTTTTTTAAAATTTAATTCAGAACTATTTTTCATTTTTAAACTTTTATAGTATATTTAACTAACTTAAAATTTCTACACATAAATATATAATTTCATAAAATTGATTTGAAATGACTAATCACGTTATCATTTATGCTTTTTAAGTTTGACCACTTTAACTTTTTTGTTGTTGAACCTTCATCATTTAATTATCTATTTATTGGAAAAATCAATATTTAAATATAAGGCTTATGAAAAATCTCTATTGTTGAATTAATTGAGCTATATTTATTGGTTTTTTTTTTTTTTTTATTTTGTGGCCTGTGTACTTGCCTTAATTAATTAAACATTTTTTTAAGTTTTTTAAAATTTAACTATTTAAATTATTTAATAATCTTTAGAGTTCTATGGATTATTTAGTATTTGCTAAAAAGGTTGACACCTTACTATATACTAGTAAAAGTCTATTCTAACTAAATCAATCAACATATATTTTTATACTTTTAAATTTTAATTATTTTAAAATATTCTTTCAATTCTAAACTTTTTGTTCTATGGCTAAGCAATATTGAGTTTTCATGATGTTAAAATTAGCATGCATTTAGCACTGTAGTACCATCTAGTATATGAATAAAAAACCAGACAAAATTTATTTCATAAGATTAAGAAATATAACAAAAAAAATCAAATATTTAAAAAAGTTTAAATCACGTAATTAAAGAGTCTAATAAACATAATTTAATAGATCTGGTATTGTGGTACCAATGTAGCATATATGGTAATTAAATGAAAAATTCTATCAAAGTTTACTTCATTGGAAATGTACTTGGGCCTCAACATTTAAACAATTTTAAAAGTAATAATAAAAAAATTATAAAAAATTGAAGAGTCTAGTAAACATGACTAATTTAGTCTTTTGGTATCATGTAGTAAATGAACGAAAAATACAATGAAAGTTTATTTTATATGATAGGTAAATAGGTCACAAATTGTAATACTAAGAAGTCCAACTTGAGAAAAATAAGGTTAATTTATAATTTGATTAGTAATCAAGCTCGAGCTCAAGCCCAAAAAGAATTCAACTTCAAAACTTGGGCCAGGCTTAGACATGTCAATGCTTATGCCAAGGGGTATAAATATCGGTATCAGTCGAGATATCGGCCGATATCCGATATATTTCTCTCTCTTTTTTTTTTTACAAAACCCACCAATACTGGCCGATATTGACAAAACCTTTATATATCGGCCGAGATGATATGTATTGGCCGATATCCGATATATTTCTCTCTCTTGTTTTTTTTTTACAAAACCCACCAATATTGGCTGATATCAACAAAACGTTTATATATCGGCCAAGATGATATGCATCGGTCGATATTTACACCTCTGCTTATGCCCAAAGTCCAATACCGACCCAAATGTTTCATTTGTATTCTTATATTTTAAATACATGTAGATATTTTAATTAAGATTAGATTATGGATCTTCTTCTTTTTAATTCATGAAATCCATTAAAAATCAATTATACACGTTGAAATTTGACATGATGAGATATAAGTAGACCGCATTTTATTTCAGAATTTAGTTCACAACGGTTTCATCTTAATATTTGAACTCACCATGCATCCTTAAATTCTTTTTAATAATATTCTCTGATTTTAACAACTAAGATTAAGTGTACAAAATTAAATCTTTGGTCCCTTCTAGTTTATCAACTCTATTTTCAATCTATTCAATTACTTTTTTTAATGAACTTAATGAAATTTAAAGAAAAATAAAATAAAAAGAGAATGGACCAAATACTATGATATAGTGTTGATTTTATATTTAACTCGTGCTTTGATGGATGATCGATGGCTATTCTGTGGGAGTGTGGGACATCACTTGAGGAGAGATTTAATAGGAATATGCTTGAGTTCTCTCCACCATCATAAAAAAAATATGTCATGCTTGATCAACCTATCGAGATTCAAGTATGACAAGTAAGAAAATTTTGCAAATATTTTAGATACCGACACTAATATGCCCACAACGATAGAAGCGTACATGGAAACAGAAATTTTCAACAGAAGTCAGGCTTCACCGTAACCTTTCAATTCTCAGTATTGAGGCTGTATAAAATTAAACATAAAACATTATAACTCCTTAATAGGAAGAGGACAACATTATTTTGAAAAATCTTTGTTTTTTTAAGACGGAGAGGAGAATTTCAAGTACAGTCCTATTAAATCTCCTTTCGGATGATATCTCATATTCTTATAAGATATCTGCCGGATTATGTTACAGAAACTCAAATGCACACTGTCCCGCATCATGAGACAGAATGTTACTAGTTGAATTACCCCATGCGAAGTAAAAAAATTATCGCCACCATTTGTTCAATTAGGCTTTGTTTTGATATTCTTGATCGCTGCAATATCTGAACGATCAATTATATAACTCATTCATGAAATTAATAGGATGTAAAGGGAAATCAAGTGGTAAGTAATGTTTTTTAAGATTTTTGTTAATTATACGAGTGTAATTCAACTGGTATTCTATATTTTCTTATACATAAGTTAAAAAAAATATATGAGCTAAGATGTGAAAAATTATTCTGATAACGGCATTTCACGACTTCACATGATACATCTCAGGCTACTGATCCATATAATATTTTTTGATAAAAGGAAACATAGGTTTATATCATTGAATGTAAATCACAAACAATGCAAACTTATTACGACGGTGTTATGTAAAGTTAATAATATCAGTATTTTTTATTTCAGAAATTTTATAATTTTCACCTTTCATTTAATATAAAATTATAAGTTCTAATTGAGATCGTATAATATCATTTTTATGTAAGAGAGTTAGAACGAAAATTATAATAAGAGTAAGATCCTTCTTTCCTTTAAGTACAGTAAATAAGTGTTAAATATATAGACATATTGAAAGAGAACTATATAAATATTTATATATAAATTTTTTTATTTTATTTTATTTTTTAATATTGTTGTTTATGTAGAGTAAAAATGACATTTTTTTCCCCTTATCCTATGTATTTCAAATTCCATCTTAAAAATAAATAAATATTATTCATTTATTATAATAACATAAAAGATGAAATTGTGTCCTTCATTGTCATGACAATCATGAGCGTGACAAGAGTCATCCCCGCACTCAATTATACAGTACAATCGATGAATTTTTTGAAAAGATTTTTCTTTTGATTAATATCTACTAAAATAATTTTGATTATATTATTAAAATATATTTTTAAAACTACAAAATTTAAAAAAAATAAAATGACAAAATTACAAATATTTTAAATTTAATAAATAATCTATTAAAGAGAAAACTATTTCCAGAGATCTATCACAATGACAAAATATGAACTGTGCATGGCCGAAGTTGCGCCGCTGCTTTCTGCTAAAGAAAAGGTTGCGCGTGTGGCCCTTCGGGTAGGGACACGGTGAGGGGTTGTGAGATAAGTAAGAAGAAAAAAATATTAAGAAATTGACAACTAAATGTCCGAGTAGACAGAAATATTGTAATAATAAAGTAATAAAATTTATTTTATTTGAGATATTATATGGGCCAGTGAGTTTCTACCATATTGAATATCTAATTTTAGAGTATTTCAAAAATTAAAAGTTAGGATCAAAGAATGTTTTGCTACTATCATTTCATTTTCTCATGCTTTATTTTCTTTGATTTCGTTCTAATAATAGTTTTCACACTTGTATAGGTATAGTTCAACTGGTAATCTCCAACCTCTAAAACTGGGAGGTTTCAGATTCAAGCCTCTGACCTCATCTGTGTTCTGAGGGCAATGGATGTCACTTATAGAAGTTTTACGATGGATTTCCCATAATTTTTCACAAGTAAATTAAAAAAAAAATTATTTTCACTCTACCATCTAAGATTATATTTATTATTTTACTCCAAAAACATAAATCAGATTATACTAATAAAACTGAAGAAGTATTATTAAGTGTATTGCATGGTGGAGGAATACCATTACAATGATTTATAATGGTATATTTTTACAAATTTTAAAAACAACTAAACACGTGTATGCCCGTAATGGATGCAAGAGCAAGGGTCCAAATATCGGCCGCATCATATCGGCCGATATCACAATATCGGCCTTTTTTGTTAAAAAAAAAAAGAGAAAGAGAAAAATATCAGCCGATAACGAGATATCGGTGGATATATCGTATCTGCCGATACCAAATTTTAAATCACTTTGCAACAGACTGAACAAATGCTCACGAATTCTCTTGAAGACGTGTGGTTGGTTTCTTCTTTCGATAGCTAAGCAAAGGTAAATACCCTGCAAAATTGTTTTGTATATACAAATTGTTGACTCAGTTATCAAACATCATTTTTTTTTTAATTTTTTGGACTCGATTAGCTATAAAACTAAGATATCTATGTTTTTTAGGTAATGATTTTTGCACGACCTATTTTTTTCCATGATGCACCACTTTAAAAGAAATTTTCAAAATTGCTTTTATTTCTCTCATCCTTTCTCTTTTCTTCATTCCTAAAAACAAGGATAAATTTGAAAATTCCTTTTAAAATTGTGTACTATAGGAGAAAATAGAAGTGCAAAAATCACTAGCCATTTTTTTATAATACAGTACATTGAGAGTACATTTTCAAGTCTTAGATGGTGACAATAGATAAAAGAGGACAAACTTGAAATCCCGTATTATAACAAGCAACGATTTTCTTATTATTTCTCTTTTTTCATACTCAATCTAATATCTATAAATTAGACTCAATCTAATATCTATAAATTAGACCTGATAAAATTTGACTTGATTCGATTACCTAACTCTATTTAAACCGACTCGTTTTGATAAATGGCCTAATCTAAATCGACCTGCTTACTATATGAACTGACTTGACCCAAACACATTTACATGTGAGTAAATCTCATGAAAGTGAGTAAATCTCATGAAAGGAATTGTTTCGATAAATTTGAAATTGAAAGAGATTCTTGTCATTCTTAAAGAATCATAATTTAAAATTTAAATATAATTATAGTCTAAAATAGTGTCATTATGACTTGTTCTAATTTATTGGTTTAATACACTGTAAATATTAGAATAAAATAAGAAATGGTCTTGACAAACATGAATCTAGTTTTTCTTCATATCTTTAACAAGAAAAAATGTATTTTTATACATCAAGTCTCAAGGGAAGTTTATATATATATATATATATATATATATATATATATATATATATATGGATAACTTGCTATTTACTTGGTTTCTATAGTATAATAATAAGATTATGTAGGAGAGATCGAATGATTTGCCTAATTTAGCAACCAACCACAACGTATCAAATTAAATAAGAATGCATACCATTATTCCAACTGATAAACTCTTATTTGATAGAGATTTTTATTCTTAATTATTATATTATGGAAAATACTAGATAATTTGTAATGAAAATGAGTAAAAATCTCATCACTGATTCTTTTGTGGTATGTGAATATGACTGATGTTGATTCATTTGTTAAGTAGATTAATTCAATACGACTTGACTTATTTATCAATGAAATTTCACTTACATAGATTCCTGGCAAATAAATATTAAAAAACAGATTAAATTTCTGCTGAAAAAATCCATTTTCCCAGTTAAAATTCAATTATCAAAAACAAATAAGAGCCGTGCCTTCAAAGTTTTGACCTCTTCCCAGAGAAAACAATTTCCTTTTATGAGATTAACGGCATGTTGTAAGGGCCAATCGATGTGGGCATGTGGGCTGCCAATGGCGACCCAACAATTGTCACGCTTGTATTTGAGGCAGGAGAAGAGATGAAGACGAAGAGGACCCCTCGTCTGTCAAATGTCCAAAGACACCTGACCTCACTCCTCAGCAAACGTAAAAAGCTTTCTTGCCTATGTCTGCTTTTGTTTATTATTATTGCATTGTAAATTTGTATTTCTCCACTGTAAGTATGTTTCCAATCATCAATATGAACAAGTCGTCCCCACCTTTACTTTTTTCTTTTCCTCTCTGCAAATCCTATGTAGAAAAAGATGCAAAATTCTACGAGGTTGGACGGTAACTAGTATTATAAAATGTATGTGCACATGGATTTTTATCTCTTGTTGAAACCACAGCCACAGCGGCTACTGTTTATTTTCATCTGCTTTCTTTCTCCCCCTGGGCCGGCCTCTTTCTCCTCTCTCTTTCTAAACATTTCCGGCTTTCGGAAGAATCTCTTATGGGTTGCTCTGCCCTTTTCATTCTACTGAGGTATGAACATTTTATTCTGCTTAGCAGTAGTAGTTAACAATCAACAGCTCAGCTGTAGCTGTAGCTGTGGCTTTATGCATCAACCATAGCTAGATCTTTGCTTTCTCCGTCTATTAATTTTGGGAGAATTCAAGGTTTTAGAGGAAAACCTTTGTGGGTCTTCTGTAGAGATTTAGAAATGGCTGTAATTAGATTTGGTCGCCAGGTGAAACGCTCGTATGGGTTTGGGGTGAAGGTGACATTGGTGGTCCTTTTGGGGTTGTGTTTTATTGTTGTATGGTCATTGTTTTCGTCTCCGACATCGGCAGTTACCTCTCAGAGGAGTAGTTTTGGTGATATTTCAGCACCTGTTTTGGTAGACAAGAAGGGGAAGAATTCCGATCCCAATGCTGGTTCTGGAGCTCAGCAGAAGATCACAAAGGGTAGAGCTGAAGTGCAGGGAGAAGAGAAGGAGGATGCTGATAATAGTGGACAAGACACAAAAGGAGATAGGACTGGGGAATCACAAACGAAAAACTGGCGAGAATGATAAAGAAGAAGCATTGGATTGGAAAAAGGAGGGAATTGATCAGAAACAACGGCCAGTGACCATGAACACTAAAAATAAGACAGAAAGCTTGGAGGTTGAGGAGTCAAAGAAGGAAAATGAGGGTGAAGGTAGCACAGAAGAAGGGGTGGATGAAGATGCAGAAATTGATGGAGAGACTGTTGAAGATGGCAATTTAAATGCTTCAGTGGATCAGGATGAAGATCAAAAGGGCAGCTCAAGAAGAAAGGGGAAGAAGAAAAAGATTGTCGGGCCTTTATTTGATTCGAAAGCTCATTATACTTGGAAACTGTGCAATACAAGAAGCAAGTACAATTACATTCCCTGTATTGACATTGAAAGCACGACTGGAAAGGTTCAGAGCTATCGGCATAGAGAGAGAAGTTGCCCTAGAACACCTCCAATGTGCTTAGTTCCTCTTCCTGATGGCTATGACTCTCCTGTGCTTTGGCCTGAGTGCAAACTAAAGGTATAATATGGGAATTGGCTTTTGTTTTAATTTTTTTACCAGTATGGAGCATTTTGTTGGTTTGTGATCAGAGCTCCACTTGTTTCTGTAGATATTGTATAAGAATGTTGCGCATCCAAAACTAGCTGCATTCATCAAAACACATAGTTGGTTGAGTCTGTCTGGAGACTATCTCATTTTCCCTCAAAACCAATCTTTATTCAAGGGTGCGGCTCTTCACTATGTCAATTCCATGGAAGAGGTCAGTTTTTCTTCTTCAACTAAAATTTGAAACTTGATTGCTTTTTACTGTCTGCTTTGCAGTATCTTTTCACTGTTTCGTGCTTTCATTTCCATGGGTGTATCAGAAAGACTCTCTAAGTGTAGATAGAATGTTAAAACCATACTAGGGTTCTTGATTTTCTAAGAAGATTCCAAATACAACATTCATATCCATGACTTATAAAACACCTCAGCAATTCTAATGGTAAAGAATGTTTATTTAATGTTTTGTTTTTGCATTTACAAGCATCCATATACTATTTTTTAATCCCGTCATTTTCTAATCTCACTTGTAAATTATTGCAGTTTGCCATAAGTTACTGATTGTATTGGTATATTGGAATTCTTGAAATGTCTGAACCCTTTGCCCTTTGTCCTTTGTCCTTTGTCCATGTTTGGTGCTATTGGTGCTGGCCTTCGTCTTGTCTCCCACAAGATCCAATATATTACAACTGGTGGTGAATTTTTCAATAATTTGGATGGTCTTTTTTGTCAGTCTCAGGTGCTATAGTGTGAGGTCCACATGTGGGATTAGATTCACTCACTCCTAGACCATGTACGTTTGTGCTCAGGCTGCTGTTCCAATCTGGCAAATCAGGTGGCTCATGATCTTGCTGGTTTTATTGTCACAACAACCTGCAGTTGGCATGGACACTTTTCCCTTTCATCTCTGCTTATGTCTAGGCTAAGATGTATTGGCTTGGTGGATGCTTGGCTTGTCCACTTCTTGTCTTAGTAATTATAAAAGCTTGTAGTACACAGTTGGTGGCTTATTGTTGCTACCACAGTTGTTGTAGCTTTGGGTCATATTCATGTTAGATAGGTGGTTGACCCATGGAAAAAAATCCAAATTCAATTATTAGTGCTAACCCTAGATTAGCGACTTCTTGAAGAAGAAGAAAAGAAAGAAACCTATCCTCGAGTCTAAGATATATAGGTTGGGGTGGATTCATTTTAATCTTGAATGTGAACTTTTTTTATGTATCATCGTGAATGTGAAGAATTAAAAAACTTCATGTGAATAAGGATGTCTTTCTAGTCTCTAGACTCTAATATGGAAAAAATTATTGGCTTGAAACTTTCTTGTCATCCTAACATATTTATAATGTGTCTTGACATGACATACTGTATATGATGTTCAAAAGCCAGACTTGTCCCTGTTGCTAGTTTTATGACATATGAACTTGTAACATGTTTTGTTTATCTAATATAGTTACCTTTCAAAAAAAAAAAAAACATGTTATGTTTATTATTTTTTGTATCAATGTAGGGGGTCCTATTTGGACTTTTCAGCCAGATCTCAGTACTAGAGTTGACCATGGTTTTGAATGTATATCTTGAGCATTTCTTCAAACTTATTCAGTTAGCCTGTAGTTGCTGGAGTGTTTTTATTTTCTCCATATGGCCATACAAGGCAATGGGATGTTGGAGACAAAGGATGGTGTGGTAGTAAATGTTTCGTATTGGACAAGACATGTGTGCGTTTCTATGTGAAGTATCTGGGTTAGGTTGCTGCATATGAAATTTATGCTTGACAGATTTTTAATTTTGGGGCACATTGTTTTGTTGTGTTTTGAAATTTGGGTTACTTTTATAGATGGTACCAGACATTTTGAAATTTGGGTTTACTTTTATAGATGGTACCAGACATTGAATGGGGGAAGAATATTCGACTGGTTCTTGATATTGGATGCAAGGATGTAACTTTTGGTGCTGCTCTTCTTGAGAAAGATGTATTGACACTATCTTGGGGATTGAAGGATGACCAAGCAGATCTAGCCCAGGTTTCCCTTGAACGTGGGTTTCCTGCAGTAATTGGTAGTATGGCTACTAGGCGGCTTCCATTTCCTGGTGGTGTTTTTGATGCAATTCATTGTGGAGGATGCAGAATACCATGGCATTCTGATAGTATGTTTTGCATTTATCCATAACCCCCTTCCTTGGACCCCACACTGATTGGAATCATTGTGTTAGATTCTCATTATGAACTTTGAATATTTTGTAGGTGGGAAGCTTCTTCTTGAGATGAATAGGATTTTGCGGCCAGGTGGATACTTTGTTCTTTCAACTGAACATGAAAATATTGAAGTTGAAGAAGGTCTGAACTCCTATCGGAACTCTAACTTTTTATTGACTATGAGTTTCACATATAAATTCAGATGAATGAACTATTCATTTTTACTTTATTAGTTTGGTATGTGCTGCTTACCCAAGATGAGTCATCTAATCCATGAATAAATATGTACTTTAAAATTCAACAACTCATGATTTTCTATACATCTATAACCCATGGAATTACAATGCTTTCCATTTCTCAAAATTTTAGGCCAAAATAACTCATTCTCTGATTTCTTTTGTATTTTTCATACAAATTATGCTTATCTTCATTTTATTTTATTTTAGAAAGGTTACTTATCTTAACTTCATTTTATTTGCCATTTATATTGGGGGCATGAATACAAAATGCATGGATGGTAAATATTTTTTCTTTTTAAAATTTAAAATTTTTATTTTTTATTTTTTTGTGCAGACCACGAAATCTTACGATTTACAATGACATGATTTGATACAATTAGATGCCTAGAATGATTTAGAATGCCATTTTGGTTTTCAGAACATTGTTTGCTTTGGAAATCTCAAGTGTTTGATGACTGTAAGGTAAAATACAGAGACACTTTTAACATGATCCATCCACTTGCGACCAACATATAATGCTTTGTATCACTGAAATATAAAACCTTAGCAAGCTATATACATTTCCACTCAATGCATATTCATATTTCCTGATTGCTTTTTAGAAGGGAGATAGACGCTGTCACGAAGTTCATCTTGGTAAATCCAAAAATGAATGGCTACCCATTTTAGTTAATATAATGTTAAAATATGTTTTTGAAATGGTGTCAAGAAAATATGTTATCATGCCTTTCTATACGTTTGGTCTTTAAAGTGGAATGAAGAGCATATATAGCAGCACAAAAGCAAATTAAACCTTGATAACCTTCCTATGTATCTATCCTAATTCAAAAAACAATTACTGCTGATTACACTTTCATTATCCACGCTAGGAACCCTTTATCAGCAGGCTTCTCAGTCCCCATAGATATTTTGAGGTAAGACTGACAGGATTATATTTTTGGCTATTTAAAACATCTGCATTCAAAATTTCCATGTTTTTTTTCCTTGCTGTTTTAAAATAATAGAGGAGAGTGAACAAAGTTAACAGAAAAAGAGAGAGAAGTAGAAAATTGAAATAGATATCATAGGAAAAGAAGAGGAACATGCTAGTATGGTAATTTAGCCGAACTTGTCTCAAAAGTGAAACCCAATCAAATCAAAATTTAAGATCCATTAAATCATTTGATTGAATAAAAATTAAAGGGAGATGAAACACTTATCATGAAGTTGTACCCTTTAAGACTCTCATGCTCCTGTGGCAAGTCATAATTGGACTTTCAAGAGTTAGTTAATAAATCATCCAATGACTTGCCACATCAGCATAGGGTATGAAAGGGTATAATTTAAGGTAAGTTTAGCATTTTCCTAAATTAAACACAAAAACATAAATAATAAGAGTTGACAGAAAATAAATCAAATAATACATCATATACATCTTACATATCATGCACATTGAAATTAATCTATCTCATTCGTGTGACTCAACTACATGAACTTATGATCAATGTTAAATGTTTTAGAGTTTTGTTTTTTCATATACTTGAGTATACTCTTCTATATTTGAGGGAATGTATTTCACATTTTTACCAATGCTAATGCTTCATACCCTTATTATCCCTAAGAATCTGAGTGATCTTTACTGTCAGATTAATAATATTCATTTTGAAACCATTAAAATATTGGGCCCTAAGATATAGGATTACAATGATTGTATGAGTCTCCAACTTCACAAATCAGACATCAAAGAACTTTCATATTCATCTCCACATAATTATCTTCACATGATGGGCACTGTCCTCGAAAATAACCCTCATAGAAAAAAAATGTACTACTCTGCGACATGCAAAAGGTAGTAAATTTAAATAAAAAAATGTAACCGTCTTCCTTTCTTCTCCACCTCTTCGGCTTCAAACTTTGAGACCTATGAGAACGACTGAAAAAGGTTTGACCACCTGGGCACCTAAAGCCTAAAGCGGATAGTGAGATAGATATTGACATTGAAAGAAAAGAGAAAATGCAGAGAGAGATATTCAGAAGAAAAAGGAAAAAGAGAGAACAGAGAGATCTTGGAGTGATTATGAGTTGAGAAGAGACATTTGGGGAGAATCCTAAGGATGCAAACTTGGATAAATTGTTATATACATTGAAGGGGCCAATAAAGGAAGTCTCAAAAATTCATCTCCTAAATCTTCTAACCATAAAAAGGGATTACAGGGCGTCCCCTGCCGGCCACCTCCCCCTTGGTTCTACCCTTGATTTGTTGAAAGCTAGGTTTTTGGATTTAAGATTAGGGAGATATTATGACGATTAAAATAGGATTTCTTTTGGAACTTCAACTGTTCGATAAACAAACGACCATGATTCATTTGATAGTGGCCTGAAACTTTCTCTTTTGATGTAGATAGAGTAGAGAGATTAGCAACTTCGGTTATTATTTTTCTGTCCTTGTTCCTTTATTATACCAATTGTGGAACATAATGTTGGAAAGAATTCTTGAAGTCAGTTTTGTATTTATTCCAATCATAATTAAGCAATGTTGACTCTTCAAGATGTTTGATGCACCTATGTTTGATGCACACACCCATGGTGGACACTTGCACCCATGTCGGACTCTCTTCTTGGTCTTTTCTAGTGCTTTTTAACATTGTATTCAAAGACGAATAAAATATTTTATCACTTTTCTCCTCTTAAAACCTAATTAAACAAGCAATGTGTTTTCACTTAATTGTTTATAGTAAAATTAGTATATATATATATATATTGAAAGATGAGTAAAATTAGTATACTATTTTTTATGAGTGTTATTTTTGCATCTTATGTTCGTTTAAAATAAATCTATATTATTATTTTTAAAATATGATGCCTTGTCCCATGATGCAATTTTGGCAAATGATGATGATGTTATGTCCCCAGTTGGGGTTTCTTTTTTTGGGCCGAGTTTGACACCTTGCACCCATGTTGGACTCCAACACTCGCATTTGTACCCGTGTGTGCGTGTGCATGTCTATAAATGATGTGCAAACTATCTGTTGCTCATTGTTTTATGGTGGATAACAACACAATGGTCTATGATGAAAACAACATGCGCAGATGGATTTGATAAATGTAAAAATATCTAAGAAATTTGTAGGTTTTATGATATATGTTAATAGTATTTTCCTTATTGGTTCATGCTTCTGTCTGCTTGCATGCATAAATGTATACTGTACCACCTCGACATGCACACAGAGAAACAAAGAGTACAATATTTGTTCTCATTGATTGAAATTGTTTCATGAACAAGCTCCGGTGTCATGTGGTGGCCTCTTATTGATGAAGTCATTAACTAGATTAGGCTTATTTGTGAGTCCAATCTCTGGCTGCATCATCTTAAGTTCTTCACAATGGACAACTCAACCATATTACACTTGATTTGTTACTAGTTTTGTTTTAGGGGTTTTGCTTTGTATCCAGATACTTGTCCATATTGGTCATGTCTTGTAAAGGCTACCTTTCAACCTCCTTAACCTCTTATTGGTTTTTGGTGTGGAACCACTTGTTTAGATTGTTGTGAATGTCTGAGACCATGGGACTCTAGGATCTTTTTCTCCATCCATTTTATGGATGCAATGGAAGGATAATTTACATTGGGTTTCCGTTTTGGTTATACTATGGATATAAGTTGTCAGAATTGTGCTCTACTAGAATGCTCCCTGGTCAGAAGTCTCCCCAACATCACTTCTAGAGTTCTCTACTAGAATGCTCTATTTGATGTATCTTTTTTATTTCTTATTTTTTCTTATTCTTTTTCATGTTTCTCTCCCTTATCATTGGCTCTGAGTATATATGTCCTATACTCGGATACCTTCTCTTGTACTTCCTTTTTATTTTAATGGTATTAAGTCGTCAATATTTAAAAAAAAAAAATCACTTCAACAAAGGTTTGGTCCTTTTCTGGTTTCAATGTGGTCCCACTTCCCAACGGCCTCGTAAGTGGATTTTATTATGAAGTTTTCCATCCTCGAGAGTCCCAGCTAATACCATGCACCTCTGGTTATTAATGATAAGGAATTGCTAAGCATTATTGGCAATGTCCATTGTTTTGTGTGGGATCTGTTTTTGGTTCATGATTATCTTAGTCAATTGGGTTTTCCACCTTTACCTTTCAGGGAAAAAAAATGAAAAAAGGTTGTCCACCAGTATCTTTTTTTTTGAGTGATGAGGGTAGAATTTATTACTAAGAAAGCCAAAGAATATGCATCTTTGAATTGCTACAAGGAGAAACTGCATCAAAAAAAGAAAAAAGAAGAAGAAAAAGAATGCTAGATACACAAGTACAATGAGAATCAAAACAATAATAAGCCAAGAAGCTCTAGGATACTAATGACCCTCTCTAAATGGGATATCTGAGCAATTGACAGAAGCATCCATTGTCATAACCCTGTGACAATGTTGAGCTTGGATCTTTTGATCGTGATAGCCTTTGGAGAGGCTTTCTTCCAACACTCACCTATTACTATTGATCTCATGTTATTGAGGATTGGGTCATGGGATTTTCATTTCCTTCTAGATTATATTGGTGAATTGTAACGCCCCGCCCTTTTTCACCCGTTTTACGAAAATCAGAGTCTATTTTTTTTTTTTTTAAATAGAAGAGTGAGAGAGGACGCGGACGCCACGACGCGAGTTAAGTTCGAGCTTCTAAAGCCCGACCCTTAACTGGCCAACCCCACGCGTGCGCGGAACTAAGTCCACGAGAATGATTCACGCGTGGGAAGTAAGCTCGCGGATTATAGTTATTGCGGAACATGGTAATAGAGTCTATCCTACCGGTTTTTAGATAGAAGGGAAGATATAACATTGAATTTACCAAAATGCCCCTACGTTCATGATTGTATCACAAAATGCATCATCCATAAGTAACGTCCAAACCATCGCAGGAAATGTAAAATTATACAACCCGACAAGCTAAGCTACTTTAAAATTACATCACCAAAATGTAAAATATAATATAAACTAAGACTGCGCTTTCCAAGCTCCTAAGCTTGGCCTCCGGTATGTCCACCGCTTCCTGCCTCTCCTGCGTCATCAGCTAGGGTAGAAGTAGGGCGTTAGTCAACGCGCCCAGTAGGACTCCGAGTAGGGCTAGCACATGGATTAGTGATATACACATATCGATAACATAAAATACAACAAAATAAGTATGTGATGAATGCTATGTCATGGGTGCTTATGTCATGTGTCCCACCCATTATCCGTATGATCATACAATATCCTGTTCCCCATGTTTGCTTCTCGGTCGCCCCGACGGAGCATGGACTCCGGTTATCGAACTATCCCCATGTGTGATTCTCGGTCGCCCCGACGGAGCATGGACTCCGGTCATAGCCCTCAGGCTATCCCCATGTCTGATTTCTCGGTCGCCCCGACGGAGCATGGACTCCGGTTTTATTATTTTCCTGCCCATGCCATGCATGAGATGTACGTGCATTATGCTATGTAGTATATAGATAAATCATAATTTTGATATACCATACATAGCCATATAATGCATAATATAAAAATATAATCCATAAGATTCATAGCTTGAAACTCATCATAAGAATAAAACATAATCATAAATAATTTAAAACACCATCACATATCCATCGCTTACAAAAAGGTAGGAATCCTACCGAATACCGTGTCGCGTTCCGTTATGCTTCCTGTTCGATAATCCGGTCGCCGATCGCGTACCGTTTGCGACGCCCGATACCTTATTACATTTACCGAATTAGTCCATACATCGTCTACGATTAAGTCCCTAACTTAGCCCATTATCCATTGGTTCTAGATTCATAAATAGATCCAATTTTGGCCCAAATTTAAAATTCCGATTTGCGAGCCTAAAACGCAGCAACTAATCGCTTTACTTAATCATTCATAATATTTCCATTTTCATGTCCAACCCCCATAGGGTTTGGCCATGTACCATGGTCAAACCCATGGTCCTTCAATGTGGCCACAAATTACGGTTTTGCCACTCTCCTTCCATGGTAAATCATCCATTCATTTATGTGCATTCTAAGTCCAAGATTCATTCATACTTAGGTCCATTCAATCATGACCTTACATCATAAAATCAGCCACCTAATATTTAATTTTGAAAAATAATTACTCCCACACCTAATTCCACATTTTTGGCCTAAGGTGTGGCCCACATATCATTTTTATAAATCCATCAAAATCTAGTATTCTTCTACATTATTTTCCATTTATTAAAGCCACTAATCACTACCCTAAGGTTCACCTTTATGGATACCATTTTCAAAGACTAAGTTTTGTCCCAAAATAATCCAATTTAAAATCATAAAACTTTAATCATTTTGGCCCTTTAAATCAAACTCCTAAACATTGATACATGCATTTAACCTTAGCCTAAAATTGATCAAAATTTGGGTCATGGGTTCGGCCATACACCATGGCCGAACCCATGATGTTTCTTTCCCCATTTTTTTCTTGGTTTCAATTACCCATTTAAACATACCTCCAATCATCCATTTCAATCACTATCTTATTCCATTTAAACATCACATATGGTACTTGTAACATCCATTTAAATTTCATCATTAACTTAACTTAAGTTCCATTCCATTTAAGCACATATATAACATACTTAGCCCATGAATGACCTAAAGACATGGGTCATGGGTTCGGCCATACACCATGGCCGAACCCATGATGTCTTTCCCTCATTTTATCTTGGATTTTTAATTACATTTAAAATCCACTTCTACCACTCATCATTTCCTCATTACCTCCATAATTCAAAATTATTTATTCCACCACTTCCATCGTTCTATTCTTATAAAAATAATTAACCATCACCATAGTTCCAAAAAAAATTCCTAACACATCATTCATGGATTTCATCATAAAACTTTTTCCAAAAATTTGCCTACATTTAACCCTTGAAACCCTAACCATTCTCCATCATTTTCAAACCTTAACATCTTAATAAATTCATCACCATTTACCATGGGGTTCGGCCATGCTACATGGCCGAACCCTAAGGTCTATCCAATCCATCAAAATTTCCATTTTCCTATGCTTAATAAAGACTTAAAAATTCTATTTAGAAATTCCATTCTTCCATTTCTTAATCCATTCCTCCATTTTTATCCATTTCTTATCTTATCTTTTGATGGATCTTAGATCCATGGCCCACCACGTTTTTGGCCACATTTAGTCTAAGAAATGGATTTTATATTCCTAAAATAAAATCTTGTTTAAAGAAATCTTACCGCCCGACGACTCCTCCGGTCTTTGTCGCTCCCGTCAACCTCTTTGGCCTCCTTTCTTCTTCCTCTCCTTGTTTGATCGGCTAGATGAGCTTGATCAATGGTGGGACATGCTTGGATTGGCTAAGATAGGGTTAGGTTGAGAGGGAAAGAGTATGGAAATGAGGGAGAAAATTCTTCAAGGATCTTGATCTTGGGGTGGCCCAAGACTTAATCTTTTCCTTCTCTTTTCTTCTTCTTTCTTTCTAAGTTTTTCTTCTAAGCTTTGTTCTCTTTTCCTTAGTGCAAGGGACGTTTTTTGAGAGTGCAAGAGAGAGAGGGAGAGAGAGAGATGGAAAGGAGATGAGAAATGAGATCAAACACATCTCATTTTGGTTGACCAAACTACACTCTACCATTATGGCTCCACCAACCAAAGTATGGCCTCCCTTGACCTTGGTGGTGGTGGTTGAGACCAACCACCACCAAGCCAACGATTTTGGTGTTTGTACATGGGTGGTTTGAGTCTTCCAACCTTGACCATTTGACCCACTCATGGCTAGGTATGGGTCACCATGTTTGGAGTGGTGGTGGTTGGGATAAAACCACCACCCTAAGTCCATGGTAATTTTGTGTTTTTTCTTAGGTGGTTTGTGTTTCTTAGAGTGGTTTTGGTCTAGATAAAACCATCATTTGACTTCTTCCATTGACCCAAAGTTGACCAATCTAATTAGTTTAATTAATTGGATCCTTTAGGTTAATTAATTCTTATCTAATTTAATTTCATTAATTTCTCTAAGAAATCCACCCATGGTTGACCAAGTCAACCATGGTGGACGGCCCCCACCTATACCTACCCCACCCGCCACCTCACCTGATGAGGTGGAGGTGGGCCCCACTTGGCCATGTTATTGATTTTAACTTAAATCCTTTTTCCAATAATTTTAATCAATTTAATTCACCTTAGTCCACCTTAGTCCTCTCAATTTATCCATGGTTGACCAAGTCAACCATGATGGTTGGTCCCACTTTCTCCTTGGTCCACACGCCACCTCAATGGGTGAGGTGGAGGTGGGCCCCATTTGGCCATATCACTTAATCTTGATACATCTTAACTTAGATAATTTTATAATTATCCAATCCATTTAATTTATTTAATTGGATTACCATTGGGCCCATGGCCCAATTATATTTTGTCTTTCCATTTATTTTAGGGCTTATCTACTTTGGCCCATTGGGTCCCCTTTGGCCTTTGACCCAAATTGACCATCTTTGACCCGATTACTTACCATTGACCAATTACATGTATCAATTCCAATTCAAGGTTTATTGGGTAACCATTGGGCCCATGGCCCAATTAGGTTCCCTCCTTTTCCACTTACCTTAGGATTTGAACCGGTTTTGATCCATTGGGCCCCACATGGCTATCGGGCCCACTTGACCATCATTGACCCGCTTGGTTCTCATTGACTCATTAAATGGATTTCATCCAATCCATGGCCCAATTGGGCCATCCTTGGGCCATTGTCCCAAAATTTGGTCCATTTGGCATTTTATTACATCAAACTTCAATTTAAAATGAATAAATGCCAATATATATATTTATCGAAAATTCGGGTTATTACAATAGAATCCTCTTTTGAAATTTTCGTCCCGAAAATTCGAGTGAAGTAGGGGTCCAAAACAACTCATGCGAAGAGCTCCGGATAAGCAGTCTTCATCTCCGACTCAAGTTCCCAGGTGGTTTCTTCACTGCCATGTCGTTCCCATACCACCTTGACGAACTGAATGGCGCGGTTCCGTAGCACCCTTTGTTCGCTTTCAATAACTCTGACCGGCTTCTCCACATATGTCACATCGCTTTGTACATCGATGTCTTGAACATTTATCACATGAGAAGGATCAGGATTGTACTTTCTCAGCATGGACACATGAAACACATCATGTAGAGATGACAGCTGTGGAGGGAGCGCTAACTGATAAGCTACCCCTCCCACCCTCTTCAGTATTGGAAACGGCCCCACAAATCTAGGCGACAGTTTCCCTTTCTTTCCGAACCTCATGTGCCCTTTTCGTGGCGAGACTTTTAAGAACACTAAGTCTCCCACCTCAAACTCGAGGAACCTTCTCCTCTTGTCGGCATAGTTTTTCTGACGGCTCTGTGCAGTGAGTAGATGTTGTCGTATCAGCTTAATCTGTGCTGTAGTCTCTGCAACCAAATCTGGCCCAATCAACGCAGGCTCACCGGCCTCCGTCCAACACACTGGCGATCTACACGGTCTACCATACAAGGCCTCAAACGGAGCCATCTGGAGACTTGCCTGGTAACTGTTATTGTAAGAGAACTCCACCAGTGGCAGATGATCCTCCCATCCGCCCTTGAAGTCTAGCATGCATGCTCTCAGCATATCTTCCAGTGTCTGTATCGTCCTCTCTGACTGTCCATCAGTCTGTGGATGAAATGCTGTGCTAGTTAATACGTCGGTTCCCATAGCTGACTGCAAACCTTGCCATACTCTGCCGGTGAATCGGCCATCCCTGTCGGATACAATAGACCGGGGAATACCATGTAACCTGATGATCTCCCGGATGTACCGTCGACCCAAAGTCTCTGATGAATCTGTCATCTTGATGGGAAGGAAATGTGCAGACTTGGTCAACCGGTCCACTATGACCCATATCGCATCGTTGCCCTTTGATGACCTGGGTAGCCCTGTTACAAAATCCATGGTTATGTGCTCCCATTTCCATTCTGGTACCGGTAAGGGTGCAAGTAGGCCCGGTGGTTTCCGATGTTCTGTCTTAACCTGTTGACATGTTAAGCAACGAGCAACAAACTCTGCCACGTCTTTCTTAAGTCCTTGCCACCAATAGTGCCTCTTAAGATCATGGTACATCTTCGTGCTGCCCGGGTGGATAGAGAGTTTGGTTTGGTGTGCTTCAATCAGCAACTCTCTTCTACAATTCTTAGGTACGTATGTCCTACCTCGGAACATAAGACCCTGTCCTGGTCGTAATTCCCACTCCGGTACAACCTCACCGGTAGACATTTTAGCCCAGATCTCTTCCACCTCTGGATCTGTTCGTTGCTCCCGTTCAATCTCGGAGACCATGTTGGATCGTATGATCAGATTATATATGGTCCCATGATTATTGAGGTAGAGTTTAAATTCTCTGATGGTATTCAGTACCTCCCATTCCGTCCTGATCATGCTGGCTACTGTCGCATGTGACAAGCGACTGAGGGCATCCGCCACTTTGTTTGCCTTGCCCGGATGATACCGAAGTGCGAACTCATAATCCGCCAGATATTCCATCCATCTACGCTGTCTCATATTGAGTTCTTTCTGATCAAATAAGTATTTCAAACTTTTGTGATCCGAGAACACCTCAAACTTTTCACCGTAGAGGTAGTGTCTCCAGCTTTTGAGAGCGAAGACTACCGCTGCTAGTTCTAGATCATGTGTGGGATAATGGCGTTCATGAATTTTCAACTGTCTTGATCCATACGCCACCGCACGATTACTTTGACTAAGTGTGCACCCCAGTCCTTCACCGGAGGCATCGCAGTACACCTCATAATTTTTGCCTCTTTCCGGTAAGATTAGAATAGGAGCGGTCGTAAGCCTCTCCTTAAGCTCCTCAAATCTTTGATTGCACAGATTGGACCACTCAAACTTGACTCCTTTCTGAGTGAGTCGGGTAAGTGGAGCCGCAATCTTGGAGAAGTCCATGATGAATTTCCGATAGTAACCGGCCAATCCCAGAAAACTGCGGATTTCGGTCACATTTGTCGGCACTTTCCATTCCTTGACTGCTGCCACCTTAGCCGGGTCCACGGCTATACCTTCCTCTGATATGATGTGCCCCAAGAAGTTGACTTCAGATAACCAAAATTCACATTTGCTGGCTTTGGCATACAATTGGTTCTTCCGCAAGGTGTCTAGGACTATCCGTAGGTGCTCGGCATGTTCGTTCTGACTTTTGGAGTAGATCAGAATATCATCGATGAATACGATCACAAACTGATCTAAGTATGGACGGAATATCCTATTCATTAGGTCCATGAACACCGCCGGTGCATTAGTAAGTCCAAACGGCATGACTACATACTCATATAATCCATACCGTGTCCTGAAAGCAGTCTTCTCTATGTCCTCCTCTCTAACCCGAATTTGATGGTATCCGGACATCAGGTCAATCTTAGAGAAATGAGAGGAACCCCTAAGTTGATCAAACAGATCATCAATCCGGGGTAGGGGATACTTGTTCCTGACAGTCAACTGATTTAATTTCCTATAGTCCACACACATTCGTAGGGTACCGTCTTTCTTTTTCACAAATAACACTGGGGCTCCCCATGCGGATGTACTGTTCCGAATGAAGCCTAGTCTGAGCAGTTCATCAATTTGTTTCTTCAGTTCGGTCATCTCAGCTGGCGCCATCCTATAATGGGGTAATGATACTGGAGCGGCGCCGGGGTATAATTTCATTTCAAAGTCTATCTCCCTCTTGGGTGGCAAACCAGGGAGTTCTATTGGGAATACCTCGGCAAAATCTGCTACTACCGCCGGAAGTTCAACCGTTGGTGCCTTATCTAATCTGAGGCTATTCAAGGCAAGATGGTTCAATTCCTCCTGCAGTCTTCTAGGGATACCCTGCCTGTCAGCGTGTACCATGTACCGCTTTCCCTCGGGTGACCAAAATGTTACCCTACGAAGATGGCAGTCAATATGGGCCTGATACGTAGTCAACCAGTCCATGCCAAAAATGACATCATATTCCGCCATATCGATTACTAAATAATCGAACTCGAATCTGAATCCCGCGAGTTCCGTGTTCAATGCCGTACATATTAGTCCTAATGATGTGTCTCCGACGGGGGATACAATGGTGAGTGATGTGGACAGGTTTTGTACTAGTGTACCCGTGGCAGATATGAATGCAGCAGATATGAATGAATGCGATGCTCCAGAGTCAAATAAAGTAATAGCATAGGAACTACCAATTACAGCCATACCTTGCATCACTGAACGGTCCACTGCTATTGGAGATGGTATGGTGAAGAGTCGTCCAGATCCCGCAGGTTTTGGTGCCCGCCCCGCCTGATTATGTGTTCTGCCTCCCCGCGACTGTGTTGGTCTAGTTGGAGGGCGGAAAGGGCCCCTGAAGTTGGAGGGTCGGCTAGTCTGTGGACACTCTCTCTTGTAGTGGCCCTGTTGGCCACACTGATAACAGGTGTTCCCTCCCCGGGGAACCTGTGTGACTGATGCTGATGTAGAAGGCTGACTAGGGCGAAAGCTCCCGGTAGATCCCGTGGAGGGTGAGGGCCTGCTATGATTTGGGCGGAACTTCTTGTTGGGTTGGAATGTTCCCCGCCCACCCTGCCCTCGCCGGTTGTCGAACCGCACTATCTCATTTAGTTCCTTTTCTGCAATGGTGGCCCTGCTAACCACCCCTGCTAGTGTGGGCTCTTTGAAAATGGTTACTCTATTCTTGATGCTTGGCCGAAGGCCCCGTTCAAACTTACGGGCCCTTCGGTGTTCAGTATCCACCATATAGAACCCATAGATAGACAGTTTAAGAAATTCTCTGTGATACTCCGCCACTGTCATGTTGCCCTGTACCAGTGAGATGAAAGCTTCAGTCTGGCTCTCTCTTTCTTCCTCCGGAAAGAATTGTTCTAGGAAGGTGGCCGAGAACCACTCCCATGTCATGGGTATCCTTTCTCCTTCCGGTATCAATGCTTGTTGCTTTTCTACCACTTCCCACCAACTACCGGCATCCTCGATCAGTTGGGATGTGGCTAATAAGATCTTATCAGAAGTACTGGAAATCTGGAGCAAATTCAAGATTTGGTTGATCCTTTTTAACCAGTGTTCCGCTCCCACAGCCCCTTCCTTTCCCTTGAAGTAGGGAGGGCGCTGTTGTTGGAAGTCCTTGACCATCTTTCGTTTACTTGAATCGCTGGCGGTCGCATTGCCGCTTGAATGTTGTTGTAGAGCAGAAGCGATTGCCGCTTGAACTATGTCCTTCAACTCGGGAGGTACACCTTCTACGTTGATACTATTTTGTCCCTCGGCTGTATGAGGTGGTGGTACCTCTTCTTCCTGTCGAGGGGGTGTTACCTCTCTCTCCACTCGGGGGTTACGACGGGTTCTTCTCTTTGGCGGCATCTTTTTCCTAAGTCATCGAAACATATTGACTTAGTTCTTTCACAATCATTGTCATGTTCATAGTTTGGAATAATTTTCCTAAGTATCAAATGTTCCTTCAATTTGGGGGAGAATTATTGATTAAGTATACTTCGTTTTTTTGGGGGAAATTCCTAAGTATTGAATGTTGTGTCTTTCATTTGGGGAAAAGTTGCCAAATAAGCATACTTGGTTTGGGGAAAACTTCCCATCTAGCTATGTTTGTCCATTTTTGTGAAATTGGGGGAAAATCTCCTAATTTTGGTAATTCCCTCAATGTTATAATGATTGTACTTCCCTTCCTATCATTTCTTACGTCAAATGTGGCGCTCAGATTGAATGTTTCAGTCTGAGTCAATCGAAGTAGATTAACCCGGCCCCCGTGCAGCGGACTCCGAAGAGTCGGTCAGTTGGGATTCTTAGCTGTCAGTGAGACATGCAACCGTCTTAATCATACTTCGAGAGATTCATTCTTTCGATTTCGCTCTGATACCAACTGTAACGCCCCGCCCTTTTTCACCCGTTTTACGAAAATCAGAGTCTATTTTTTTTTTTTTTTTTTAAATAGAAGAGTGAGAGAGGACGCGGACGCCACGACGCGAGTTAAGTTCGAGCTTCTAAAGCCCGACCCTTAACTGGCCAACCCCACGCGTGCGCGGAACTAAGTCCACGAGAATGATTCACGCGTGGGAAGTAAGCTCGCGGATTATAGTTATTGCGGAACATGGTAATAGAGTCTATCCTACCGGTTTTTAGATAGAAGGGAAGATATAACATTGAATTTACCAAAATGCCCCTACGTTCATGATTGTATCACAAAATGCATCATCCATAAGTAACGTCCAAACCATCGCAGGAAATGTAAAATTATACAACCCGACAAGCTAAGCTACTTTAAAATTACATCACCAAAATGTAAAATATAATATAAACTAAGACTGCGCTTTCCAAGCTCCTAAGCTTGGCCTCCGGTATGTCCACCGCTTCCTGCCTCTCCTGCGTCATCAGCTAGGGTAGAAGTAGGGCGTTAGTCAACGCGCCCAGTAGGACTCCGAGTAGGGCTAGCACATGGATTAGTGATATACACATATCGATAACATAAAATACAACAAAATAAGTATGTGATGAATGCTATGTCATGGGTGCTTATGTCATGTGTCCCACCCATTATCCGTATGATCATACAATATCCTGTTCCCCATGTTTGCTTCTCGGTCGCCCCGACGGAGCATGGACTCCGGTTATCGAACTATCCCCATGTGTGATTCTCGGTCGCCCCGACGGAGCATGGACTCCGGTCATAGCCCTCAGGCTATCCCCATGTCTGATTTCTCGGTCGCCCCGACGGAGCATGGACTCCGGTTTTATTATTTTCCTGCCCATGCCATGCATGAGATGTACGTGCATTATGCTATGTAGTATATAGATAAATCATAATTTTGATATACCATACATAGCCATATAATGCATAATATAAAAATATAATCCATAAGATTCATAGCTTGAAACTCATCATAAGAATAAAACATAATCATAAATAATTTAAAACACCATCACATATCCATCGCTTACAAAAAGGTAGGAATCCTACCGAATACCGTGTCGCGTTCCGTTATGCTTCCTGTTCGATAATCCGGTCGCCGATCGCGTACCGTTTGCGACGCCCGATACCTTATTACATTTACCGAATTAGTCCATACATCGTCTACGATTAAGTCCCTAACTTAGCCCATTATCCATTGGTTCTAGATTCATAAATAGATCCAATTTTGGCCCAAATTTAAAATTCCGATTTGCGAGCCTAAAACGCAGCAACTAATCGCTTTACTTAATCATTCATAATATTTCCATTTTCATGTCCAACCCCCATAGGGTTTGGCCATGTACCATGGTCAAACCCATGGTCCTTCAATGTGGCCACAAATTACGGTTTTGCCACTCTCCTTCCATGGTAAATCATCCATTCATTTATGTGCATTCTAAGTCCAAGATTCATTCATACTTAGGTCCATTCAATCATGACCTTACATCATAAAATCAGCCACCTAATATTTAATTTTGAAAAATAATTACTCCCACACCTAATTCCACATTTTTGGCCTAAGGTGTGGCCCACATATCATTTTTATAAATCCATCAAAATCTAGTATTCTTCTACATTATTTTCCATTTATTAAAGCCACTAATCACTACCCTAAGGTTCACCTTTATGGATACCATTTTCAAAGACTAAGTTTTGTCCCAAAATAATCCAATTTAAAATCATAAAACTTTAATCATTTTGGCCCTTTAAATCAAACTCCTAAACATTGATACATGCATTTAACCTTAGCCTAAAATTGATCAAAATTTGGGTCATGGGTTCGGCCATACACCATGGCCGAACCCATGATGTTTCTTTCCCCATTTTTTTCTTGGTTTCAATTACCCATTTAAACATACCTCCAATCATCCATTTCAATCACTATCTTATTCCATTTAAACATCACATATGGTACTTGTAACATCCATTTAAATTTCATCATTAACTTAACTTAAGTTCCATTCCATTTAAGCACATATATAACATACTTAGCCCATGAATGACCTAAAGACATGGGTCATGGGTTCGGCCATACACCATGGCCGAACCCATGATGTCTTTCCCTCATTTTATCTTGGATTTTTAATTACATTTAAAATCCACTTCTACCACTCATCATTTCCTCATTACCTCCATAATTCAAAATTATTTATTCCACCACTTCCATCGTTCTATTCTTATAAAAATAATTAACCATCACCATAGTTCCAAAAAAAATTCCTAACACATCATTCATGGATTTCATCATAAAACTTTTTCCAAAAATTTGCCTACATTTAACCCTTGAAACCCTAACCATTCTCCATCATTTTCAAACCTTAACATCTTAATAAATTCATCACCATTTACCATGGGGTTCGGCCATGCTACATGGCCGAACCCTAAGGTCTATCCAATCCATCAAAATTTCCATTTTCCTATGCTTAATAAAGACTTAAAAATTCTATTTAGAAATTCCATTCTTCCATTTCTTAATCCATTCCTCCATTTTTATCCATTTCTTATCTTATCTTTTGATGGATCTTAGATCCATGGCCCACCACGTTTTTGGCCACATTTAGTCTAAGAAATGGATTTTATATTCCTAAAATAAAATCTTGTTTAAAGAAATCTTACCGCCCGACGACTCCTCCGGTCTTTGTCGCTCCCGTCAACCTCTTTGGCCTCCTTTCTTCTTCCTCTCCTTGTTTGATCGGCTAGATGAGCTTGATCAATGGTGGGACATGCTTGGATTGGCTAAGATAGGGTTAGGTTGAGAGGGAAAGAGTATGGAAATGAGGGAGAAAATTCTTCAAGGATCTTGATCTTGGGGTGGCCCAAGACTTAATCTTTTCCTTCTCTTTTCTTCTTCTTTCTTTCTAAGTTTTTCTTCTAAGCTTTGTTCTCTTTTCCTTAGTGCAAGGGACGTTTTTTGAGAGTGCAAGAGAGAGAGGGAGAGAGAGAGATGGAAAGGAGATGAGAAATGAGATCAAACACATCTCATTTTGGTTGACCAAACTACACTCTACCATTATGGCTCCACCAACCAAAGTATGGCCTCCCTTGACCTTGGTGGTGGTGGTTGAGACCAACCACCACCAAGCCAACGATTTTGGTGTTTGTACATGGGTGGTTTGAGTCTTCCAACCTTGACCATTTGACCCACTCATGGCTAGGTATGGGTCACCATGTTTGGAGTGGTGGTGGTTGGGATAAAACCACCACCCTAAGTCCATGGTAATTTTGTGTTTTTTCTTAGGTGGTTTGTGTTTCTTAGAGTGGTTTTGGTCTAGATAAAACCATCATTTGACTTCTTCCATTGACCCAAAGTTGACCAATCTAATTAGTTTAATTAATTGGATCCTTTAGGTTAATTAATTCTTATCTAATTTAATTTCATTAATTTCTCTAAGAAATCCACCCATGGTTGACCAAGTCAACCATGGTGGACGGCCCCCACCTATACCTACCCCACCCGCCACCTCACCTGATGAGGTGGAGGTGGGCCCCACTTGGCCATGTTATTGATTTTAACTTAAATCCTTTTTCCAATAATTTTAATCAATTTAATTCACCTTAGTCCACCTTAGTCCTCTCAATTTATCCATGGTTGACCAAGTCAACCATGATGGTTGGTCCCACTTTCTCCTTGGTCCACACGCCACCTCAATGGGTGAGGTGGAGGTGGGCCCCATTTGGCCATATCACTTAATCTTGATACATCTTAACTTAGATAATTTTATAATTATCCAATCCATTTAATTTATTTAATTGGATTACCATTGGGCCCATGGCCCAATTATATTTTGTCTTTCCATTTATTTTAGGGCTTATCTACTTTGGCCCATTGGGTCCCCTTTGGCCTTTGACCCAAATTGACCATCTTTGACCCGATTACTTACCATTGACCAATTACATGTATCAATTCCAATTCAAGGTTTATTGGGTAACCATTGGGCCCATGGCCCAATTAGGTTCCCTCCTTTTCCACTTACCTTAGGATTTGAACCGGTTTTGATCCATTGGGCCCCACATGGCTATCGGGCCCACTTGACCATCATTGACCCGCTTGGTTCTCATTGACTCATTAAATGGATTTCATCCAATCCATGGCCCAATTGGGCCATCCTTGGGCCATTGTCCCAAAATTTGGTCCATTTGGCATTTTATTACATCAAACTTCAATTTAAAATGAATAAATGCCAATATATATATTTATCGAAAATTCGGGTTATTACATGAATTAAGTTGGTCATGGAGATTATGTCATGGTTTAAAGAGTTAATGCAGTGATTACATTCAAATTGGATTGGGACTGCATCATTTTGGTTCTGAGTCTCAATCTTGGATTCCTTCTACTTACTTGAAATATCCTTGTAGCCAATGCCACGTGGGAGAGAAATTCGACGAGGAAGATGGTATCTGTCCACAAAATGTTGATAGAAAACCTGGGAAGACAAGTTATGGAATAGTCTAAGCAACTTGCTCTTTTGAGAATGTCTCTCAAGATTCGGAGGGAGAATCAATTACCCTGTTTCATCGGTGCACCTGACAGTTAGGGTCTTGACATGCTGGAGGTCACAACAACAATCAAGACGGTAGTTTGTGGTCATTGTCATTAGAAGGTCATGAAGTGGCTGTTTATGTTGATTGGTCGAAACCACCATTCTAGGACTACAAGTCAAATGATGGGGAAGGTCTTATTTGATCACCATCAGATTCTAAATCCTATTCCTTGAATCAGATTTCAAGAAAGAAAAAACCGAAAAAGTTGCAGCAATGGTTGATTGGAACGATAAAGTTAAAGCATATGATGACCCACTTTGGAAGAACTTATCTAGAACTCATTACAATCAAATAAATTGCACCAGTTCGTAGATGCCATGGAGGATTTACGATTTACAAGTGCAAGGGGGAGTGTTAATCTAACATTTCATCATCATTGAGATTAAACACAAAGTTCACAATCCATGATTTTCCAATATTCTATATTTTTGGATACTTCATCAAAGAAATTTATGGGGTTTTGAAATTTCATATTGGTTTGGACTGGTTCATCCGATATCATATTGTGAAGGTACTTTTGGCATGCTTCATCATTCTCTTCGGTTGGTGGGTGTCTCACTCGCTACTTAGATATGGCATTGCTGACGGTCACATTGATTGTTCGACATTGGGCAGCTAATGCAAGTTTCTAAGATGTTTGCATGTGTTTGAGAGTGCTAAATCTAGTGGAGTGTAGGATGTGTTAGAGAGTGCTAAATGGCTGTTATGTGCGTTGTTGTTGGTTAGTAAGGATTTTAGTGGTTTTTTTATGTCAGATTTCTATAGAACATGGGATGGTTGTTTGAATAGGAGGTCTAGAAAGGAGAAGTGTAGGGAAGCTTGGTCTTCCCTCCCTCCTGATGTTTTTAAGGGAAATCGGGGCCAACGGAGTAGAAGGGCTAGTGAGGAACTCGGAAGGATCAACCCTCTTATTTTTTATAGGACCATTAGGTATTAGAGATTCAAATGAGGCGGAATTGTTTGGGATTAGGAGAGCTTTGGAACTTTGGGCAAACCATGGTAGGGGGAAGTTAATCATTGAAGGGATTCGGTAAATGCAATTAAATAAGCTAGAGGAAGCATAAGACTGTCTTGGAAATTGCTAGTAGCGGTTAGGGAAATCAAAGTATTAGCTTCATCAATAGATATATTCCTTCCAGCATGTCAAACACTTCGTGAACGGTGTAGCCAACTTTTTGACTAAAAGTTGGAGTGTATGGGGAACATGAGTGTGTTGTATTGTGTTGAGGTGTATTTTTTGTTTTCCTGATTATTTGGTTCTGAGTGGGGGATAAGGGGTTGATGGGGTTGATTTGTTTGTATTGAGTTGATTCGTTTGTATTAGGGTTTATGATAGGATTTTTCCCCTTTTCCTTGGTTTTTGGGGTTGGTAAATCTTTGATACCTTATACACTATTCTTTCTTCTTTAATATATATATTTTTTTGTAACTGCTTCAAAAAAAAAGAACAACACTTTAAGTCATACCAAATCTGAGTCAAACAAGTTCCAAGTCGACATGATATCAAAAAAACAATACATGATTGGCTTTTCTAGCACCAATACATTTCTAGTCTTAAGCAAAATGTGGTGAATTTTCAAAAAACCTACTTACTTTTCGACTATGATCCCAATTGTCCTCCTACAGATTCATGCCTTTCCATTGACCAGAAGGTAAGTCACGTTGGACTTGATTAATTTATGGGCAGATGGATAAGTAACTATATTTCTACTAGTACCATAGATTATGCACTTTTACGTGTGATATACTAGTAAAAACCAAAAGTTTCAGGGGCAGTAACCTCATTATCGAAAGTGACTCAACTAATGCTATCTCCTAGGCTAGTAATAGGAAATCCCCCCCGTGGAGGTTGGTCTGTATTGCTAGGGACATTTGGAGCTTGTGCAATTTGGGTAACATCACTTTCACTCATACACTTCGCTCAGCAAATTGCATTACAGATTTCTTGGCGAAAGTTGGTGTTCAGTTACAAACACCGGATTTGAATTTTTTTCCTATTGCCAACCTTGGGAATTAAGGGTTTTATTGTTGGGGTATGTTTACTTTTTATTTCTCTTATTTTCTTGCTTTATTTTGTTTCTTATTTTCCTTATTGTTCTTCCTTGATCTGAGTATATTTCTCCTATACTCAGTTTCTTCTTCTGTATAATCTTTTTATTTTAATGGAATTTATCAGTTAATGTTTCAAAAAAAAAAAAACCAAAAGTTTCATCTAAATCTTTTTTTTTTTGGGTGTTATATCCACTACCTGTTTTCTCTATTGTCATTAACATGGAATTTGGCCCACATCTTGCATTTCATTTCTGAGTGTATTTATACAGCTTATTGTATTAAGAAGTTATAATAAGACAGTTTGATGTATTTCCTCTAGTTTATGTCATGCTAACAAGGGTTTCTTTCACATTTTTTATATATTGTGGTGCTATTTTTCAGCTATGTCAACATTGACTGCATCTATCTGTTGGAATATCCTTGCACATAGAACTGATGAAATGAGTGAAATAAGTGTGAAGATATATCAGAAGCCATCATCTAATGATATATATGAGTTGAGAAGGAAAAAGAACCCTCCTTTATGCAAGGAAGATGAAAACCCTGATGCAGCCTGGTAAGCTGGGTTCATCTTGCTTTAGTGTGTTATTTTCTTTGTTAAGATTTTTTATCTTTTGCTCATTGATGCAACTTTTCTACAGGCATGTTCCAATGAAAACTTGCTTACATACAGTTCCAGCTGCCATTGAGGATCGTGGAACTGAATGGCCTGAGGAATGGCCCAAGCGCCTCGAAACCTTACCAGATTGGTTAAGTGAGAAAGAAAAATTGGTTGCTGACACTGAGCACTGGAAGGCTATTGTTAACAAATCCTATCTCAACGGAATGGGCATCGAGTGGTCAAATGTCCGGAATGTAATGGATATGAAAGCCATCTATGGCGGGTGTGCAAGAAATATGGAATTTTTTTTTAAAATTTTCCCAACTTTTTCTTCCTGATATGCTTTTTCCTGTCTTTATTGTTATATTGTGATACACACACACACTATTTAGTAAACCTGGGTGTAGTAGAAAAATATCTACTCCCCATTTTTTGGACCTATGATAGGTGTCCATGTCATTTACATCACACGAGTTCTATCACTTCTTTTCAAAGTAACTTTTCAAGTATTTTGTCCTTTTGTATGATGTGGAATCGTGTGTGTGTGTGTGTGCGTGTGCATGTGCGTGTGCGTGTGTGAAGTAAGTAAGTAAGTAAGTAAGTAAGTAATAACAATTCTCATTAGAGTATTAGACTTTCATACAAACTTTGGTTTGTGACTCCCATGGTAGACCTGATAGATCCAATTTTCCTCTCACACCCACCTACCCCCTTGTGAATTGCACTTGTAATCAATTTGACACCAGTTTAACTTGTAATCAATTTGACACCAGTTTAACTTTTAAAGTCCATTGATATAACCTGATGATTTTTTTTTTCATTAGATAAATGTGAAATTTTGAGAGCCTCAGAAAACATGGTTTCTCTTATCCAATCAAGATCACAAGCCATAACCTTTCAAACCTACCCATCCATGTGGATGTAAGTGGCACTCATTGGCTATTTGCAACAAGTTTGGTGCAAACTCGTTCTTAAGGGAGAGCTCTCTCTCTCTCTCTCTCTATATATATATATATATATATATATATATATGTACATAGTATATAACCTGTAAAAAAAAATGTACGTAGTTATGTATGTATGTATGCATGCATGCCCCAGGCCACACCTTAATACTGTGTGCCTGTGCAAAGGGCTGTTAGATCTGAGGGCCTGGCTGGATTAGAAGCTGACTGCAGAAAGCTTGCTGGTAGGAAACCCCTTTTTAGGAACCATACCACCTTAGTCTGAGTGCTCCCTCTTCCCCCAAGGGTAGAGCGTTCCCCATCTTGCCACCTTTTGGGTCCCCTCTCTTAGTCTGATCTCACTCTCTCTCTCTCTCTCTTTCCGTCTTTTGGGTCCCGTCTTTTAGACCTCAATATGACATAATGTAAGGTTTTTTTTCCCTTTCATTATTCTCTCTCAAATCTCAATCCGTCTCCCACCCGTTTACCTCAATCCCTTCTCAAATCCACTTCCCTCCCTCCCCAAAACTCAATTCCTTCAGCCCACTTCACCCTCTTTGTTTCTCTTGATCTACCCAATGCTTATCTCTTCAAATCTACTTTCCTCCATCCCTTTTAAGTCCATTTTCCTCTATCCCCAAAACTCAATTCCTTCAACCCAGTTGGCCCTCTTTGTTTTGGTCAGTGCATTAGAAAAGCTCCAGAAAATCCACTGCTAGACAGGGCCTCTGGAATCCATTTGTATTGCTGGCCAATGCCCAAGGCGGTACCCTCTCTCTTACATTTTTTTCCTTCTTTTCTGTTCCTTTCTTTGTTCTGCTGTTGTTGAATTTCTGATAGGCTTTTGATTTGGAGAGAGGAGGTGAGAGAGACAAAGAAAAAGGACATTGATGGATTTGAGAGAGGTGAGACTGGATGAGAAAGCTTCCATGAAAGAAGAACAGACAGCAGATAAAGAGAGAAAAAAAAAGAGAGGGATTTATAACGAGTTGTTGGATCTCTGTTTGTTTGTTTCCACTCTCTTCTTCCTTTTTATCCCCTGGAGCTTACATGGAGAGAAAAGGGTCTCAACAATAGAGAGAAACAGAGAAAATGGAGTTGCAAGTGGGAGTTTGATCCTTTGTCCTTTTGGAGAGAGAAGGGTCTCAACAGTTACGAGAAACAGAGAGAATGGAGTTTCAAGTAAGAGTTTGATCCATTATCCTTTTAGATCTAACAGCTCTGCACACAGGTGTGCATTGTATTAAGCTACGACGCTTGGCACAGGAGATCATCATTTAGGTAAGCACTCTGTATAGATGCAAATCACACAGTGCCTATTTAGGTAAGCACTTTGTATAGATGCATTCAGACCTTTATGGCAGTCTCAGATGTATTGATGATTGTTAAAACTTTTGCAAGTAGCAGTTAAAAGATGACAGCTAATTATCTATGCTTAACTGCAAAAGGTCGCCCATTATCCTATACATGGATGGGGTTCTTCAATAGAGTATTTTTTTTGTTATTTTGCTTATACGTGGTGGAACCACATGATAAACAGTCTAGACCATCTTTAAATAAGCCCATCTGTACATAATGCTTGACCCAAATGAAAAGGACTTAAAAAGATAAAATCCAATTTCACTGTCCATTTTAGTTTCAATGAATTTAATATATAATTTTACAATTATAAGGTTGTGCTAAATATAGTATTTTTGGTCCTGCTTTCTTGATTTGTGTACAGAAAACAAAATCAAATTTAATACAGATGTGACCATACAGATTTGCAGCAGCGCTTGCATCACAAAATGTTTGGGTGATGAATGTGGTCCCTGTCCATGCCCCGCACACTCTTCCGATCATTTATGAGCGTGGACTTATAGGCATCTACCATGATTGGTGCGAGTCTTTCAGCAGTTACCCAAGATCCTATGACCTTCTACATGCTGATCACTTGTTCTCAAGGCTCAAGAACAGGTACCTTCAAACTTTGACTAAACTACTTGATTTGCATCTATTAATGAGAGAGCTTGGTAATGCGTTATGGTTACTCGCTGAAGTCAGGACTTCATGCCATATGATCATTATTTAACCCTTCATCATAGCTCCCACAGCAAACCATTTAGTGGGGAAGACTGGGCAAGGATAACATATGTAGCATTTACACTTATTCACCACTGTCTTACATAGATCATAAAGACAATAATACTTTTGTGTGCCATTGAAGATGGTTATTTGCGAGGTTCTACTGCTGAATGAGAAGGAAAAGTTGTAAAGACGCAATAAAGATCATGTTGTTCCACTTTCTAAGTAGAAGATCCACATGATTGACTGAAGCATACTGGGCTAAAGTACACATAGATGGACTTTCTGATTGGTTGTGTCTTATAGGTATTTGGCCATCCATGATCAATCAAAACCCTCCACACTACAATAATCCCTTGAAATAAAGTTGTCTCAGGCTGATACTCATCTAAATGAGCTTTACATTTTATGGAATACCCCCACCCTAAAAAATAACTTTTCAAACCCATAGATTTTGGATCTCAAAACAAATTGTTAGGATGATCTGGTTGTGTGCCAACAGAATTGGGAAGAAATACTTTGCGAATTTCTTTTTGATGAAATCAAAGTAAATGGAATTAATTTATTTGCAGATAACCTTTCCTTTTTTAACTGGTACAAAACTCAAAACTAGAGAAAAAAAAATCTCCATTCCAAAAGGAGAGAAGCCTCAATCCTTACGAGTTCCAAGATATGCAGTCACTGAATGATCATGAGTTATTAATATAGGTACAATGAATCCTTTTCAAGACCTAAAATGTCTATGGGTACAATGATCTCAAATTCCTCGAGGAAGAAAAGGAGATCTTTTTGAAGTTGTTGTAAGGAATTAGAGGTGCGTCTCCTCTTGGATTGGACATTTCTCTAGTTTCAAGCTTTGTACCAGTGAAGAAAGGGAAAATTGCAAGTAAATTTCATGCATTTTAACCCGAAGGGGTTGGCCTGACAGTCAAGTCACCTGCCTCAAGAAGTGGGGTCTTGAGTTCGATTCACGCTCAACCTCAACGGGCCACTCTCAGTAGTTGCTTACTTGGTGCGTGTGGGATTGGGAGGCTTGTACATGCCGCAAGGACTAGTTAGGTGAAAATTGTCCCCTGTCCCAATACAAATGAGAAGCCTGGACACCTAGGTCATCAAAAAAAAAAGTATGCATTTCCTGTATTTATTAAGTCTCAATTTCAGTAAGCATTTCATCTCATCTTCTTGTCTGGGGTCAATTTCAGCCCCTGATGTGGTAAAATTGGATTTCACCCTCTTAACACACCGTGTAAGAAAAACAGGTGTGTTTTACTGGTGTAGATCCTTACTTTCTCTTTATAGCTCAATAGAAGGGAACATGCACTCTATCCCTTCCGCATTATGACCCTCCTAAAGATAAAATTCCATTCTGCCCATCTTGTTCTGAAACACCATCTTTGATGAAGCATTCTGTGGTTAGTTTCTGGGACAAAAATTTCACATTGCATCTCTAATAATATCAATGGCAGCATTAATGAATCATGTTACTCGTGTAAGACCAGTGATCGGATGGCCAAAGCACTTAAAACAGATGGTTTGAGAGGCTTGGAAATGGAAAGCACTTTCTCATACCATAGGTGACTACTTTAGGGCTAGATTGGAACAGTAATGAAATTATAAAATAGTACAAATTCATAAGGAATCTAATATGTATGAGACTTGTGAGGTTTATCTTACTATTTCTAATACAAAAGTGCACCACATGCTATTTAGCTTTAGACCATGATTTTGAGTTGCAATTAATGCCTCATGATTGGATATTGCTTGTAAGTGAAAAGAGTGACAAAGTTTTGTTTGTTTCCAGAAATATATTTGTTAGGTACCAAGATTGGGGGTTACTACTTGGGTAGGTCCAATTTGAACCTGACTGGTGGTTGGGATTCATTGGGCTTAGACCTGAAATTCCTCAGCTAGACCCAAGATAGGGCTAGCTTTGGGTTAAGATATCAACCTGACCCAGCCCAACCAACGTGAAGGATCAAAGTTGGATCAGTTTAGCCCTCAACTGGTCCTGGTCTGTGAATTCTACCCCTAACTGAGATGTTTAGTAAGATTGACTCTAGACAATACTTGTTTGTGAAATGATTTTCCCTTGCCAGGTGTAGGCACCCTGTCGGGATTGTGGTTGAGATGGATCGTATATTACGTCCTGGAGGTTGGGCAATCATCCGTGATAAGGTGGAGATATTAGATGCAGTGGAAGTCATCTTGAGATCATTACATTGGGATATTCAAATGACATTTGCCAAGGATAAGGAGGGCATCATTTGTGCCAGAAAGACAAAATGGCGGCCATGAATTTACTTGGAAGTTGCACCGAGGGGGATAAGTTTTTCAGGATCATTTACGGTATCATACATCTTATTTCAGGGGAAGATTTAGGCGTTTGGTGTCATTTTTTCATCAATGCCAAGTTCCGCATTTTGCTTTCTTATGCAAATAGAAATCCAAGTGGGTGCACTCCTTCCTTACGACCACTGCAGTTTCTGTCTGCGAAGATGCAAATGAGAGCTCTTATTTTTGTTTCTTTTAATTTATTCCATTTCTCCCTTGCGTTGTATGATTCAAACAGAGCAGTTAGATTGAACTGAACGAGTTTTCCCAATTCCCAGCTATGGGAAAGAGATTGTATCTACTGGACATGTCATTTTGACGTGGATTGTGTTCATTTGTTGGCATGTAAATTGTGCTACTAAGCATTTAAATCTGAATTCCACAGATGACAGTGTATATTTCTGATACCAGAACGGAGGAAATGAGGATGGCGCGGTTTTTATTTGAACTTTCTCAACAAGGATGGGTCTCGCAGACGGCTGGGCTGAATCCCTTTGGTGCTCTGATCCAACATGTCAAAGGTGGGGTTTACCCTTTGAAAAAAAAATTATATGGTCAAATAGATTATTGTGAGAACTATTTTACTATAAAATATGACACTTAAAGAATCATCTTAGCCCTTGATATTTTAGGATTGAAAATGAACCATTGCATAATTTTTTTTACCCATCTTGATAAATTCAACAGTGTGAATACATCAAATAAACATTATAAAAGGTTGGATTTAAGTTTAAATAATAATAATAATAATTTTAACAACTTATATTCATAAAAAATTGCCCCCCATGTGGGCCCTTGTGCCTAAGTGCATGCTTTTGCAGTTATATTATATATAGACCATATGGGTATTATCTAGAGAGAAAAATGCGCTCGTATTCGGGGAGAGACGAGGTCTTGGGTTTTTTGTCGTGAAAAAAGAGAATAGATGAATGGAAAGATTATTAGATGAATTAGGAGTGAGCAAACATTCAATCTCGTTTTATCATCATGGAAAAAATGACTAAAATTTAAAAGTTCAAAATTTAATAGTTTTATAAGACTTAGGTAAATGCAAATTTTTTCTTAAAACTTCAATTATGCATGAAAAGTGAATGAGTGTCGATTTTGGATATAGAAATTGTTTGGATTGATCATTGGAGGAGTCTCACATGGGAGTTCTCTAAAAAGGTCTCTCAGGGATTTTCATATATACATGTGCAGGACTTCTCTTAGACTAAGTAGATACATCAGCCTTTTCATACTATTTTTTGAACTAAAGTATATATTAATATGAGGTTTTTAGATGTACTTTAGAAATTCCATTATAGTATTTGGAGAGAGAGAAGCAATATGTGGCAATGTACAAAAAAAAAACATTTAATTACTAATAATTTTGCTGACTTTAGATTTTATCTTGAAAAAAAAAATAAGGATTGTGGTTGCCTAAATACTGTTTCACGAAGAGTGACTCACTGTGTACATATTGAATTAGAAATTGTATAGAAATATAAAAGGTAAGAAACGTTTAAGTGGAAGCACTTTAGTTAAAGGATTGAATTTGTCAAATTATGAAAATAGTGTCTTTATTACCAAAAAATATAGTATTCATACAAGTAGCCATTATTTTTTCAGCATGTTTTGTAGGTGCTGAAATTATTATTTATGCTTTCACATTAATTTACATTTTAATTAATAAGACTGGCATCTCTCTATATTTTCTGTAGTTTTTCACAGTGTAAATTAAAAAAATAAAAAACTAAATTTGGTAGTATATTTTTTAACAAGTGGTGGTCCATTTAACTCTAGAAGTTGACCTAGGTGAAATGAAAACTCTTTTTTGGAATATTGGTATTCATATCTTATATTGAGAAGAAACTCTATAGAGAATGACCAAAGGAGATTTTCACGCGAATTGTACTTAGAACCTACACTTCTTAACGGTTAGACCAAACCTGCTAGGAATTTGACAGCGACAAAGATGCGAGGAGGACAAAATCCAGCATCTTCCCACGTGGCTGCCTGAGAATTGTTTTCATAAAAACTGTATAGTAGTACTTTCTCCGTAGGATCCGGGCTTGACAACTCTACTGTTTCGTAACAAACCGAATCGTACGTCTCCAGGAAGAGAAATGCTGTAATACATTCTACTCTTCTCAATCTATGTTAATCATCCAATCTAATCTAATTCTATGCATGGCCATGGAAATGAAGCTACTCTTTATCGCACTCACCGCACCAGCAAATCTCCCACACTGACCCTACCTTATCCTCCCCACCCCTCCAATCCATTCCGACCCGACTCCAAAAACACGTCACTCTTATTACCCTCGTGAACCTGAATTCTGAGGATAAGATCCCAATCGATAAAGAAATACAAAATCTGTCTGTAATCCTTTTGTGTGCATTTGCAGATTTGTTGTCTCTAGCAGCCCCACCATTCTCACCTTCTATCCCTTCTCCTGCAAAATTGAATTTCTCGATTTGGTATCCGATTTTTGGATTTGGCTCAGAGGAGAAAGAAACCCAGGAAAGAAAATCCGTTTCCCGTTGAGTTTTTTTTTTTTTTGGACTTGGGGTTACAATGCAGAATTAAACCCGGAACGAGGATTCGAGTATTTGGAGGGATTTTTCGATTTGGTGTCCCATTTTTTAGTATTTTTGGATTTGGCTCAGAGGAGAAAGAAACCCAGGAAAGAAAATCCGTTTCCCGATGAGTTTTTTTTTTTGACTTCGGGTTACAATGCAGAAAAAGAAATTAAACCCAGAACGAGAATTTGAGTTTTTGGTGGAATTTCGACTTGGTTCATTTCCATTATCCCACCAATGCAGTGTCTCTCTCTCTATGTTCTACTACCATTTTAGGTGCTAAAGCCGATTCAAGAAGCCGCAGTCGTTTGGAATTTGGTCATTTTGGTTAGATGGATGGACTGAGAAAGGAGAAGAGTTAAGAGGTAAAATGATGAAATTTATATTTTGAACATTGATTTCATTAAAAAAATACCACTGTAATTTTAGAACATTTGAAATTTCACCATAATAAGTGCCAACTATTAAACGCAAGGCATAACATGTGCCTTGCGCTTTCACCAAGTACTGTAACTTTGGTGAAAAACAGGCACTTTCAATTTTTGAATTATTGAACAGTCATGGACAAAAGAATACACATAAGGTCAGTGATAGGATACCTGAATTTTTAATATGAAGGGACATTTTTTTTTTTGCTCTATCTACAAAAATTATTATTCTGACTCTTCAGTTCATGGAAAATTCTGTAAAAGAATAATGATAATAATAATAATTGTTAAAATGGTTCATTTAATTTATTTGAAGTTCACATGAATAATTAGTTTCTAGTTTTGTGAAGATATTGCACTCTCTGTTGCAATTATCAGTTTCCTGATGTTGCAACAATACCCCTTTTAAGTAGTTGTTTACAACTTCTGGCAATTACTTTTTTTTCCTAATCTTCTTACTGTTCTATTGCTTGTTGCAGAGTCATGGACAGTAAACTTCTTTGGGTTCTTGTCATTTGATTTTATGAGCTATGATGTTTCTCAAGTCACCATATATCCATACTGATGTATAAAGATTCATGAGAGGAATACCTTGCACTAATCATGGATTGTTATGATGAACTTGATAGTTTCGATGAAAAGGTCGATTCAGGCTGGAAGATTAATGGTGTGGTTGACAAGTTGACCCCCAAGTTTCTCTCCTCTCAACCCCACACCTCTAAGCCCTGATACTCTCCTTGAAGTGAATGGTGGAAAGAGTAATGTCTACTCAGAAGCTGTTTCTTCACCGCTAAGAAGGGATAGAGTTGACAGGAAATCTGAAGAGGCCACATTTGTTAACACAGACAGTATAAGGATGACTGGTAGTGTGAAATTTGAGGTCTATGATAGAGACAATCTGTTTCTCAGTGGAGTATTGGAGTAGTCTAATGGAAATAATGGTTTTATTGGAGAGACAAAAAATCATGCCAAGAAGTGGACCATGAAATGCCAGTCAAGGGTCAGTGCTTGTACTAGCCTCTTGAGGGGGAAACAATATGCTGCTGGTCTTGAATTGCTTGCACCTACTGTGGATGTCTATGTTGCAGGCTGTTTCTTCGGTACTCCCATAATCTTGACCAAGACTATTCAGCTCTGTTTTCAGAGAAAACACATGAGGAAGGTGATGCTGGATTCAATCCCAGAATATGAGACAACAGAAAGCAAGAAAGATAAAATATGGTGCATGATATGCTACCTGAATCTTCTTTTCACCGTTCACAATGGTCTAACATTCTCCCAATAGGATGCCAAATCTTTCCTTATAGTTGGGCCTGTTTATTTTTGTTACAGAAACCCTTTTCTGTCAGATGTTTAGACCAATGTACGATTTTTGGTTTCAATACAGGAATGCTTTTAAAATTTGTAGTCGAGTGCAATGTTCTTTGAATTGGTGCTCTAGTGCTGGCATCAATGTCATGTATTAATGGATCACAAACCTTTTTCTTTTTTACCATCTTTTGCTATATTGAGATCTAACTCATGTTTTGGCCACACTGTAGCTTAATTCTACCTCTTACCTTTTATGTTTAGTCTTTTTTTTTTAGTGTATGTCATCATCATCGTCAAAGCCATATAACTATCCTTCTAGGTTTGCTCATGATTGGATTTGACAGATCGTTTTTCATGGGCCATATACCTATTTGATGCTCTTATGACTCAAAGTTGCAACATTTATAGTAGTAACAATGAGCACCTACCAACTATTCTACAAGCTTTTGTCAGAATTAATGGTGCATATAGATATAAACTTTATTACGTGTTTATGATTTTCTTTTGAATAACTTCCTTGTATTTTATGGTTTGAGTGTATAATCATTTATAGATCTAGGATGTATAGTGAAATTGAAGACTCTACTGTTGTCTTCGAAGAATGGTGGACTTGGGTTTGAATACTGAGGCACAAGAATTGGGCCATATTACTTGAAATTATGGTAGAAGTATGGAAAGAAAAGATTGTGTGGGGAGTTTACAATCCAGGAATTACTGAGTCATAGGGGAATTCCATGGTATGGATATGCTGATAAAAATATGGAAACCTGTAAAAGGAGCTGGTGAGCTGATTAAAAGTGAATCAAGATTTGTCGCGGGGAATGTTAATATAATCAGCTACTTCATCATCATGATTCGTCATCATCTCACCATTTGTCCCATCTAATTGAGGTCAGCTATTTTGAGTTCTGTTTTCTATTCAACTGTATCAACAATCAGTTGCTGAAGTGCCAATTAGTCACCTATTTGTCTACTCCCATTACATTTGATCCTTTTTTCTTATTATCCACTCTCAATATCTTGGGTTACACGGGATTTTTTTTCTTGGGCTCTGGTTAGCTAGGGCTTGGGCCTCATTGAATGTGAGGGAACAGTTTTTATGGAAAACAATATCACTGGCTATAATTTGGTATGTTTGGAATGATGGCATAATTTTGAAGACTAAGCTTCAACACAAGCAACTGTTTTGGAGACATTATGAAGGTAATGATGATTCAAGGCGAATTAGTTGTGGAAGTGTTCACTAGGGTTTCAGAATCTGATCTTCAGAATGATGGGAGTGGGGTACCTGGAAGATCCTAGAAAAGAAATCGCCCACGCTATAATGGTGTTCTTGTTTTTTATTTTTTTTTTTAAACCGCAATAGAATCTGTGGCCATTTGGATCCATGAAACTTTCCCTCCAGGAACATACAGGTTGCCCATCATTTCCAGGTGGGCCTCCTGACTCTTTTTCTTATACAAAATGCCAAGATGAAACTAAATTGGTCTCTTTCAAAATATCCGAAACTCTTTCCATGAAACAGCTCTTCACTGGTCTATTATACAGCCAGCGTAGTCTAAAGTTGCATTTCCACTGTCTGATGTGTAGTGGACGGTGGTGTTATTTGTGTGATTCAGGGATTGGAGAAGGTGAGTTGCAGGTGGCTGCCTGGATGGAGGACACGGCAGTATGGAGGGTAGCGATGGGTTAAGATGGATTCTGGGTTAACAGAGACGCCTTTGGAGATGTGTGTTGAGGAAGTCATGGAGATATGGACGGTAGGAGGGAAAGGGGGTCTGGGATTTGGATGAGCGACGGGCTAAGTTAGACGTGTGGGGATCTGGAGTGAAGAGGTGGGCAGTGGATGATAGTACCTGAGCGAGTATGAGCCACGTCTGGGCGTCGGGTAGCAGTACGAAGAGGGTCAGGACTGAGAGACGAGAGAAGCTTGTCTACACCAGTAGTAATGGCAGCCAGACACGGACAACCAAACAGGCAGTCTTGAGAGTCAGCCGGCTTGCCTGGCTTGTGTGTTCCTCAGCCTCTTGCTAGGATGAGAGACTCCGAACGGTGCCTTCAATCGCCGTTGAAAGCATAGCCTGAGGAGGAAGAGTGAACTCCGTCGATCCCATGTCGTACGGGATGGGTTTCTCGAATCCACGAGAAAGATAGAAATGGGTAAAAGCCCAAAGATCAAGTTTCATAATTCCAGTGATAATTTTTTTCTTCAATTACATCCCCAATGAGGTATTTAATACAAGAGGAAAATGCAAAGAAAAAGAAATCGAATTTCAAATTTTGATTTCAAAGTTTGATTTTAAAAAAAAGAACCACAACCTAATCTGGTTGTTTGATTTCAAATGTTTTCAAATGCCTCCTACATCCCAGAAATTGATCCAGAGGAGGGGTGAATTGAGTCTTTACTTACTTTTGAGTTCGAAGAGGAAACTTATATTCAATGCAGACCAACTCTTTGAAGTGAAGATTCCACAATATTTGATGAAGCTGATTCTTAATATTTATTTATCCAACTATCCTTCATTATGTTTTGGATCCGAGCAACAATCCCACCAATTACGCCACTTGCTATAAGTACAGGTTTATAACAAAAATTAGTAGTTCCAACTGTAAGATGTTGTAAGATGTTTTTTTTGATAGAAAAAACTATACCAGCATTAGAAAGGTGGCTTTCCATATGGATCATCCTGAGAGTTAATTTGATGGTTAATTTTCACCCTTGTGTGTAGAAGGTCTTGGGATCAATCCCCCTCAACACAAAAAAGGTCACTCTCCTTAGTTTTGTACATTCCGAGGTTTACACATGCTTGAATACCTTGGTCTTAAAAAAAAAATCTAAGAGTGATTCTTTTCATGAGTATTTGTATAATGTATAATTCATACGAGATTGACAATATCTCTAAATTGAATTTAAAATGACAAGAAGAATTTTTATAGATACTACATTAAGGAGCCAAGATCAACCATCTCAATGAAAATTGAAAAACACAACTAAATTGCACCTCTCAATATGGGAGTAAGACTCTCCACATGACTACTTACTGTAAAATCAAGTGATGATTGACCTTCAATGTCTACCTTTCTGAAACTCTTAGATTCCAAATTGTAAGAGATCAATCTCTTCTCCCTTGTGTCGAGCCACGTGTGCAGCAGAATTTCTCCATTTATCATGGCCACTGGTTCAGCAGCGGTGAACTTTTCTTCAGATGGAAGAACAATTCTCTCCTTGACCCATGTACGTGCACTGTAGTCTTCCAAAATCCACAGCTCTATTATACAATTTCTATCTTCAAAATATCGATCTAAAATGCACAAATACCCTCCCAACACTAGTAGATAAATAGTATAGCGCTTCTGAAGAGACAAGCATTCGGGATGAGGAATAACTCCAAACGTTTCAGCTCCAATATCAAATGACACGATCAATTTATCTGTGTTGTGAATGTGACTGACCTTCCAATGTAGAAATCCTTGGACAAAAACAGGATCACCAAATAATCTAAAAGGAGGATTTCCTATATTTCTCCATGATTCATCGCCGATTGTTAAGACCTCACAATGTGAAACATCAATAATGGGTCTCCTCTTAACAGGGTATCTCAAAGTAGGGTTTATCAACTTGACCACTTTGTACTGCTTAGCCAAAGGATCGAATCCAAAGCCGCAAGAGAAGTTTTTCGCTCTGGCAGTGGTGGGTGGAAGGGATATTATTTCACGGGTGCCTGGATTACAAAGATATATAGAGCCACATCCATAAAAGCATATTAAGCCATTGCAGGAAGGCAAAACACGGTTCTCTTCTGAGTGAATCTCAAATTTGAGCTTGTCAGTAGGGGTGGTTCCATCTTTTGATAAGATGACGAAGTTTTGTTCATAGCGACAATGCTCAACAATTTCTCCATATGAAATGATGAAACCAGTGTGTCGTTTCATATGCATGTTGATGAAATGTTTATCGTACGTTAAGGAGAGCCACTGCTTACACACACACCGGAATCTCATGAGAGACTTCACAGGGAGTCTTGAAAGTATGTCGACAATAATTTCATGAGGAGTTTCCTTCCTTTGAAAATCTTCCATCACTTATGACGCAGGCTTCAAGCAACGAAGGCTTGGAAAAGGGAAATTGGGTGACTGAGCGGACTTAGGTTTAAATGGGACGAGTAATGGAAAGGCTAGGCGACGTAGGCCTGGGAAACAGGGATTAAGCAAAAGGAATCGGGCTGTGGAACTGATTGGAAGTGCTAAAGGATCTGTGGGCGGAAGCAAGGGATTGAACGCTTGCAGGGACTGATTGGTATTGGGTTCTGGCTTTGCAGTTGGCGGGTGAATCTGATGGACGACGGCAGTGGCAACAGGGCTGACTGGGCAGCAACGAGGGACGTGCGCTCAGGCGGCAGTGATGGTTGCTCGCTGCTCGTGGACACGTATAGGAATAACTAGGCCAGTTTATCAGAGATCATCCTCTCAAAATACCCTTAATCCAAGCCCAAGTGATTTTAATATAAATATGATAAAATAAAAAAATCCAGAGGAATTAATAAAAGAAATGAATGGTAAAGACTTCAAAATAGATAAAAGTAAAAATAATTTCTGAATTACTAGAGAACCCGAGATATCAATGGTATTTAAATAAATGAAGGGCTGAAGGATCTGTGAGCGGAAGCAAGGCGATTGAACAGTTGCAGGGACTGATTGGCGTTGGGTTCTGGCTTTGAAGTTGGCGGGTGGATCTGGGGGACGACGGCAGCAGCAACAGGGCTGAATGGGCAGTGATTCACCGATCCTGGCTGGAGAGATGCCTTGAGACTCCGAACAGGGATTCACCGATCCTGGCTGCAAGTGAGAGAAAGGGAATCACCGATCCTGGCTGCAAGTGAGAGAAAGGGAATCACCGATCCGGGCTGCAAGTGAGAAAGGGAAGAGGAGGCAAGGAGAGCACCGTCTCCTGTTCGTGGAGGAGGGTTCTTCGGTACAGAACATTGGCCCCAAAACACCTCTTTTATAACTGTTCAAAGTCGGCCGATTGGAGAGAAACCTAGGGCTGCATTTGGATCGAGGGTTACCCAGTTAAAATTTTGAAAATTTATCCCTGTTGACGATATCCTACCTCTCAATGCTCTCTTTATTAATTATATATTATAAAATTAAAATCTTTTAAAAAAATATTATATAATTAAAACAATCAAATAATTAACAATTTAATTTTGTTTGAAATTTATTTTAAAAATGTGTCAACATTTTCAATATGATGCATTTGGATGAGGGGTAAATTTTACAGGGGTTACTTGGGGTTACTCTTGAGTAAGGTAACTGTAAGTAGAGATAACTTGACATATTAATAATTTTATGAGAATAAATATTTTTTTAAATTCATATAATATAAAAAATTATAAATTATAAAATTTTATGAAGAGATATGTTGATATTTTTTATTCATTTATTGGGATTTAAAATAATAATATAAAAAAAAATCTTTATTTATTTTTTTAATGTAAGAATGCAAGTGTTGATTTTAATTATAATTATGAAAAATAATTTATAAAAATGGATAATATTATTATAAGTTATATTATTAAGATTTACTTCATGAATATTATTTAATAAGTATGTTTTATAAAATTTCTCAAAAAATATTAATATATCAAGATACCCTTACTTTTAGTTACAAATAAATTTTTTACCTTTAGAATAAGCTTTTATTTTACCACTGCACTTACCAAACAAGATAAGGGTAATCCTAGTTCAAGGGTCACCCCCACTCAAGGGTGACTCCTACTCGAGGTAACTTCTCTAAAATTTACCCCTCATCCAAATACAACCCTAGTCCTCGTGGAACCCGGGTTCTGGAGGTACGAGGAAGTGGGATTGGTTGGGCTTGAAGGAATGTCGCACGTGTGCACCTCTGACAAATGCAGCGATCACACGTGATGCTTCATCTTACCATCTTTGCAATAGGAGGGGTACATCATTTTTTTTAAAAAATAATGTATATATTCTTCATATTATCATAATTTTTTTTTAAATTTACATGTAGAAAACTGTAGAATACCCAGCGTAGTCTACAGTTGCATTTCCATGTCTTCACGGTCAAGTGGGCCTTGTAGAGAAAAGTTAGCCCTTTTTTATGTAAACAAATTTGCTAATTTGATGAGAGTTGTTCATAATGGGTGATCTTTTAATTTATTACAAAAAAAAAACAGGGCATGGGTCTTGACTCTTGACTCTTGAATGTGGGCTCACCAGCCACAATGAAAAAAGAACATATAAGTTATGGGTTCATAAAAGATCAGCCCATGTGAAATAAAAAATTATAGTTGGAACATTGGATTTTATGGTCAGTCACGTTATGGGCTTCACATTAAATATGCTTGAACAGATGGGCTGAGTCCAGGTGAGTCTCCCATAGACCCAACTAGAGTGGCTAAAGCATATATGGTTTTAGTCTTTTTTAAAAAAAAAAACTAGTAATTAATATTTAGAAGCATTAGTCTGTCTTTAATTTACAGGTAATATGGGGATACGGACGAAGTTCAGTTGGCCCATATCAGCCATTATGAGTTTGTACTGACATATGTACTGTTTTAGTCTTAAATGAACTTTTTACCAGAGAAATTGTTAAATAAAGTTGATTTAATTTTAAATATAAAGCCTTTATTTTACAAAAGAAAACTTTTTTATCGTAATAACCTTCTATGATTATCAATGGGCTGCTCTCCATTATTCACTGATGAATTAATATACACTATAATGTTTAGACTACAGTAGATTAATGACGTTTTAACAAATATTTTTTTATGTTCACACTAATATGGCCAATGCATTAAAATGAATGTGAGACAAATATGATTTATATCCGTATTCCCGAATCTCATATGGGACCAAATTCTGATATTTAGAAGAGTTTTTTAGAGAAAGTGAAAATGGGAGAAATTTTAGAGGTCGAGAAAGTCTCAAGGGTATAGAATTTTGCTCTTGCTTGATATTTAAAGAGAAGGTGGAGTTGGAAAAATCAAGAGGGAAAAAAAAATAGTCACAATGATAAGAAATGTGGGAAATGGTAATTACTCTTTTTTATTATTTTTATTGCTCTAATAAGTGAAGAAAATGTGATAAAATATCATAAAACATGAGTAAATGTTTTTGCATAGAGAAAATATTTTTGCACTCCTAATTTCCAACAACCCTGGAAACTCAAAAGGGCTGCAGTGCTGGTCGTGAACTTGTCTCAAGAAGTGAGAGTTATGAGTTCGATTTTCACTCCGCCTAAAAGGGCCACTTCTTTTAAACTTATTTGATGTGTATAGATAGGAAGACTTGCACATATTTTGAGGATTAGTCAGACAGAGTCCACCACCAACTTAGTGGGCTTGTTGGCTAACTATAATTCGAAGAACTTTTTTTTTTTTTCTCAGAGATTATGTAATATTGTTAGGATTATATAACATAAATTTGTGTGACTTTTAGATTTTACATGGTTAAATGTGATGAAAAGAGGACCATAACCATACAATCAAGGTGTGTATAAAGTTTTACTTTCATTTGATCATCTTATTTGTTGATTTTGATTTTTTGAAAATAAATAACTTATATCTATTGAAATTAAAAGTCCAAAATTACATACCATAGATTATTAATTGGTGGTGAGACATTAAACACTTAATACCATGTAATCACATTAACATATCCCATACACATAACTATTTAGAGCCCATAGTTTATTTGATAGAAAGTCTAATTAGACTCATTAGGTAGTGTGACTTAGAAAGTCTCACTAGCCTAACTTTTTTTTTTTTAACTTTAAGAGTTCTTTTTATGATTGATCAAGAGTGTGATCCTTTTGAATTTTATCTAGCATGATTATAATTTTATCATTCTTCTTCTCTCTTTGATTAGTAAAACAATCTTCTCTTTTCTCCATAATTATAAACATCAACATCAAACCACATTACAGTGTTATGTTAACTTTTGCGATATACTAGGGATGCCAATGGAATGAGTCAAGTTAGATTCACTATAGGGAATAACAATTTTTATTATTATTATTTTGACCTGATTTTGCTTGACCCATATTTTCTTAACAACTGATCTAACTCGACCCAACTCAATTTATATAATCTATTAGTGTCCCGGCTTGTCGAGTTACCTATTTGTCAATTCCGTGAATTAGATGAAGTAATGCCTTGAAGGAAAAAGCTCAAGACTCAAGTGTTGATTGAAGCATGAAGACTCAACAGATCAATATGTGTATAGCAATCATAGAAGGCTAATTGGCCATAGATGACCATAGATGGATCATCCCTAGGCTTAGACATCACATCAGGATAATTAATCAAGTCTAAAGTGTGTTTGATATAAATTGGAACCCAACTTGGAAATATGAATTCACTGTCGTGGATGACATATCGTGTCGGCGACCTATCGCCATATGGCAGGACGATCAATCGTGGTCATACGACTCATCGCCAGTACAGGGCAATAACACATCAGGTGCACGACCCGTTGCCCTCGATTCGTATGAGGTTTGTCTTGACAAATGACTCTTTGATAGGATAGCCTCAAGCTAATACGATCGCCAATCCATGACATATTATCCGAAATACGGAAGGTCAGTCATGTACACAACCCATCGCATGGTTACCGTTTTATTATTGTTACTGTGCATTTAATGCGCAACGGTCAGGTTGGTGAACTGGATTAAAAACACGGACGATTGATCACTAGTACACGATCGATCGTGTGTATCGAAGTGACAAATTTTTTTGTGTTACCTATAAATACAAACACTATTTTGGGAGTTGGTAGAGAATTGAAGTGCATTCATTTGGGACACCTATCAGTGAGGAATTCTCCCAAAGACCAAAGACAAACATCTAGGCTTATTCTCTCTTGGCAAATAAAAAACATATCATTCAAATATCCAATCCCTTGTGATTGAGATTAAGAGAGAAGGATTGAGCCAAAGCTCTAGGATAGATATTGGACTTCCAATTTCCTAAATACCTAAGGATTGTGATTGCTCTACACGGCGGGTCGTCTTCATCGTCGGGATTGTACGAGCACACATTAGGTGGATCATTTGGAAGCACACATCTACGTTTGTAAAGAGCTTCAAAAGCAAGTGCTTCCTTAATTAGATTTTTCTTTAAAAATCAACTTATTGTGAAGTGGATTAAATAGATAGTTTTCTCTTGAACCACTAAAAAAAATAGTTGGATATGAATTGGATTAAAGTCTCAATCAATTGGATAAGTGAAAGTCATATTCTATTGTGTTGGTATAATTCCAACACTTAGTGAATTGGAGATAGCTCAAGGTTGAGCGAGTCTCTACAGTGGATGTAGGTTGGCTAACCGAACCACTATAAATCGTGTATATTGTCTCTTGTGTGTTTGAATGATTACCTTGTACACATTGCATAACACATACTCTTGATTAATTGTTTTAATTCCACACTTTATTGATCAAGAAAATTTTAAAAGGCCATAATTTGTGATTATCCTATTCACCCCCCTCTAGCGATAATTACGTTCTAAGCATTAATGGAACTTTCATAATCTTTTTAAAAAAATTAGAAAAATGAGACCAAATATTTATTTAATAAAAAAATGAAAGATAGCACATTGGAGTATTGAACTATAGAAAATTGAGGCAATATATTAAGATTTTTTAACTTGGTGGAGTACATGGACTAAAATTAATAGGATAAAAAATAAATAAATTATCTATATGTTAATTTTAATTCAATTCAAGTTGGGTTCAAATTGGTATAATCTAAAATTGATTTTTTTTAGTCAAGTCGAACAGATTCACAAGTCCAATAAAAAAAAAATGCCACTTCCTATGATATATTTATAGTTTAACTTAATTTTATTTTCCATTAATAATATTTCCTTTGCACTTTCTCCATCTTGCAACATATATTTGAATAAAGTATGCACCATGAAAGTGAAGAAATGAAGAATGAGCATCAAAAGCTGGTAATACTGTAATAGAGCCATGCAATTTCAATCCATATCCGAGTCCATATTTGGGCCATTAAATTAGAAATTTAGAATTTAGAATTGGACAGGTGAGGTTGTGACAGGAGGAAAGATCCATATTGGGTTTCATTCCATTGCAAGCAACGAAGACAGATATCTCAGGTAGTAAGAAATATATTTGAATTAGATATTCTTGGATTAGGTGAGAGATCAGTAAAAAACGTATTGAAAGGGGGTTCTTTGATCCTCTGCAATTCCCAGAAAGAGAGGGTTAAAGAGGTTAGGTTACCACACAACGTGTTTGGCAAGGAAAATTTATTGACTTTGGCCATACAATCTGAACATAGAAATAGTTTTCTCTAGAAAAATCTTTCTATGGAAAAGTAAATTTGTTTTCTGCCATGCAACGTGGTACACTGAGTGTATGGTACGCATGGTAGGCACATGAGGTTGATGGGACGAAATAAGACAAATGGGCATTTGGATTGAAGTGTTCTTAAAGAATTGATCGGTCAATTTCATAAAAGAATAAATTTAGATATAAAATTGTATTTGTGTTGAAAGAAATTTGATCTCGTGTTGAGTTATAAAAATTTAAGCGTAACAATCCTCCCACGGGTAATTTTATGCAACGGGACACGAGATTTAATGTATTATTCATTTTACCTTTCTACTGTCTTACGAAAGTATTTAAAAAAAAATTAATGATCCAATTTGTTGTTTTATATGAAAAAAACAGTCTCACTTAGATAAATTTCAGTGAATCGGTCAGTGAGCAGATTTATACTGTAGTGGAAGGGTCAGTGATCCAGGAAGTCGATTCGAAGGGTAAAATGGGCAATACAGTAAAACCCGTGCCGGGTTACATAAAATACCTGTGGAGGATCACAACCCAAATTTAATGGTTTTATTATTTGTATTAAAATATTTTTCTTTTGTTAAAAATGAATAAAAATATTTTGATAAATAAGAAAAATCTCTCTTTTCCTTGTTAAATTTTCTTATTCTCCTCTACGAGAAGAACTCTTTGAAATAAAAAGTAACATTTTCATTTCATGTTTTCATGGCAAAGTTCTCTTTGGGAAGAAGAGAGAAGGATCTTTTATATTCTTCATTTTCATCTATTAAAAAATGATGAATAGCCTCTGAGAGAGAGTTAAATAGAGTAAATAATAAAGTGATGTGATATTATATTTATGTTGTTTTATCTACTAAAAAATTCAATCAATTCTATTTCATTCTCACTTATTGTTCATGGGTGTTGCTGAGCTCGTTAAATAGAGTAAATAAGACGGGATGGGTTCGAGCTCCTATGGCCTAACCTTGTGTGCCTTAGGAGTAGGAGTTCATCTGTAGAGTTTCATGCTAGGTATCCAGTGATTTTCTACACGTAAATTCCAAAAAAATCAAATATCACTTCTTATTAAAAGTTAAATAGAATGCTAAGAACCTAACTGAGTACATAAAAAGTTGTAGAGTTGATGGAAACTCTCTCCCTTCAAAGATAATCTCTAATAGTCAAATACATAGTATCTGCTTTGATACTAATTGTAAAAAAATTGATCAAACTACAAAAATTGATAAAAGAAAAACATAAAATAACTTTTAGTATATACTTTATTAGAAAAGTGTTATCAGTTAACTAAATGAAGCAAATCAAACTTGAATATAATCAGACTCAAATACAATATAGACTCGAATCCACTTAATCTATTTAACAAGTGTCAAAATAAATGAAAATCGAACAACACCTGACTCAACATCATCCAATTTTTTTTTTTTTTATGACTGAGGTGTCCAAGAGTCTCATTTGTATTTGAATAGAGACATTTTAACTCAATTATTCTTTGGGATATGTGCAAGTCTTTTAATCTTACACACAGAGTAAACAACTACGGAAAGTGACTCATAGAGATGTTGTGCGTGGATGGAACTGTCCATTTAACCACTCGACACGCACGTGGATGGTGAGTGGTGACCCAGTTTGAGCTTCACTGAGTCAGAACTTTTCTTACTCCTGGTTGTTTGTCGGTTGAGCTGGTGAGAATATATTGAGAATTTGAGAATCATCTGCAATTGAAAGAGAAGGGGGACACACATCTTTAGTACTTGGCAGGTTCAACTACAGTCTCGGTTCTGCAATAAATTGAATCTGTCACCATTTCATGTCATCTGAAGTCACATTCCCCATTTACTTGTGATTCCTACTTTCATTCAGGGGATCTCTATTATCTCATAAGGTATTGGAAATTGATGTTTGGCCCTGGCCCTGGCCCTGGCCCCACTGCACCAACATATATAGGAATTAGGGCTGCTACTCGGGTCGGGTTTTGGCCCTGACATGCATGACCCAATCCGTGTAATCATGTAGGTCGGGTCGAGAATTTTGGGTCACTGGGTCAGGTCGGATTGAGAAGATAAAATCCACATGAAATTTGGGTTAGGTCAGGTCAGATTGGGTTGAGGATTTTATAAGTTAATCCGACCCGACCTGACCCAACATGTCTCGACCCAGCTAAAATTAGGGTAAAATGGCTTCAGAATGTAGGTCGGGTCAGAATTCGGGTTGGGTCGGATTGTGAAATTCAGGATTGAGAATTCAAGTCAGGTCAAGTCAGATTCCATATATATATAAAAGAATCCGATCCGCTCGATCCGAGTTGCAGCCCTAATGAGAATTGATTTTCACACGTTAATTTTATTTTCAAATAGAACTGGATGTAAATTTTACACTCTTACTATTTATCCCTTGTTGTGGTTCTTCATAAGTTGAAAATGAGAGAAGGCAAAATGGGACAAAATGAAATTTATACCATCCAATTCTCTTTTAAAGAAAAATTATCGTGCACCAATCAAATTTTGAATTTTATATATATGAGAATTGATAGGTGCACAGCCACTTTTTTTAAAAGAATTTAAAGTGTGAGTATATCTATCAAAATTTGACTAGACTCGGTTCTCTAATTCAATCTAGCCCAATTTATTTAATAAATAAGTAGATCTAACCTAACTCATTTAGTAAATGAGTAGACTCTATCCAAACCTGTTTATAAATGAAGTAGACCAATTTACTTGACTATTATCATATCTATATGCAATATATTCAACTAAATTACCCTCCTTCTCTTTAGTCAACAAAATTACTTTATATGTATGATTTTTTTAAGAGTTGAAATCGACTGATGCGATATATATCGGTTGACATCATTAATATCGTTCGATATTAAAAAAATTATTATATAGGTTGATATCGAGTTGATATTATTTTTTTTTTTTTTGAAAAAAGAAGACGATAGAATTATATCGATTGATATCATTAAAATTCCATGTTTAGACCTCTCTTCAAAGCATCTTATTCATAAGTGACAATTCAATTTCTCCCGGTAATCTTGCTTTTGTTGTCACTCGTTGACATTTGTCTTGATTTGAGACGTACGTTGGCCCCATTAGAGTTCAAACCAGCCATAGCCAACAATTCCGGTGAAAGGCGGAATCAAAGATAAACTCTTTCGTACTGTACCATGGTGCAAAGACTTGAAGATTGGATATTAGAGATTTTATTTTCTCAAAATAAAATATTTTTTTAAAAAATTATATGCTGATATTTCTAAAACATCACTGGTATTTTTAGATAATAGTTGGAAATTTTAATCTAACTTACAGTGAAAATTCTTCCATTGAAATTTGTAACTCCTACATATGAAAAATGGTGTTCATTCAAACACGGGCAATATCTTTTAGGAGACACGGAATTTTTGGATTTTTACTTTACCTCTGCAGAAATCGGTTCACCTGTTTGGTATACCGATGAGTGAACCAATTCACTTAGAAATAGAAAGAGTTCAGTTCAGTGCATCGATAGTAAATCGATTCACTAGAATTGAACTGATTTCTATAGATAGATAAGGAATAAAATGAGAAGATCATTAAAATTCATGTCTCTTAAAAGATAATGCTCGTGTTAAGATGAGCACTCATGAAAAAGGATTAAGATATGGAAATTGATTTTACCCTTTAATATATGACAATAAATTAATAATATTTTCATTTTATCTTTCTTACTTTTAAATCTAAAATAAATATATGGAACGTTGCCTCCTTTCTTAAAGTACTAATTTATAAATGAAGATCAATTCCTCCGTGATATGAAAAAGTTGCCATGGGATCGACGGTCAGGATGGAATCTGTGGGGCCCATATATTTGAGCGTTGGTCCCACGAGCTCAAGAGTCTTATCATTTCTGTCTTCCTCGCCGGTCTCCTCTTACGCCATCGCACTCAATTTCATCTCCTCTCCTTTTTCTCCCTTGATTTTTTTTTAAAAAAAAAACAAAAACTCGGAGACAGAGACAATGAAACGTACTCTTAAGTAGATTTCGAAGGCCCATACGATTGGATTTGACATGAAGAGAATCTTATAAATATTTTTTGTATTAAATTTTATCTTTAGGTTACTTTTTCTTTTACTTTTAAATTTTAAAAGACTGAAATTATATAGTTTAAATTATCAATTGATATTAAAATTTAATATACCTCATATATATATATATATATATGCAATCACCTAATGAAATTAAATTTATCAAACTAATAGTTCATCTAATGATATTTCTCATTAATGTATCTTGCTAATGGGTGTCATTAACCTAACTTTTAATTCTTCTTATTCTTTATTTTTTTTTTTAATTTACGTGTGAGAAATTGTATGATATCCAACGTAAAATTCACAACAGGTGAACCCACTACTCTTAAGACACAAAAAAATTAAGTCATAAGGAATCCAACCCGCAACCTCCTATTTCTAAGTGGAAAACAACTCGTCGAACTACACCCATGTAAATAATTTTAATTTTAATTTTTTTTTTCCTCTCAAGTATTTACCTCTTCTTCTATCGCAATACCCCTATACCCATCTCCACAACGGGCTGACATGAATGACAAAATTTAAACTTTTAACAAATGTACAATTAAAGCTTACAATGAATATGATAGTAATTTATTTCAGTCACGCCACCACATTAATGAACATATTTGAATTCAAACTAGTAGATTTAAAACACCACATACGTGCATATATAATTTTTTAATGAAATTAGTCTTCCCACCCTTTTCTATTAATTTTGAGTTTTATAAAATATCATTTTTATGAAGTTTGATTTATAAACATATGATTAATTCAACGAATAACTTAATTTGAATTTAAATGGAATTTGAGCTTAATAATAAAGAAACTTGATTTTGACACTCTTACTTTTCATATAAAGAGATATTTCTCTGGTCTTTTTAAAATTAGTTAATGTTAAGAAGAAAGATGTAAAATCTAACTTATGTTTTTCTTTAATTTTGTTGAAGAAAATAACTTGTTTGTTATTAAAAAAGGGTAAAAGGAGTCCTTTCGTTTAAAAACTGAGGGTATCTTAATCACTATCTACAATAACTCTGAGAAATAAATTGAAAAGAAATTTTTATAAATACTTTTTTAAAGTGTAATTATTTTAATAACAGTCTTGTCAATGATCAATACAAATGGTCCAAAATCCTATGATTTTTCATACGGTTTAATTTTACACACATTGGGTTGAAATTAGCAATGAGTAGAAATTTATATCAAAAGCATCTGGGGTTAATATTTAACATTGAACTTGAAGTATTGTATAAGCTTATACAAGTTAAATTGTAAATGATAATTTAGAACTTTTAAGAAATGAGTTTTGAGGAAGAAAAGAAAAACACTCATTTAATAAATGATTTAAATTTTAAAATGTAAAGAAAGTATTAACTAAACTAAAAGATTGATTATGTAAACACCAATAAGAGAATTATGCTTTAATAGAGTAGAGTAGTTAATAATAAAAAATATATTTATAACTAAAGTGTTGAGACCTCTTAGAGCATCTAATGACTAGGATATGTGTAAGTGTCTTTATCTATACATTTCGGATAATTCTATAAGCACGAGCCTCTAGAGTGAAGTGGGCCTACTTTCTGTGATGGATTCCAAATCATCACTTATATTAGAAGTATATGCAACCCATTATACATACATTACAAGAAAGATGAATAAATTATCTTCTATCAGAAAACCTAAAATGTAGGAAAAAAAGAAAGAGAACCCATTTAACTAGATTTAAATATATCTTGGAGAATAAACATAATTTTAGAATAAAAAATTTATAAATTTGAAAAAGAAATGATAACATATGGGAGAATTAATTATAATAGTCTTAGTCCAACATTTTACTATCTAATTAAATTTTTTAAAATGATTATGACTAACTTTTCTTTATTGAACTATGAAATAAATTGATGGTCAATTCTCATCTTATTAATTAAAATTTTGATATCAAGTCTCTTCAATTTAATTATATACCCTGATGTACATAGATTGAGAGGTTTAAACATACTTCAAAAATTAGTCATGTAAAATGATTGGATACCTTGATCTTATAAAAAAATTTATTTAAAATCTAAATTAGAGTAAGGAGGAGAAGGAGTAATCTTATTTTAAATAATAGTAAATGCAAAGAAAAGAGATAATGAGGAATTTAAAATAAAATTTTATTAGATCGAATAAAATAAAGCAATGCATGAATGTTGCTTCAGCGGTTTTGTCGGGGACCATCTTTTCAACGTTCTTCCTAACCTCTCTGGTTTGGTTTGGCTTTTGACGGAAAATCAACCGTAGATTTTCGACTCGGGAATTCCAAGGAAAAGCGCCTCGATTCCATTTCCGTAATTCTAACGAAGCAGTGGTACAACTATAAATTTCGCAAAATCGAGGACCCTCTCTGTAATTTCTCGTCTCCTCTTTCTTTCTTTCTTTTCAAAACAACCGTTGAGCACACTCGTTTCCACACTCTCCACTTAAGGGTGGAGAGAAAGCTCCGAAAGATTTTTCTCTCTTTTCCTTTCTTTTCTTTTCTGCGCTTTTTTCCCCAAACAGCATCTTTCCTCTTCTTGTTCTTACTACTTCTCTAGGGTTTCTTTGCATTCCTTTCTCTTTTGTTTTCTTTCTCTTTGTATTTTATTTTATTGATTGATTGAGTTTGTCTGGTCGCCGACACCCTTGTCTTCATCCATTTCCAATCTCTCCCCCAACTCACATTTTCCCCAATTTCCGCATCTTTCTTCTTATTTCCAAAATTTCATCCCTCTCTCTCTCTGAGAAGGAGAAAGGAAGAAAGAAGAAAAAACTCCCATCTTTCTTTTAATGCCACCCCCTCTCTAAGAAGGAGGAGGAGGAAAAAGAAGAATCCAATCCTTTCTCCAAATTCCTCACTGGAATAAGTAGAGACGTAGAAGATGAAAAGTCCGATCTTTCATCAAATGTCCTCTGTAGAAGAAGAAGAATAACTAAAAAAATTAGATCTTTTCCTTCGGAACCTCTATCTTATATCTGGGAGAAGAAGTAGGAGAAGAACCTGATCTTTTCCTACGAAGTACTCTCCGGATAAAGAAGTTGCAAAATCGATTTTTTATCGGAAACCCACCCTAGAAGAATAACTGCATTTTGTCTTGGGGGAGAAAAAAAGGAAGATAAATCCATTATTTCCTTCAAAATTCCCTCACTACCAAAAGAGAGTGATCTGCATTTCAAATTACGGGAATGGGAGCCCAAAATCGCACTGACAGTCACGGTCTGACACACAAGCTGACGGAAAAGACTTCGATTCTCGGCCTGAAAGTGTACGTGGTGATCGGACTCTGTTTTGGGTGTTTGATCGCTGTCGCTCTCCTTATCCTTGTCATCTTTCGCTCCAATAAAAAATGCAGAAAAGGGCGGATTAGAGTGAAGCATGCATCGGGTTCAGGTATGATTCCGATGATATCCAAGGATATTGTTGAGATCAAGGCACCCGATCGGTTGCAAGAGAAGATTGTAGACGTCAATTCTGATAGCAGCGGGTTGAGGGCATTAGAGGCTGGGAATCGGAGTACAGAGAGCAACTTGTCTGGTGGGAGTCAGAGCTCATGGTCAGCAGTTTCGTCAGAGATGTCGAACATCGGTTGGGGGCGGTGGTATGGACTGGCGGAGCTGGAAGCCGCTACCAATGGATTCTCCAGTGAGAATGTGATTGGTGAAGGAGGGTACGGTATCGTCTACAAAGGAGTTTTACCAGACAAATCCATTGTTGCAGTCAAGAACCTTCTCAACAACAAGTGAGTATGATTTCTACCTGGCGCGTGTTGGATCCTACCCTTGATTTCCATCTTATTTCATTATTTATCATTTTTTGTTTTGTCTTTGATTGAATTAAAAATGAAAAAGAAATTCCTTCTCATTTATGCACGTTAGATTCCAACGCAGAATGTTTATTCAATCATATTTCCCTCTTTATAAAAAAAAGAACGATTTGAGGGCTTTTTAAAGGTTCAGCTGATTCTTTGGAAAGAAAAGGTTATGTAACGTTTACTCAAGAGAAAATTTATTTGGAAAGTCTTGCGTTGCTTGGACTTCTCATTTTTTTCTGTGGAAATGTGGGATTGTATTGCTAATTTCTAGGAAAGAAATTATCTGCATTTGTTAAAACAGGGTAAATTCCTGTTAAATTGGTTATCTGATATATGTATTTACATGTTGAACAATAATTTCTCAAAAAAAAAAAAAAAAAAAGATGAAGGAAAAACAAAAAGGCAAATGTTAAGGAGTATTTTTACAAATGATCAAATTACTGTTTTCATGGGGATGGAAGACATTGTGTGCTCTAGTTATTCCTTCTCCCTTTGATCGCTGATATCTGAAGAAAATTCGATAACTGGACAAGTGCATTCCCTGTAGGGGTCAGGCTGAGAAAGAGTTCAAGGTGGAAGTGGAAGCCATTGGGAAAGTGAGGCACAAGAACCTCGTTGGGCTCATTGGCTTCTGTGCTGAAGGCCCTCAAAGGTATGTTTCTTATTATAACCTTTAGATAGTAGTTGTTTCTCTTGTTGGAAATTCAAGTTGGCTTTGTTTGTTTCTCACTTCGATATTTCTACTTTGTACTTGTTTTTACAGGATGCTCGTATATGAATATGTAGACAATGGCAATTTGGAGCAATGGTTGCATGGTGATGTTGGACCCATCAGTCCCCTTACTTGGGAGGTCAGAATGAAGATTGCCATAGGAACAGCAAAAGGGTGCGGCATTCTATATCATGTTAATTTCCTATTTCATTCACAATGGTTAAGGCAAATGCAATGCTGTGATTTCCAGATTTTTTGGATCAGAAAATAGCAAACCTGCTGTTGCTTCTAGCGTTAGATATTAAAGTCCAGAACATGTTGCCTGAAAGATGAGTGAGATGTTTTCATTTTATTGTCAATGGATATCCCATTAGCCTGCCTGTCAGTGGCTAATCAACCATTATGATCATGGTACCGGAGAAATCTACCTTGAGTTTTTTGGGTTAAATATTCATATGCACTCTGTTTGCCCTGTTAACATAGAATCAACGCTGTATTACTAGTACAACTATATTATTATTTGAAATGGTTATGTGACATGAACAAGAATCTTCTTTCTTGAGGTACTAGGCACTTTTCAATTTTGCAACATTTTTTTATCAAATCCATATTGCAGATTGGGACTGTTAATTTTGTTTGGCTGGGTTGCTCATATGCTAGCTAGTGAAAATCACTTCAATTGGATGATCCAAACAAATCTAGAACTCCTGTTTTTATATATCCCTCACTTTTTCTGTCAAAAATGAAATGATTGCTTCATCCAATTGAAATTCTTTGGAGTTATAGGTATCCAAGGTGTGAGCCCTTGCAAGTGGAAGAATCAGATTGATTATTATCATAATTGTTGTTACTGTTGTTTTTGCAAAAATCTGGCCTGTGAAGATCCGGGGGAAGGGTGGGGGATTGAAAAACTTGATTATGTTAATGGATGCTCCAACTGTCAAAACTGGACATTCCGTAACTTTCAGTACAGACGGTCTTTGAATTGTTTCGTAGGTTTTGGATATTAGTTCTACTATAATTTTCCCAGGCTGCAAGTCTAGATTTAATTAAGGAAAATACAATTTTAATCTCAATTTGACTGGTTGGAATTCTTGAGAAATCTGTGTTGCTGTCATGTCTCCAAAAACTGGAATAACATTTTAAATTGTTCACTTTCCCAAATATCTATGAACTTTATTTTTTTGGCAGTGTTTTCTTTTCAAGTTGTTGTGGTTACATTTCAGATTTTTATTTGTTACACGTTAAGTCTTGTGTGGCTTCAGATTGGCTTATTTGCATGAGGGATTGGAGCCCAAAGTTGTTCATCGGGACGTTAAATCAAGTAACATACTTTTGGACAAGCAATGGATTCCAAAAGTCTCAGATTTTGGACTTGCCAAGCTTTTGGGATCTGATTCAAGCTATGTAACTACACGCGTAATGGGAACATTCGGGTATGTTCTTTCTATTCTGCATTGCTGCTTGTTTGAACATTATTTGTTTCTTAACTTTCTATATAGATGCCAACATTAATTCAAACTTGCAAGCTGCACACAGAGGCAAAATATGATATTCTAGCTATTTTTAAAATGAAATTAGTGACTTTAAAGTGGCAAAAGATTCTTGAAGTTATCTTAGTGACACAAAATCAAGCTACGGAAATGTAATGTTCTCATTAGAAAAATAACCTCCCTCTCTCTCTCTCTGTGTTTAAAAACATGCAGAAACATTTGATTCTATCATCATCAATCATGATTTATACGATATTTTCATATGCTGATGCAGATACGTGGCTCCTGAATATGCAAATACTGGCATGCTTAATGAGGGTAGTGATGTCTATAGCTTTGGAGTTCTTCTCATGGAATTAATTACAGGAAGGAGTCCAGTTGACTATGGCCGACCAGCTGGAGAGGTGATAAAAAGTTTTCTTCTTCTCTTCATTTTAAGTGAAATATGCATGACCTGAACGCAGTCATTGGTTAACTTGCAGGTGAACTTGGTTGATTGGTTTAAAGGGATGGTGGGTAGCCGACGTGGAGAAGAAGTTGTTGATCCTTTGATAGAGGTTCAACCACCGCCAAGGGCTTTGAAACGGATGTTGCTGGTTTGTCTCCGCTGTATAGATTTAGATGCTCTGAAGAGACCAAAGATGGGGCAAGTAATCCACATGCTTGAAGCAGATGAATTCCCATTTCGAATGGTAAGATCAATGGATTTTTTTTTCTTTTTATTGACAGCAGTAATCCAATTGGTACATTCATTCAAAATAATATATAAATCTATCTTTTGAATAATATTTTTTTATAAAGCTTGGAGTTAAAGAGTTCAAAATCGTAGATGATTAATTTATAGCTATATTAGATCCAACTTGGATACTGTGGTCAGGAAGACATTACACATATACTTACTGATTTGGATTCACAGTAGTATCAGCTGACATGCAAACCTGCCCAAGACAACAATCTGGACAGCTATATGAGAACCCGATAACTCAAAATGGTAGTATATCTGTGCCTGTATTGTATCCAATGTTTCATTTTCATGAAGGGGATTCTTATGCATCTGCGGTTCCATGACCATCCATACAAATACAAGCAATGGAAGATGCTGTTGCATGACAACAGAATTTATTATTAGTGTGGAGCAAATTTCTCTTTTCAAAAAGGATAAAATGTCTATATCGTATTATATGAGAACCCGATAACTCAAAATGGTAGTATATCTGTGCCTGTATTGTATCCAATGTTTCATTTTCATGAAGGGGATTCTTATGCATCTGTGGTTGCATGACCATCCTTACAAATACAAGCAATGGAAGAAGCTGTTGTATGACAACAGAATTTATTATTAGTGTGAAGAGCGAATTTCTCTTTTCAAAAAGGATAAAATGTCTATATCGTATCATATCCAATGCTGCATCATTACATGTAATACCCCCTCTGTATTTATGTATCATGACCTCTCTGTTGAAATTGAGATAGTTACTAGATTTATGTTGTTTGCCAGGATTTAACAACCCTGGATGTTTATCCATATCATCTATGATTATCTCACTTTGGAGCTGATTGAATGTTGCACAGGAACACCGGCAAGCAAGGGAAGCAGCTGGACGTCCTCCCCAAGCAAATCCTGCTACTGGAAACAGAATTCTGCTTCCTTCTGAGAATGTAGGGGGACGCGATTCAGAGAGACCAGCAAGGAAGGTAGTGTGGTCCTAAACAAGGTACAGATGATGATAAAATAATTTTTGTAGTTTGTATATTTGCCATTGATTCATATAGAATGGATTGCTTTGTGCTTCTGAACTCAAGTGCATGGATTGTACACTTTCAAGTTTTTTTTTTCCTTTTTTCTTGTAAGACTACAGATCTAGTTTCTTTTTTATAGTTCTTGTAACTTTTACTGGAAGAATCATATCTTCAACAATCCCTGCTTGTCGCCAATGATACATTAATTTTTTTTGAGCTATCATTATCCAAATATTCTGCCATTTTTTCGGTTTTACATTGACAAGAGCCTGCAACACCAAGGAAGAGAGAAATGAGGGGCTGTAGTTTTTCATTTCAATCAAATGATCCAAATCAGCCCATCTTGCATTCTTCATCTTTCTATCAATAATAGGTGGTCTACCTTTCCAAAGTTAACAAGGTTTGTCATTGAACTAACTTATTAGAATTTTGGGAAGTGATTTTGTAAATTATTTTTTTGACGAGATATTAAATTCAACCAAATCTCATGCTTTGCATAAACTATTTAAGGTATCAACAGAACTATTCTATTCAATCATGAGGGGTTGGCTTGTTTGCGAGAAGTGCCATCTCAATACAAAAAGGGTCACTCTCCATTATTCTGTATCCGAGGTGTAGAGATTGAGAGATTTACACATGTCCTACAGATTATTCAGGTGAGGTGGGACGTCTGAATACAGAGGTACGCGATTGCTACCAACCATGGTATGGAAGTCAATACAATTCTGTGTTTAGTGTTGGTGTGAGAAAAAGATGTAGCGTGTTAATTAGTCATGGTTGGATTGTGACTTTTTTGTTTAAACAAATTATAAAATTTCCGTATACAGACAAATTATTTTCTTGTCTATTTGAATGATAAACAAATTACACCGACAAATTATCATGATCTGTTGAGAATTAATGAAATTAATTAACATTCAGAACGATGTAAGTATGACTAGGACTGAAAGCAAATCATGAGGAGGATCACATTCATATCGAGCCAATGAATTGCGTCATAGAAGTTTCATTTTAGCGAGGAAGAGATTCATCAAATTGTCATCTGGATCTGGTGGTCTGATGCTCAACCTAATTGGAACTAAAACTATTTATCATGTGTCAACTGTCAAGTGTAGGATTTTGTAAATGGTGTGAACCTTTAATTGATGCAACTTTCACATGTGGGTTGTCACTTCGATGAGGCACGGTCTGGATTGTGTTGAGAAAGTTTACAACTATTTTTTAAAATCCAATTTTTATGATGCCTGATTCCATTTTTACTTTTATTTATTTTATTTTTTCTTCTCTTTTATTGAAAATTCCATTTTCCATTTTTTTTTCTATTATAGTATGATAGTTGCAATTAGATTTTCAATTTATTTTTAAATATAGGAGTCATTATTTATAGTGTTATATTAAAAGAGGGTTGGTGATTTTTGCACTGAATTTTTCTCATAGTACACCAAATTTAAATGAAATTTCAATTTCAATTTTATCTTTACTCTTATTCTTTCCTCTCTTTTTCTCTTTTCCAAAAGTCAGTCAAAATTGAAATTTTCTTTCAATTTGGTGCACAATGTGATGTAAAAATCACTGCCCTAAAACAATTCAAACAGTATGAATCAACAATTGAATTTAATTAAATCAAATTGTTATATAGAATGGTCTAATTACAGTTAGGTTTTAAAACAAATATTGGATGGAGAATCTTCATTGCTGAGTTTCCACATTCATACACAATTCTAATTTATTAAATTAAATTCTATTATAAGATTTAAATGTGATTAGAGCTATAAAATTAATATCCCTAAATCTTTTTATTTGAAGGAGTTTCCGGTATGTCGTGTACCAACTTATTTGTATAAAGAGAAATTATCTTTTAGAATTAAAAAAAAAAAAAAAAAAATCTTGGCAGCACTTTTTGTTCGATTCATTTAAAGTTTGAGTTTTATTTTTGGACAAGTAATATCAGTTAATTTGTAAAATCAATGATTTTATATAACACTTAATGCACTTTCTCTTAATGGCTAGCTTTTGAGAGTGAATTTTATCATGTAATGGTTTTTTATTATGGGATTAGACCATTTTCTTCATATTAAGGGCGGGTGTGATGAAGTGACTAAAAGTCCCACGTCGGTTAATTTGTAAAACCAATGACTTTATATAACACTTAAAGCACCGTTCTTGTCACGCCCCGACCCGAAGGGTGGGCCCGGAACGCGACTGATTTTTTTTTTGAAAGATTAAACCAACACAAGTAATCTAACTGAGTCGGATCAACAGTTGGGCCCAGAGGTCACACATGATCCCAACATGTGGACTCAAACATATACTATAAGTCTGATACCAACAAAGCACAATGGCAATCACAAATATAGAATCACATAAATCCAACTTTGATTTATCATTACAAAACATCATCAGAGTTAGTACAGAAACGCAGTAGTCTAGTACATCACATTAATACAAATTAAGTACCACACTCGGCACTTAATAAAAACAAAAGGTTCCAAAAACCAGAAAGTAAAGACCAGGGTATTCTCCTCCGGGGGAATCCCGAAACACCGCCGCAACTTATCCACCCTAAGCTTGAAAAAGAGGGCTCTCCTCCTCGGGTTCATCTCCTGAAAGATGAGTGGGGTGAGCTAACTAACCCATTGAAGGAAATATAATAGTGCAGTTAAGTAAACAATAGGTTAGCAATAAACAACAGTTGCAATAAATATCTCATGCTTGAACATAAATAAGCATAGTATTATCATCATTCTCATAGTTCATCATTTCTTTTCCAATACTGTTATCATCCAATGTAACGCCTGCCAACTACGCTGAGACCATTGTATTAAGTCTCGACACGGTCAAAATACATCCTTACAAGTACATCTCCGGTTCTACCATAGCCGATACTGACACCCTTAAGCCAGCAGCTGTCAACACTTGTGGTCCAGTAGACGTAAATCATATCTCATATGGCCGATATTGGTTCAATAGTCAAGGCACGTGGAAGCAGCCTTACACATTTCATATGATCAACATCATAGGCACTCTTACCATAGTGCGTCAAGTCTAGGCACATGAGTGGGTTCATCAAATCTGAAACCACTCATTGCTCAAATATCCATATTAAATAAACCTGTTTATACCAAGCTGCAACATTAAGTTCCCTCACCGTATATGTGTAGTTTCGCGATCTCTGTTCAAACAAACAGACAAGTGCACAATCAATATACATATCAAATACATACATACAAGCAGTATTTTTCAAAACGATACTTGTTTTCCCAAAAATATCCAAGGTACATGGAATTGAGTTCCTAACTTGGTTTCTATCCTTTTTAAATTATAATAATCCACAGATAATATAATAAAGTGCTCAGTCCAAAACTCATATTGTCTTCTGGGCATTGACCAGATTGACTTATTTAGTTAGGTCTAGATCCTCGGGTCACTTCTCGGTTGTCTTCTGGATAAGACCAGATCTGACATTTTGAGTTAGACCTCGAGGTCACCCAGTGCCAGACAATATAGCGTCGGCCTGAAAGTGAGATCACTCAGTGCTAGACTAATAGGGTCGGCCTGGAAGTGAATACACTATAATAATAAGAGAAGAGGGGTTAGTACAAATTTTAGATTAACAATAGGGTATTAACATCACATCATATGCAATCAAATAAACAAACCATAGCATTTTACACTTCACAAACTGGGTCCCTCGGAACATGCCTCGGAATCAGGTACAGTGGCTTTGGATCATCCGAACTACACCTAAACTAGCTATTGACCTTGGATCATGGGTCTGACTTCGGAGCGTCCGAAGATTGGGTCTCGGACCTTCCGAAGTCCATCCGAACCGATAAAAATCTGAAAATAGGTCTCGGTAGATCTGTAAGCCTCGGAACGTCCGAGTGTGTTCGGTCCTTCCGAGCTCTACTCGAATCGTCCGAAAGGGTCAGGCTAGCCTCGGGCGTAACTGGCTTCTGGTGAAGCTCCGAACGTCCGAGGGTTAGCTCTCGGACCGTCTGAGAGTCGTCTTCCTCACTGTCTACACCAGCAGACAGTGACGACAGACAACAGGGGAAATACGAATCAGGAAACAGAGGGTTTCCCGAATTCGGTTTTCACACCTAGCCGGTCCGATGGATTCCTCTGGGAGGCATCTTTCCATAGGGAATGGCTTGGAGCCTTGAAGCTCACTGGGCCACTGGATTTTAACAGCAAATCCTCACGGGTACATGAAACCCATGATTTTTCCTTAAACTTGAAACTAGTTTTACTCACTCAAAACAGGGCCAAAATCGGTTTTATTTGATTCTAAACTGATTGAAATTGAAAGAGGAACGCAGTTGTTACCTTCATTGGAGTTCCTGGGCTGAAATCTGAGCTTTTGAAAATTTCCTTTCTAAGGTACGGGTGACAGAAAAACTGGTAACAGAGGCTGGGTTTCTGGTTTTAGAAACAGAGAACTTGAGAGTCTCAGAGAGAAGAGAGAAGAAATCGGTTTGCTGGGAAGGGTTCCTTTTATAGAAAGTCCACCGGAAGAAAGGGCCGGTTCGCCACTGCCTGCGGCTGCATGCAGCGCCAGGTGATGTTCCAAACAGTATCAATACTGTTTGGTCTGGTTGCGAATCAGTCCATCCCATTTTCCCATTTTGCAAAAAGGCCCCTCAAATTGATAAAACCCGATTTTAAACTAAGGGCATGAATTTAGGAACTCAAAACCTTAATCCAACCTTACAGATAGGTTGGGTTTTGAAAACCTTAATCACCATAAAAATTTTGGAATTTAGCTTTCACTAAAACCCATTGATTTAAATAAAAACCACATTTTAACCTTATTTACTTAATTAAACAAATGTTAAAATAAACAATTTAGAGACCTCATTTTTGGGGTACAAAGGAATAACCAAACCATTCTTAAAATGGTCTAACATACAATACTAGTTTTGAAATTTATCTCACTTCGAAAATCATTTAAAAGAATTATTACTCCCTTTCGGGGTTTTGACGGGGGATTTAGTATACCTTTTTTTGAAAATAAATTCATTTTAAAATCAGAAATATAAATCCTTTATTAAGGAGAATAATATCAACCAATAATAATCACATAACAGCATAATTTATAAAATAACAACTAGAAGCGGTAAATTACGAAAATGCCCCTCTAACTGGACGAGCTGGATCACTGAGCACACGAGCTCGGATTGGGCCACACCTGGGCTTTCCTCAAAGTCCTAACCGTAATCTTCGAGATTAACCAGTTAAACAAGATTATTAAGTAAAGTACACCTAATCTGGGTCAGGGTATTACAGTTCTCTTAATAACTAGTTTTTGAGAATTAGTTTTTCCTCAAAAATATTATTATGTCATATTTTTTAATAGATTCCATTAAAAATTACAAGTAAATCACTATACTATTTAGTATACCCAGGCATTAAATCTCGGATATCAGCCGAGAAATTTCTCTCTCCTATTTTTTTTTTAAACCATGTTTATCTCGATATTACCGATATATATCGTATCGGTCCGAAATTTGTTTCCTTGAGTATACCTATTTAGTATAACTTTTTTTTTTCATTCTTGTAACATTTTTAGCAGAAGAATACTTTTAAATATGAATTATAAAAATTAATTAATTGATTCACAAAATGAATAATTTCTCAGGAAAATAAAATGATCATTGTCATGAAGTGAGACGGGTGACCTGCACATAGAGAAATGGCACCTTCGCTCTAGTCTCTCATTTTTGTGGATCAGTGGATTCAGTCGAAGATCATAATGTCTAACGGGTGAAATTAGCAATTGCATAGCCTCTTATCCACTCAGATACAAAGACCTCATGTAAGGTCTAGTGTATTATAAATTTAAATTTATTGATTTTTTTTTCTTTTGGACTCTAGTCTAATATTTTTATATTAATTTAATATATTTCTAATTTTTTTTTTGAATTTACACGTGAGAAACTCTTAAATTGTTATTTGAATCTGATCTGATGCGAACCTAACTGAAACTAAAAATATTTATGATGCGTCAAGTGTAGGATTTTGTAAATGGTGTGAAGCTTTAATTGATGCAACATTCACATGTGGGTTGTCACTTAGATGAGGCACGGTCTGGATTGTGTTGAGAAAGTTTATAACAATTTTTTAAATCAACCCTCTTAAATTGATTGTATTAGACAAAAATATTTATCAATTTTTTTTTATCTTTGATTTACACATTTGTCTTTTTTAAGATTTTTTTAATCTAAAACTTGATCTCATCGATTTTCAATACACTTTATAGTACTCTAATATAAATACAACAACTATTTTAAGATAATTCCAAAATCTATATCAGACAAATAAATTAAAACAGAGAGAGTAATATATAGTCTTATTGGACAAATTTAAGAATAAGTTTGGCAAACACTCCAAGATAAAAAGCCCCAATATTTTAACATATTCTTTATTTTTTTAAAATTAAAATAAATTATTGAATATATATTTTGATCTATTATTATAAATTATTGAACAAATCTTTGAATACTTTTTTTTACTATCATTTTATCATATAATTATTGATTAAAAAAAAAGTCAACCCATATGTGGATAGTGGGACATAGTCATCAATACGACCGTTAGTGCTCCCTGAGGCGTTGGAAGCTTCATTTGAAAATCCTAATTCTGCAGCCAACCACAATCATCACAGCATGTGTGAGGTCCAAAGTCAAAACTGAAAAGACGTCTTGTCTCTCTCCCACCCACGTCAAAAAAGAGTGAAGAGTGAAGAGTGAAATGATTCTCCACTTTCTTACAACCGTCCATCACGTCCATCAATAATAAAAGCCCGCGCCCATTTGGACACCTTTTTATCTTTTAACCAGACAACAATTTTCAAATTTTGATGAAAAATTATCATTTTATTCTCTCATATTTTATTTTTTAAAAATATTTAAGAGTGTCAAAACACCTTTAAGTTTTAAAGTATTTCTATCAGATTATCGTAATTAGTCTGAATATTTAATTTGATAAATTTTAGAAATATAAAATACTTAAAAATAACTTTAAAAATTTTAAAAGATATTTTACTGATTAAAATTTTTAAAGAATTTTACTGTAGCATAACATTCATTTGTTCGAATGATGTTATGATCCTTTAAATGATTTGATGCAGTCGAACCGAAGGATAAAACGTTGGAGGGCAAAACGATAATTTCTCTCAAAAATCCAGAAATTAGTGTCTGGTGACAAAAAAAACTAGTATCTAAATGGGCAGCCTAATATAATATATTTAAATATATAATTAAAAAAAGTTTACTTATATGACAAATGAGATTTTTATTTAGAAATATCTTGTCGTACATTTATTTTTTTTTTATTGGCTCAGACATTTTATAAACTAAATTGTCTCCATCTACTATTGTAAGTTTGTAACTTCTACACTGATTTACCGACAGTTGCAATCCCATCTCGTACAAATTTTTTTTTTCAAATTTCTTTTAAAGAGATACACATGGGAGTGGAAAACTCATTACCTTCATTTACTCGCACTTATATGTAATGTTTGAGACATTTATTTCTTATATGTATTATTTTATAATCTAAATAAAAAGTAGAAGTTATTATAATTTAGTGGTAAATATACTTGTTTCTCACAACTTGAGTTCAAATCTTATTAGTAGTTTTTTTTTTTCATTTTACCTTTTTTATTTTTGTGAAAAAGAATAAGTAATAATTAAAGAATGTTCATTTATCTGAGTTCGACTTAAATAAACAAGTTTGAATAAAGATTTTGTTCGACAAGTTGAGTTTAGACTTTTAAGCATGTTTATTTTTTAAGTCCAAATACAGTTGAATATGAACTCAACATACTTTAAGTAAAAGCTCGAGCCCAACTCCGACCTGAATAAACTAGTTTTGATAAAGAATTTTGTCTAACAAATTGAGCTGGAGTTTTTACTTAAAGTTCATCCAAACCCGTTGGACTCGTATTTAGCTATGCTTGAATTTAAAAAATAAATTGGATCTAAAAGCCCGACCCATCGAACAAAAAATATTTGTCCAAACCCTTTTATTTAGGTCAGGCTCAAACAAATAAACACTTCTTAATTATTATTCTTTTTTTTTTTTTAAATAAAAAAGGGTAAAATGAAAAAATAACCATTAATAAGATTTGAACCCAAGTCACTTGTAAAATAAACAAATATCATTACCACTAAACTACAATAACTTCTATATCTTATTTAAACTATAAAATAATATATTAAAAATGATGTCCACCACTACATATAACTACCCTGCAGATAGAGGCAATTTGGTTTAGAAAAGGTCTGATTGGGTGTACGACGCACATTGACCCAATAATTTTTTTGAAGATACAATAATGCAAAATCATAGTTTTTGAGGTATTTTCGTACAAAAATCCTATAACAAATTATATTTAGAATATTATAATTTTTTAAAACAAATGAAACATCACTGTCATTATTACCATTGGTAGCTTCTATAATTTGAATTCATGAAATGGATATTTGGATTCCCTGAATCACCGTATATACCTCTTCTTCAAGCATGCTGTGTCTGTGACCCCTTCATAAATTTTTAGGATCCTTGTATATGTGTGGTAGTCATGTGGTTTTTTTTTTTTTTGTAAAATGTTTTTATTTTGGCCCCTTAAATAAAAATACCAATCTTTAGAATGACCAATTCAATGAAAAGTATTAATTTACTGCTAATGCTCTAAGAAATTGATAGTTAATATCCTTTTAGCAAGTTTCATTAATAGATCTCTTATTTGATTAAATTGGGTTTTCTGATCCATTTCTTACAGAAGGATGAGAAAATTTAATGAGTTATGTCAAATTTTAATCACATAACATAAAATCCAATAATGCGAATCACTCAGTCAATTGAAGATACAAAATCCACGTGAAAATAGGATGGTGAGTGTTGGTCCATTTTCACAGAGAATAAATTCATAAAAGTGGGAAGCAATAATTCGGCAAAGAGCTTTGATTGTATATCTGAATGAGGCACTACAGAAACTGGCCCAGACGTTGTGGGCACCGGACAAATATATAGGAGATACTACCAAGTTGTTATGATCATGGATTCGGAGACTCAAATTCATCAATTTTGTCTAATTGGATTTTGATCTGCCCATTTATCGGGTTTATCGGATTCAATTCCCTTTACCAATTTGAGGATGACAGATCATGATAAGAACTCCGGTGTGTTGGTCATAGGGCTGAAACTCGAGTCGGGTCGGCTCATGTTTCAATAAACTCAATCCAACCTATGTAAAAAATTATTGAACCCGATCCGACCTGATCTGAATTGCTCACCCGAGTTACTCAATCCGACCTAGAATTTCTTACCTGACTCAACCGAAAGTGTTGTTTTATAACTTGGTACACTCGAGATTGGGTCGGGATACTTTTAAAGTTTCTCAATCCAACCTAGGCCGAATTCATATTGGTTTATTTTTCTCAACCCGACCTGACCTGAGATATACAAAAATATAACCCAAACCCATTGATTTCTCGGGTCGGGTCATGGAGGTCGAGTTAACACCCGATCCCTAGTTTCACCTTCTAGTTAGTTGGTCAAGAGCAGGTCTTAGAAAATGGGAGTTCTAAGTTTGAATTCTAGCACACTCCAAAAAAGACTACTCTCCGTAGTTTTACATCAGCGTATGAGTAAGAAAATTTAGCACACGTTCCAAATATTAATCCAGTGCTCTAAGAGACCCTGGACCAGTGACGAGTTCATTATCCAAAGGTCCAATTAACAATTCTATGATAAAATGCAATCTCATTCCAGAACCAAACAAAAAGATAAGAAGAGGAAATTCTATGAAAAGTAAAAGAAAACAAAACAAACCTAACCCTCCTCCAAATGGAGGAGGTGATGATCTCATTTTCTTTTATGAAGGGTGAGGCAACACACTTCTTTTCACTTGCTGTCCAAACACGTCGGGAGAAAAACATGTTGCCGTTGGCGTCCATGGCTGGTTGAGTATATCGGTTTTGTGTTGGGTCCCACTGCATTTTCACCGTGAGCCAACTGATGATAATTGTTGGCAGACTGGGACTGGTTGCCCATCCAAAAACATGCAGGCTCGTGTTGGGTCCCACTGCATTGTTGGCAGACTGGGACTGGATGATAAGCTCTTGTGTTTCATTTTGTTCATGTGAAACAACCATTCATTCTATTCATGGAAATTACTGTAAAATGGAGATTCCATGAACTAGAAATTGGAAAAGCTTGAAACCTGGCTGTTCGGGCTTTAGATGGGATTTGGTCTTCAATGTCTCCCCTTTTCTCTCAGTTGTTCATGACTGTATTCGACAGAAACTGAGGGTCTGAGAGCAACGCCCCATGCAGGGACGACGAGGTTTGCTGTACCAAGGGACACCACCGTTGTTCTCTTTTGAATTTAAAAGAGTAAAAACCAAAACAAGATCTAACCTTTGGCAAAAAGAACCTGATCAAGTACAACATATGAGGAGTCATCCAAATATAAAATAAAATTTATTTAAAACTAAAAGGTGAAACTATTGACAAAATTTCAGATGGAACATTGTAGGAAAAACAAAGGACAGAGAAATAGATAGAAATTTTTCATTCAATTCTTAATAGGATTAGTGAAAAAATAAATATGAATCGAGGACATGACTAAATTACAATTATGCTGATAAATAAATTCTCGATGCCCTTCAAAACAATTAATTTTTTTTTATAGAAACTAAAACGATGATTACAACTTTATTGATAAAAAATCATATTTCAATAATCAAATAAAATTCGAGCGTACTTCATCAGAATCAGCACTAGCAGAATTAACATTAGAGAAAATAATATCCTATAAAGCATGGTGACAAATACCGTTCTCGGGATATTAACGGCAATTGGTAATAATGGGATATTTTTAAATTCTCGAAATTTTCACAGGGAATTTAACGGAAAAATCTCGCGGAAATTATAATATTTAAAAAATAAATAAATAGAATAAATAAATAAATTTATGAAATAAAAATGGTATAGAGAATTTACCGAGAATTTCTCGGGAATTTACCAGAAATTTATCGCGTTATTAACGTTTATCACGTTTTTAACGCAATTTTATCGGAAATTTACCGGAAATTTATTGTCGTGGCGATAAAAACGCGTTTTTAACGCGATAATGGTATTTTGCCGATAAAAACACGGTAAATTTGAAAATACCGCCGGTATTTGTGACAAGGCTATAAAGATGTTCCTGAAATTGCAAAATTAAATATTAAGAATATTAAGATGTTGTACCGACTATTATATTTTGTTAAGAACTATTAGAAAACCAAAAGACATTATCACAAATAGAAAATATCCTATTTTTCTCAACGTACTAAAGAAGAGGAAGCAACAAAAGGAATACATGATCGAACAAACCATATCATAATTACTTTATGATTCATCGAACTAGTATGGTGGCTTAATAGACAAATCTATGGACAAACCGTAGATTTTGTCTTGTTCAGAACAGATGAACGGTTGAGATATTGATGACGATGACTTCTTTTTCGTGAAATCTCTGGGTATAGTTTTGGAATATCCGAATATCGTTTTGAAATATCCGACGGAAGACATGTGTCAATGATTTTATCAAAAGATAAAAAAGAATTAATAGAAATTAGGGTACTAGAGTACTGAACATTTAAAAGAATAGCTTTGTCCATTTTATTATTTATAAAATTAAATTTAGAATTTTTACGATTAGAGATCTCATTTAGTTAATTTGTAAAAACATTTTTTAAATATATTTTTATTATTTTTCAGTAGTGTCCATTGCAAGCTTGTAGAGTCGATTGGACTCAAAATAAAGTCCGGTCCGGCAGTAAGGCCGCCCACTGTATTTTTTATTAATTCTTTTGAAAAAAAAAATTTTAGTTCGTTAAAGTAAAAGTCAGACTCTGATACTTAATTACATACTATTGGTTTGAATTTCTGGCCTTTCATTATCACTGTTTGTACCAACGACTGGTACTTTGGGTTGGGTGGGGTCCTTTCCATAGCAAAAAGCCTAAGGCTACAAGCTTTGGATTCCAATGCTGAGGCGATGACACACTGGTCAAGAATCAGGAAAAGATTTTTCTTATTTTTTAATACAAACTTTTTTATTCTTTAAATAAAAACAAATTAAAATAACTTTTTGAACAAATATTATATAATTTCCCCACAAGGAATGAGTTGATAGAGTTCGCTTGGTATTTTTTGGTTTTATGTATGAGATATTTATACATAGTATTTTTGAGAAAAGTTATTAAATCATTACAGTGATTCAGACTATTTTACATCTCAAAAAATCAGTATACTTACTGCATCACTTTCTTCAAATTTTCATTATTAAATCAAATATTACCAACAAGTTATCATATTTTTTTTGGACTCAACCCTAGATACAATATACGCACAAATCACAAAGGTTCTCTATTTCAAAATCATTTCTTCCAAAGAAAGAAAAAATTAAGAAGAGTTAAATGTTATTATTTTAAACACTAAACAATGAATTTAAATTTTAAACAATATTATTTTGTTCTTTAAATGTATGATAAAATCAAAATTTACTTACATTTTTCCTATTAAATTAATCATGGTATATAAAAATATTTATCTAATAACTTATTTTTATAGTAAATTTTAAAAGTCAAAAATAAATCAATAAATTTATAATAATTTAGTCATAATTTTTAATCACTCTTTAATTGGGAACGGTCAAATAAGTTGGTTTCAAATGAGGAGAACTACAAATAATAACAAATCTTTTAGTCAATTCGAGTTCACTTAAAATTAATTTTATTGTATCAAACTGATATAATTAAATTTTATATAAAAATATCAAAAAATCATTTTAATAAAAATAAAAGAAAAAAAAATCAAGCGTATTTTTCAACCATGTGCATTTTATATTATAAATAAGTCATTTACTTATGGCAAAGAAAACGCAAACAAACTAGCCCCAAAAGTTGAATCACTCGTTTACCGTGCCAATTCATTTAAACGGCTTTGAAGACCAGAGTAAATTCGGATCTTGGTGGATTCGAACCACAAGCCTCCCAAATAGAATTTGAGCGCTCTTGCCATTTTGAGCTTAAAGATCCTCTTTAATAGTAACTCATAAATATTATATAAAAGGGAACATCTAAATATAAAATAAAATAAAATAAACGTTCATCCAAGGAATACAAGAACAGACAATCAAAATTAATTTCAAAAAAATTAATTTTTTTTTTTGAATGCTATTGTTGATACAGGATCAACTACCTATGTATCGCAACAAATTACACACCAATTTTTCCAAAGATCCATTAAAATTCAAATAAAAAAAAGAACTATATTTAATAATTAAGATCTAAAAAATCTTAATTAATATAATATGGTCAAACCAATGGTGTAAATGAATTCATATAACTTCATGAGAAGAGTCCATCAAACAATTATACTCTTTAATATTTGTAGCGCACAACCTATATTTAAAAAAATAGATGGATTTACTTTTACCTCATGCAAAGATATTTGTTTAATCTATTATAACATCCCAGTCTTCTCAAAAAGAAAAGAACAAGTTCATCAAAGATTTGAGATTTTGAAAAAAAAAATCTCAAACTTGACCTAAATTCAAAAAGGAAAAAACTTCCAAGTAAAATTTTCTCGACCCGAGGTGATCAAACTTCTAAAAAGCATTATCCACTAAAGATTAATTAATCTTTAAAACTGATGTTTCCAATGAATTGAGATAAAGAGATCAAAATTCTTGAAAAAAGAATCTATTTTGTTTTCAAAGAGAAGCAAAAGACATCGTCACCAATGGAATTAAGCATCTCTGCACTACTGAGCCACTGGCATGGGTGGAATGGCTTTAGAATCTCTTTCCAGCTCACTTGCACAAAAGAAGACGATATGTTAGCACATGTCCCGACGCAAGAAGGAAAAAAAAAAATGAAGAAAAAACATGCTCTTAGTTTTCAAAAAAGCAACAAGACCACACCCTTCACATGGTTTTTTATCATTCTTTATTACTTATTTTGTACTATATTTTTAATACGGGGCCTTTTATATTTTTATCAATTAACCATGACACGATTAATGTTTTTATACTCCCCATCCTACAATATCTAATCATATTTTAAAATATTTTATTTCTTAAAAACCGTTACAGCACCAAAATTTTTTTTCACAAATCTGATAAATAAAAAAGAGGCATAATAAAAAAATAAATTTAATATTTAACTAAAAAACTCAAACCATTTTTTTATTTTAAAAAGAGTGTGTAAAGTGTAAACCTTTCCATCCACATATATGATAAATAAATAAAATAATTCCATGAGAAGTGACCCGATAGTTTAAACATGAAATAATATCAATCACAACACTAAAAATTTGATGAAGGAAATTCATATGGTTTAATTATAATAAAATTGAAAGAAAAAATAAGTATCTTATAAAATATTTAAACATTTTATAACCTATAAAAGTTGAAACTACACCAAAAATATTAATTTTATTCAACTCACCCACCTTAAAATTTTAGCATCTACAATGAACTTATTCCAATCGATAATTTCTTACTCATCTAATGAAGGGTTCACCTCTCTGTGATCAATTAAAACATAAAAAGTACAATATCAGCTAGCAATACAATAATGATTTTAATACAAATGGGATTTCAATTTCCCAGAAAATGGATACTACTCAATTTTGATTTAAAAAGAGAGGAGCACACCAAGAGGGTGCAGCTAAAAATCTAAGGTTTTTATCTATTTTGATGTAAAAAGAAAAAATTAACAATGAACAAAACTCCACTTTAGTAAAGCTATTTTTGCTTAGTTTAATCTGACTTTGATACAATCATTTCACAAGAAACATGGAGAGTTTCTCATTGGTAGACATCTCACAGGTTTGATAAATCGGGACTAGAGATAAGGTAAGAATGTAGAGTGGTATACTCAATAAAAAAAAGTGGTTGTGGTGGGGCGACTAAATAACATTTAAAAACATAAGAAAAATGGGACTAAAATGGAGAAGAATAAAAACATGCATGGAAGGGTTAAAGATTTTATAAAAGGACTCAACCCGATCCAGCTAAAATTAGACTAAAATGGAATAATAATGCGGATCCAGCCTGAATTTAGGTAGGTTGGATTTTAAAGATCCCAACCCAACCAACCTGAGTTGTAGGGGAAGATGGGACGATTTAGGTTCAGGAATCTCAGCAAGCTAATAAGCTAAGTATAGTATCTTTTTTTAACTACAATCTGTTCCATGGCCATATAAAAAGAAAAAGAGGACCCTTGAGGTCCATAAAGCCTAGAATTTAGCAATTTCTCATATATTTTGCTACAAGCGTTGGTGAAAGGAAGCTTGCTTTCTAATCTTAGAGCGTCTTACATCCACCTTAAGTTGTTCTCTGTATCATGGGTCTTTTGGTGGTCATTTCATTCTTGGGATCGAAGGGATTTCAGACCCAAGAGAGAAACTTCAGATCCACTGCAATTTAAGCCTTGACCATAACCCTCCGAAAACTCCTGGGGAAGCAACATAGACCCCATACTCCCGAGTAAAGATCGCTGGGGCTTGAGAACGACAACGGAAGTGGTGTGTACTCGTCAAAAACATGTATTATCCAGACCGCCAAGTTCAACGAAAGCAAAGTCAACGTAGAACAACAGGTAAGAAAGAAGCCAGTGCAAATCCAAATTCATTTGAAGTCTTCCTCATGTTGCCTCCATTAGCTTGAAGTGTTGCACAATAAGAAGCTAACCGAAGACACACTCAAGCTCAATGCTTTCCTCAAATGGACTGGCACAAAGATGCTACCGCTTGATGGTTTTAGGGGCAGCAAGGCGTGGATTCAACAACTAACTGGGGCTTATTATCGCCTCCCAAGATGTCCTTCACAATGCTCGATCTGGACTCAAAATCCAGAAGGAAACGTTGGCTGATGCAGCGGTAATTCTCCAATGCAATCCAAATTTTGCAGGCTTCTCAATTTTATTGCCCATAATATGTCCTTCAGTCTTATCAATAAGAAGAAAATTGTCCATAATAAAATATAGGAACAAAACAGTTCTAATAACCTACGAGCAGTTTTGAAAAAAATTAGACAGGCCATATAGACACCCGACGTTTTTACCTCTATACACCTGATTTCAAATTTTCAGATGAAATTACTATTTTACCCTTCTGCATTCTATCATCCGAATGATTTTCAATTCATTTTTTACTATTATTCGAATGATTCAGTCGTCCAAATGAACAAATCAGTAAAAAATGGATTCCTTCGGACGATCGAACCATGCACAGTCGAATTGTTCGAACTATCACATAGGATCATTCGAACGATTCAATGGGTTCCTTTCCGTCTGCTCTTTATTTCTCATGGCCTCCTTCCCGCACGCCTCTTCCCACAGCGTCTGCCTCTTCCCCATTCGTATGGGGTCATTGCTCGCAAGAAACGGTAGGAGTCTCTCCCTCCTCTCTCAGCATTTCTACACAGCGTCTCTCTTCCCTCTCTTTTCCCATAGCGTTCGGGATTTTCCCTTCTTCTCCGATACCGACTTTCTCCTCTCTCTCCTCTTTCCCTTCCGATGGTGATCGCACTACTCTGCTCTACTCTTTCACCCCGAGTCCTCCGTCTTCCGACGGCGATCGCCCGCTATTCGAATGATTCTTCAGTTCATTTTTTACATCATTCAAATGATTCAACCGTCCGAATGAACAAATCAGTAGAAAATGGGTTCCTTCGGATGATCGAACCTTGCACAGTCAAATCGTTCGAACGATCACATAAGATCCTTCAAATGATTCAATGAGTTCCTTTCCGTCTGCTCTTATTTCCCATGGCCTCCTTCCCGCACGCCTCTTCCCCATTCGTATGGGGTCATTCCTCGCAAGAAACAGTAGGAGTCTCTCCCTCCTCTCTCAACATTTCTACGCAGCGTCTCTCTTCTCTCTTCCCTCTTCCCTCTCTTTTCCCATATCGTTCAGGATTTTCCCTTATTCTTCTCCGATACCGGCTTTCTCCTTTCTCTCCTCTCTTTCCCGTCCGATGGTGATCGCACTGCTCTGCTCTTTCACCCCGAGTCCTCCGTCTTCTGATGGCGATCGTCACCTATTCGAATGATTCTTCAGTTCATTTTTTAAATCATTCGAATGATTCAGTTGTCCGAAGGCACAAATCAGTAGAAAATGGATTCCTCGGACGATCGAACCCTACACAGTCGAATCGTTCGAACGATCACATATGATCCTTCGAAGGATTCAATGGGTTCCTTTCCGTCTGCTCTTATTTCCCATGGCCTCCTTCCCGCATGCCTCTTCCCACAGCGTCTGCCTCTTCCCAATTCAATGGGGTCATTCCTCGCAAGAAACAATAGGAGTCTCTCCCTCCTCTCTCAGCATTTCTACGCAGCGTCTCTCTTCTCTCTTCCCTCTCTTTTCCCACAGCGTTCGGGGTTTTCTCTTCTTCTCCTCCTATACCGGCTTTCTCCTCTCTCCTCTTTCCCGTCCAATGATCGCACTACTCTGCTCTCACCCCGAGTCCTCTGTCTTCCGACGACGATCGTCAGCACCTCTGGAGTTTCTACGGCCTTCTCTACTCACTGTGAGAAGACTTCATTTCCACCTGGGACAGTCAGCACTCACCATTGTTGCTACGCCCACGCCTGCTGCAGATTCGCCGTGACAGCTTCCCTACTAGACACCTGCAGCCACACCCCCTTCTCCATTGCCATTTCATACGGCCCCGCATCACCCCATGTCATCTGCCCAAGCAGTGCCCTTGCCACATCTCACCACTGCTTGCCTTGTTTCACTATCTCCTCTCAATTATCACCTATGAATAGTTCAAAAGATCCTACGTGATCTTTCGAACGATTCGACTGTGCAGAGTTCGATTGTCCAAAGGAACTCATTTTCCACTGATTTGTTCCTTCAGACGACTGAATCATTCGAATAATGTGAAAAATGAACTAAAAAATCATTCGAATGATAAAATACAGAAGGACAAAATGATAATTTTATCCAAAAATTTGAAATCGAGTGTATAAAGATTAAAAAGTCGAGTATCTATATAGCCCACCAAAAATTAACATGCCTATTGTAATTAACTCTAAAAACTTAAATAATAACGCTCAAATATATTATTGAGCTGCAAAGTCCACTATGTTGGGTCTTGGACATAAATAAAAAAACAAGATTCTCTTAACCATCACATATGCCCGCATCACTTTTTTTTTTATTTAAGTGTAGGATGCATTTTCCAATACAAAACCAAGAAGGAAATACTCAAGAGACATTAATTTACCATTGTCTCATTTGTTTAAAATTTCTTGACATTTTTACATTAATTTTAATTATAATTTAAATTATCAATTTCATAAGATTAAAACATTTGAATGTCTAAATGATTTTATCTTTAAAATTTTCTAGATTTTCCATAAAATATTCATTAACTTCATTTAAAATTAAATAAAAATAAGGCATATCAGCACGTACGGTCCGCCCTAACAGCACTACAGATTACGGCCGAGCATATTTACCACCCGAACCTTAGGGCAAGTGGTGTGGAATAGCCATATATGGCTGGCTATGTCACTAAATGTAGCCAGTCATATAATTAAATAGTATTTTTTTTTATGACATGACTGGCTATAATTTTTAACCAACCTCATCACACGGTATAGTGTTAACTAGAATTTATACTAAAATGGCTACTTTTTAATTTTTTTTAATTATTTTTTTATGTACATTTTTTAACAAATTTAAAAGAAAATAAATATAAAGACATTACATATTTTTTTACAAGTAATTAAATAAATTAACAAAACATATATATTTTCTCACAAATAATTAAATAAATTAAAAAACATACATTCTCTCACAAGAAATTAAATATATTAAAAAGACATACATATTTGTGATACTGGAAATAAATAAATTAAAAAGACATTACATACTCTAGTATAAATAAAAATACATTACATATACATTAAAAAATAATTTTAATTTTTTATTTCTCATATATTTGGTGTAAATGTAAAGGAAAAAAAAAAAAGAAGTAAAGAGTTATTTTTTATTTTTTGTATAAAAAATAAAATAATAAAGTAAAGGACAAAATAATTATTCGCCCTAATATACAAATTATACCCAAAAACAAAACAAAAAATCCAAAATAATCAAATAAATAAATAAAAAGAGAAAATCAAAAAAATCAAAAACTATATATATATATATAAAAGAGGAGAGAGAGAGAAATAGCTGGCTACACATCTGTTATATGTAACCATCTATTTAACCACAAGTACCTATTGGTGGATCCCACACCATTTGTGGTTAAATGACTGGCTACAGATAACAGATGTGTAGCCAGCCATTTAACCACAAGTGATCTGGACCCCACCAATAGCCACTCCCATGCCGTCCATGTTCGGTGGATATACCATATGGCCACCACATCGCTCACTCCTAGAGCACCAGATTTCACACACCGAACAACCCATTAAAGGGGAGTAAAAATTGTACTGAGACTTGGCACTAAATTACTCCAACCCTCGAATCAAAGAAAACAGGGCTCCAAATAACTAGGAGCATTACCCAAAATGGATTTATTTGGAAAACCCTAAGTGAATAGACAGAGCAAATAACACAAAAATTGCCAACCCTCAGAAAAATAAACATCAAACAAAAGTCTAGTCATAATTCCCAACCCAAATCTACATCTATATCATATTACTCAACCATCTGCAGAAATACAATGTAAAGACCATCATACTAAGGAAAAAAAATAGAAAGTGCAATCTGTTAAAAATGCAAATTACTAACTAATTTCATGAATAATTTACCATAACTAAAAGCATAATTATTGACCTCAAATAATATAACTAAAAGCATGGGAAGGATTTAACAAAATGCTTACAATCAGATCATATACCTCAAACAGCCAATTGGCAATTCCATCCCAGAAGAAAGTCTATGATTGCAATTGAAAAGTGTCGTCGATAGAAATCCTTAGAATGTCATTTTTCTTCACAGCATCGACACCCTCCTCACTCGCAGGATCAGCAAATATAATTGAAGTCCGAGCAAAAAATCTTCTGCCTAATTAACCTTCCAACTTGAACAAAAAATACACTTCCAGCATTTGCTCATTTTCCATTCACTATCAACCCTCAACTGACAACATCCTCACGTACATATTTTGGTAAATACAGTGAGTCCCAACCATTACAAGCAAAGATTCTTACAAATATCTCCATCGTCAATAAACTGAATCTGTACAAGTATGATCACACGTGTACAATTGTATAAAAGCTCATCGGAAAGATATTGCCATAAAATTATTAAATAGAAAACTAAATGTACTTGTTTCCATGTAATTAACATTAAAAACATGAATAAATAGCCAATTTGTAAGAAGGTAATTCAGGTATCCACATAACAAGAGGTTAAACTAATAAATAAGATCTCCAATTGCCAAAATCCCGATTCAAGAAAGACCATGTACTGAGAGATTTCACGAATAATGAAAACTACAAAATAAATCCTAATGATCAATTTTGTATCCTTGTTGCTGAGATGCAAATCCAGAATGAAACATAACCTGTTGTCAGGTGGGATAAAACTAGAGAAGCTGGATATGGTGCCTCTGTAGGTAGGAAAGGCAGCGAGCACTCATTTAATTTCCATCCATGAGTTTGAGATTGCAACGATTATTTTCACTTTCGGTTCTATAAAGGCAATCTGAACACAAATTTGATTAATAGCTACTGATGTACAATCAATTAAAATTTTGCTCACCAATTTAAAGCAGAAAGTTCTTTGATCTTTTTGCTACATGTAACTCGCAAACGGGAAAAAGGTTTTACCGTGTTTAGATTGAAAATTCCCACCGTACCAATTCCATTCAAAAGTATAATTTTAAATTTCAAAGACCAAACATTTAATGCTATTTTATGAATTCTTATCTTTTAAACCATGTAATTCTTAAAGCCAAAAAAGAACCTCACAAAATTTCAAGAAGTTGGACATACATCTAGTCATCGTGAGAAGCAAAGCATCTAAATATGTATACATCTTACATCTACTTATTATCTTCAGAAGCAGGAATCCTCATGACATGTACAACCAGAATTGAAAATAATATGGTGCAAATGCATAAAAGAAGGAAGAGGAGGGAAGAGGTGACAAAAGCTTTTAAGCCATAGATAAAATCGTTAATATGGAAAAGCAGAGTAGCACCAGCCTCCTGCTGGTTTATTTTCGTGTAATACCAATTTCTTAAAAAAGTTAATTTTGAATGTAAATATAAATGAAACATATTCATGTAAGAGTGTAATACCTCATTAAATTCGACCAAAAAAATTGGTTTGAGAGTAGAATCATTGTTAGAAATGCAGATTTGTACTTCCTTTGTGACTGGATTACCGATATCTGCTCGGATTATCGATGCGTGAATGCGGTTGCAGTGTCAGGAAATAAGATAACAAAGAAAAAATAAAAGAAAAACCAGACACCACAATTTGGGAGATCCCGGGCGCTTTCAGCCTCGTGCGATCTCCCAAAACAACCAAAAAAAACAGATTTTTATTAGGATTTTGACCTGCCATGCAAGCGCACCTATCATGGCAAAGGTCTGATGACATATCCATCACCACATACATACCACCCCCTCCCCCTCAGACACACTAGCGATTTCTGCCCCAATCCCCCAAAGATACCCACCACAACAGCACAACAATCTCTGAAGTTATCAGCTTTTCTAGATCAAACGAAGATCGAAGCTCAAACTACCCATTTTTACGGCCATACATCAGATCCAAGACCCGATCCATGAGATGCAAGCAGATCCGACGATAACTGCCACGATCAGATCCATCTTGCACGTACCTGAAAAGAAAAACGCCCACGAAAAAACCTACAAAGAGAAAAAATACGGAGAAAGTAAAAAGAACTTCCTCAAAGAACTAGATCGCTCGATCAGATGTGTCCTCAAACCGAACGAGTAAAAAATTGAGAACGCAAAGAAGAGAAGGGCAACGGCTCGCAGATGGGAAGAGAAGATAACACAAAATGAAAAGAACGATGGTTACTATTTATTGAAAAGTTTTGACGAAATCTACGGACGGATATCGTTTGGTTCAGTAGACATGAACGGCTGAGATATTGATGACGCCTGTTTTTAGTGGAGGTATCTGTTTGGAATGACCGTTGCGACGCACCTGGGTACACGTGGCACGGCGTTTGTTCTCACGCCAGGTTGTCGATTGGAAGCTTGTAGACTCCTCATGAAACGCGCCAACAAGTCCTGCTTTAATTATATCTGTACACTTGTCCAGCGTTAGTATTTGTGTATTTTATATCGTGAATTGTTGTAATGTTAAAATATTAGTGATATTTTCAAATTTATTATAATTTTATCTGTAAAATATTTATAATGTATATTTATTGGTACTGTAGTAAATTGTAAATAAAATCATATTAAAAACATGATAAATAGTAATATTGTAATTATATCTTGATAAATTTCTAATAAATTAAGATTTTTATTATATTTTTATTTTTATTTATTGTAATTTTATTTTTAAAATATAAAACTTGACTATTTATTGAATATTTATTCTAATATGAAGAAAATTAATACTTATTTTAGCAAATTTATCAAAATATACAAATTAATTATTAAAATTAATATAAATAGTACAAATAACAATTAAAAAGAAAAAAAACATTTCAATTTATATAAATAAATTTATTCAATAAAGGCTTCTTTACTCTCATTTATTACTTTACTTAATAAATTTTCTACTATTTACACCTTTTGTGATGGATGCACTAATACTTTTTTGCCTAGAAACACCCATTTTATCTATTTTACCGAATATTTTTACTCCAAATGCACCAAAAATAAGTGAATTACATATTTTACTCATTTTTTATCTATTTTACCCAACATTTTTTTATTCCAAATGCACCAAAAATAAGTGAATTACACATTTTACTCATTTTTTATTCCTTCATGCAATACTTTTTCTTCATTTTCTTCTTCAATTTTTTTTAATTTTAATTTTTTATATTTCAGATCTAAAGATTTGATAAAAAAGTATTTTCATAGGAAAATCAGGTCTAGATTTATATTTAAAAAAAAAGGAATTGCATATAATTCAAAAAAATAATATTGGATGCAACGCTTACCACGTTTTTAGTGTTGTTATGAACTACTATAATAATTTCGACTACTCAAAAAATTAATTAATTTTAAAAACATCTAATTAAAATAAATTATCCTATGTGCACTTTTCACTAAAATTAGTACTAGTATTGCTCTGTGAGGTGTGATTAGGATTGAATAAATGAAAAGATTTTAATTTTTATATGAATTTTTTCCTAGTATGTGAAATTGTAAGTTAATTGAGTTTCTTGTTGAAATAATACGATGACTACTAATAATTTTAATAATTTAATTTTATTAAATTGAGTGCGTTAAGATCCCAATTAGTGAATTCGTGCATTCAATATATCTTATGTGTGATTTACAGTTTTCCATTGAATGTATGAATCGAGATTCTATTTTCTCTGAATAATTGGTTTGAAATTAGGAGTAGTAGTTTTGTTTTGAAAAATAGACTGACTTTTGATGCCAATGTGAGCTAATTTTAAGTACAAATATGAGTTGGTGTAGAAGAGGACAAGTTTTAAGGTGTAAAAGTAAGCTGACTTAAAAAGAGAGAGTGCTCATAGACTCCAATAAGACTAAAATTAAGTTCAACCGACCAACCATTTTGTAAAAAATATATGATGATTTTATATTTTGTAAGTGCATAAAAACCGATCTGAGTTCGCCTAAAGAACTATATCTTAAAGTCAGACCGCTAAAGCTATTTGGTAGATTAAAATTAGACAATCCTATCTCACAAAAGTAGATGTTGTCTACTTTGTCTACTTTTAGATTGTAATCCAAAGAAGCTCATTAAAATAGATAATAGCAGTCGATACTGCTAAAACTATTTAGTAGATTAAAATTAGACAGTCCATCTCACAAAAGTTGTTGTATACTTTTAGATTGTAATCCAAAAAAGCTCATTAAAATAGATAATAGCAGTAGCAGCAAACGATCTCCAAGAGGAGAAAAACAAGAAAATATTATGCATTCTTATGTTTAAGAGTATTAACACATTCCCTACTCATTATTTTGTAAACGGAGTAACAGAAAATCAGGTCTGTGCCATCTTCTCATGTTGATGTCGCCCTTTCTCCTTCTGTTTTACTTCACTTCCTTGTGTAGTGTCATACTCTGATTTCAAAAGAAGACATCCAAGGTGTTAGACAGAAACAGTCTATTTATCACTAAAAGGCTAATCTTTTTAGATGAATACCAATCCTAACAAATGGTATGAAAGTTTAAGACCTCATGTGGACTCAGATTCCCTAGAGAAACGGAAAAGATGAATACCAATCCTAACAAGTGGTATGAAAGTTTAAGACCTCATGTGGACTCAGATTTTCTAGAAAAACGGAAAAGATGAATACCAATCCTAACAAGTAGTATGAAAGTTTAAGACCTCATGTGGACTCAGATTCCCTAGAGAAACGGAAAAGATGAATACCAATCCTAACAAGTGGTACGAAAGTTTAAGACCTCACGTGGACTCAGATTTCCTAGAGAAACGGAAAAGATGCTAGAGAAATGGAAAAGATGAATTCCAATCCGAACAAGTGGTATGAAAGTTTAAGAACTCACGTGGACTCAGATTCCCTAGAGAAACGAAATGACTAAACCCTAGCAACCCTCCCAAAATAAGTCTAAAATATAACCAGCAGTAGGGCTCTTGAGATTTTAGAACCTCTGCAGTAGGGCCATCTTAACCATTTTGCCGCATAGGGCCCCTGACGTTTTAGGGTATCTCAGGACCAGCATCAGATGGATACCGAGTCCATACTGAATAAATTCATGAATAAAATGAATTTTCTTACAACCAGAAACATGTAATGTTTTACTGTCTTTTAATTGGGGAGGAGGGGAGGGGAAAATTCATGTGATTGAAGCGTCTTACTTGGATGGGTTTCATGTGTGCCTTTATCCTCTTCTTCCTTAGGAAATCCTCCATAAATTCCACCAAATCCTTCTTCTTCCGATCGAGTAGAATACCCCGGTCCAAATGAATCGTGCATTATATCTCTGCATATCACCACACTAATGTAAACTAGAAATAATTTGAAATGAGGTATATAAACTAACAAGCAACATGTATGGGAGATTTTTTCTTTTCTTTTCTTTTTAAATATACATATACGGATGGAGCAAAGGCTTGGGTTTGCTTAAGCCTGAGTCCAACTTGGCCTGTTTTGCTCAAGCCTGAGCCTTCCAGAATTTTATATGACTCAAGCAAAGACCTTGCACATTTTGTATGTCATGATTATAATCATAAATTGGGATCGATGGAGACCTGGTGTGGATGTTTCGGAATACAACAATATAGATGTAGAGAAGTTTTAGTATATCAGAAGATGGAGAAATGGGGTGAATGCTTCCATAGGGTTTTGGGCCGGGTTGGGGGTTTGAAAGAACACTTCCTAGTCCTAACCCATTGGAAATTGGATCTTGAGACCTAAATTGGGCCCAAGGTTGGACCCAAAGTAACCTAGCTCAGATTACTGGATTGAGCCTAGCAAACTCGGGCTCGACTAGCCAATTACACACCAGTCTAGCAAACAACTGGGTTGAAAGGTGGGTCCCACTTTATGACAAAAGAATTGGATAATTGTCACAAGGACAATCAAATTAAAAAAAATGAAGTTCCATCGTCCAAAAACTTGATTTTTTTTTTTTTTATATAAAGATGAAAAAAAAATCAAAATAGACAAAATAGACATAAATCTAAAGAAATATGACATTTACAGCGCTTAGGATTAATCATTGAAAGCCCCGCAAATAAAGCCCATACAACCTTGACTTCCTTGTAATTTGATTGGTCCTAGAATTGGGCTTTACACTTACTTTTTCCATATTTTAATTTGCAAAAGGGCCCCAACAAGGAGTTCAGGGTTTTCATCTATCTCAGAGGTTAAAAAATGCCCGAGATATCTCGCTGATATCTGATATCAGGTTGAGATATCTTAACCGATATAAGATGTATCACTATCGGCGAGATCTGAGCGATACAGCAGAGATTTGTAAAATAAAAATTAGAGAGAAAAATTCATTTAAAAAAATAAAAAAATACTATTTTAAAAAAATATAAATATAAATATCAGAAATATGATCGAGATGACCGAAATATCAACTGGACCTACGTCGATATTTATTTTTAAATAAAAAATAAAAATCAGTTGAACATTTTTTTCCTCTCTAGTTGATACTATGCGTATCGACTAAGATATCTTGGCCATGGAAATTCTGAAATATCTTTCTCTCTAGTTGATACTATGCGTATCGACTGAGATATCTTGGCCATGAAAATTCTGTAATATCTCGGTCATAGAAATCCCGAGATGCCTAGATTTAGACCAATAAAAAATAAAAATCGGCTGAACTTTTTTTCTCTCTGATTTTCTCTCTGGTTGATATTATGGGTTTTCTCTCTGGTTGATATAATGACTATTGACTGAAATATCTTGGCCATGGAAATTCTGAAATATCTCAGTCATAGAAATCCCGAGATCCCTAGATTTAGACCCTGATCCATATGGATAGGCATCCATTTCCAATAATAGAAATAGCATAAAATAAAAATAGACAAATCCGACCTTAAGTTAAGCCCTATTTCATTTTAGTAATTTTACTCTCAATATTCTCAAAATCAGAGGAGGGAAAGAGAAAGGTATACCCAGTTTCCTTCTTGTCATGCTTCTCCTTCTCCATCTCTTGCTGGCTTTTATCTTGTTTCACGTGCTCGTCGGCTCTTTCTGCTCGGAATCTGAGACTTGCCGTTCCTCTTCTGATAGAAGATTGAAAGGGCGGCGAGAGATGAAGGTGTGGTTGAAGACGAACCAGGCGAGTCGCATACATCGTATCTCAACTCAATCTTTCTTGCACTATTTAAAGGTTGGGATGAGGCTTTCCGTATATATGCTGCCAAAGAGAAGGAAAGCGGTAACATTTTCTTCCAGGATGACGACGATGAAATGAACATGTCTCGCTGCAACGTGTACTTTCCCATGCACGTGTCACGATCTTATACCACACGTGGCAAGCCATGGCATTTGCGTGATACCTTTGGGAGCTTTGCTGGAACTCATCTAGAACCCGCCTTCCCCCAGTCTCCACTACCGAGACACACCGTGTCCGTTAGAAATTATTATCACAGTGAAGTTTTTGCATCCAATTATTTTCTGTAAAAATAACTTTCAATTATAATTCTTCCAATTGTTAATCTTTCTTTAGCCGTGATTTCATTACTTGCAAATCAGTCTCAAAAATTTTGATACGAATTTAAAAAATATAATTTATTTTATTTTAGTTGAGAGAAAATTTTATAAGCATTATGTACAAATTAAAATCTTTCCAAACTCACCGATTCATATAGACTCACGTAAGAGTCATTTGTCTAACGACCTGACTCGACCCGAAAACAGAGTTTAGAGTTTGATTCAATGTGATATTGTCCGCTTTTGACCTCGCACACAAGTAAGCCCCCACGATTTTATTCCTGGACCCTGTTCCACATGGTCAGACTTAAAAGGCCTCACAAAATATTACATGGGATGGCTTCAAATAAACTCCAAAATTTCTTCCTCCACTACCGATGTGAGACTTCCCACATCAGTAGTGTGCTCACAAAGGAGCAGGGTATCACAATTTGCACTAAACATTGATGCAAATTAGTTTTAGGAGAACACTACTGTATATATTATGTATATACAATAAAATAAGATCGTTCGATATTGATAGTTTAATTAAAAATAAAATAAAATAAGAGAGAAAAATTTAGCGGATGATATTTCAGCACCTATGTCAAATACTTGATGCTCGATTCAGCTCAAGCTCAAACTTGAACTTATTTACTTATGTCATAAGAAGTACTAACCCACAAGCTTAATCTACAAAAATCTTATCTATATTATCGACTTAGAATTTTAAATTTAATTGAAGCAAATAATGTACAACCAACATGAAAATAATCAAAGACATCGCATCACATATTGCAAACAAAAGACAACTTATACGGCAAAGTAAACAAATAAAAGGAAAACATTTAGCAAAATACAAAGTGTGGAAAATGCAAAATGAATATAAACACGAGAACAAAATATTGGGAAATTGCTATTAGGTTATGTGGTCTTTAGCTCTATTTGTCATTATTGATAACAATAAGAGCTGCGTTTGGACTAAGGATAAATTTTACAGGGGTTATTTGGATTACACTTGATTAATGGTTATCTTTAGTATTATGAATACTCTTTATTAGGAAAGGAATGAAAATTTAATTTTTTAATCTTATCCCTCCATTACGAAACAAGGATAACTCCCGTTACTCCAATCCAATCGCAACAAAAATGTTTAGTACCTGAAAGGCCCCAAAAAAATTTAGAGCAAGATTTAACACTAAATTTACTATTTGGGCCTTTTATCATTAATATATAAAAAAAAAAAGTATTAATATACTGTGCATGTCATATTTATTGAGTAGAAAAAAAAATTACTTCACAAAGGCCAAAATATTATCACATATTATTATTAAGAGGGAATAAAGGATTTCCTTTTAGACTTTTAGATTTTAATCACAATAATTTTGAAAGATGTCATCAATAGATAATTAAAATAAAATCTTTGGTTATAATATTTGAAATCCTAAAATGTATAGAGATACTATATCATCAATATAATGGAAATATCGTTACATTCTCTTTTGAATATTTGGTATCATGACAATCTCTTTTTTTTTTAATTTAGAAATGTCAAAAAATTATCTAAGTATAAAAAAAATTCTTTTGTTGACCCTCCACCTACCTCTTCTCAGCAAGCTTCCATTCTGGGGCCCGTCCCCACTCTTCTATCTTCTATTCAACCCAATAAGCGGGTCGGGCTTTCTCAAGTCCCACTTTCTCAGTCGGGGCCATCTAGGGTCCGTCTTGTTGATCGAACCAACCTTTTGGATCAAATTTGGGCCCATCCTCTTTTCACTCATCTCGATCTTGGTCTTAGTTCCTGTTGGACTAAGTGTTTTCAGTTCTCAGGTGATCCTCTCCGATCCACCCGTTCTTCTAGTGTTGGTGTCGGGCCCTCCTATAAGCCTCATCTGTCCCTCCGTCATTCCCAACTCCTAGTCCTTAAACTGGCCTATTCTCTCTCCTCAAGCTTTGCTGAAAGCCTATCCTATTTTCAGATAGCCTTCAAGAAGCGAGTCAGAAGTGTTTGGCGATTGAGAACCCTAAGTCAGCATATCTTGATGATCTGACTCAATCGAAATTTGAAATGGAGTCTGAAATTTCACAGCTACATACAGAAGATACCAATTTTTTTAGCAATTAAAGGTTCGGCCCATGTTCTAGAGAATGACGATTTGAATTCTCTGAAGGTTAGGGGTTACTCTGAAGAAGACAGTAGATCAATCTTAGATATTGATAATAAGTTGGGGATCAATTTTGTTAATAGTGATCAAGCTATCTCTGACTTTTAAGCGGCTAAAGATCGAGACAGATCATTGACTTCCTCAACTTCTAAAAGGAAAAGAACGGTTAGCCTAGTTCATTGTAGCCAACAAGTTAGACTATGAAAGGGGTTGGGTTTTTTTTTTTTGAGTTTCATTTGCCTGAGTAATAAGAGAGGTTGTTGTTCTTCTTTGTGGTGCTTGAACGGCGTCCCACGAGTTGGTTATAAGAAAAAATATTTCAAAATAGTGTTAGTTCACAATATAATTTGATAAACTATGTTACTCATTTCATCAAATCATTCTATTTTACGATCATGTGCATGATTTTTTTTTAAAATAATAAATCAAAGTAATAGAACTATTTTTCAGACCTCTTAGAACACTCTACGACTAATCTTTGGAGCATATGTAAGTCTCCCTACCCACAGACATACTATGGGAAGTGACCATTTAAGATGGAGTAGAATTAAACTCAAGACTTTGATTTACTGAGGCTGAGTTCCTGATCCATCACTCTAACCCCTTTGAATTATATAAGAGTGGAACTTAACCTACAAGTACAACCTTAACCATCTTATTTAATCATGAATTTCTTTACTTACTTTTAATATTAATCTCATTATTTCATTCTCCTCTTAATATGTTTTTCATAGGAATTTTTTTTTTAAGCAAGTACCATCAAGAAGAATAGTTATAGGATTTGTATATAACCTAGAGGACTCAGTCTAATCACCATGATATGTAATATCAAGAATTTTAATATCGGCCAATACAATGTATATCGGCCGATATTTGCCAGACGATATCCAATATATATTGTATCGATAGTTTTAGTTAAAAAGAAAAAGAGAGATATTTCGCGGCTGATATATAGGCCGAAACCGAATATTGACCAAATCCTAATTTTCAACCTCTGTGTAAGAGTATAAAAAATAAATAACTTATAACAATAAAAATTGAAAAATCTAAAGTCCTAAAACTAAAATAATATATCAATGTTCAAGTTTTACTCATCCATTATATTTGTCATCTCTACATACCCTATATAATAATAATAGCCTGCTTTAAATTTTTAATTTTTAATAAGCAATCTTTATATTTTAAAAGAATAGAAGAATCTCTCTAAAATTTTCAGAATAAATTAAAAGACGCGTATCCCATCCTTTATGCTATTTTAAGAAAAGGCATATGATTATGTAATAACTATTCATCTTAAATAATGAAAGAGGTGTATCCTTCCTTCTATGTCTCACATACAAATACGTAAGTATAAAATTTCTAGATATACTTTATCCCCGTCACAAGAGTTACTTAATTATATTTTATAAGAATTTACATTCAGAATAAATGTTAAAATTATTATTTTTAAATAATTGAAGATTATCAATTAGATAACTTAAATTAAAGTAATTAGTTAATCATTCATTTATAACTATGTATTGAATGATTAAGAATTTTGATTGAATCATATTGTAATTAGATTAAAAATATTTCTAAACTAGATCATATTGAAATAATCACATGTTGTTATGGAGGTTATGAGAGCTTACCTTTTAAAAAGTTAAAATCTTCATTAATTTTTAAATACAAATATAAATTATATATAAATATATTTTTTAACGGGTAGCGATCCTCTCGCAGGTGTTTTGTGTAACCCGACACGGAATTTAGGGTATTGCCCATTTTACCCTTCTACTGCGGTATAAATCGGCTCACTGACCACCTTACCGGATCACTGATCCTTCCACTACGGTATAAATCGGATCACTGATCACTGAAATAGGATAATTAAAATTTATCTAAGTATGACTGTTTTTTTCATACAGGAAAACAAATCGGATTATTGACCGGCTCACTCACCGAATCACTAAATTTTTTTAAATGCTTTCGTACAACGATAGAAAGATAAAATGAACAATACTCTAAAATCCGTGTCCCAGTTTAAGTTCTTTCTCCATAGAATAGGTTCACATGTCAATAGTGGCACACAACTCAGCTGAGTTATGATGTATGGGTCAGGTTTATATGGCAAATGATAGTATTATGTTTTATAAATTTCAGAAATACAGTATGTAAAAAAAATATAATTTCTCCAAGGAAAAAAATATCAATATGCAAAGACCATTTTCTATCTCAAGATTTTAATTTGAAATTTAAAATATCATAAAAATATAATTTTTAATAATTTTGCGAGCAGAAAATCTTCAATTTATGTTAAGACTGAAATTTTTCTAATTAGAGTTAAATTCTAAATTATTTAAACTTTAGCCAAATAATTTGAGTATACATAAATAGTCAATTTTAGTTACAAATCCACATTTTCAGTAAATAGACTAAATTTTTGTTTTTGAGTAATTTAGTAAAATTCACTTTTAAGATTAGTGTTCTAAAATATAGAATTTGTTACCAAAAAAAAAGTCTTGTAATAAATACTTTCAGAAAAACACAGGATCAGAGGGAGCGTGGAAGGAAACGATGCCCCTGCGGCTATGAGGGGACCACTTTTTTTGTTTTGATTTCCTTTCGTTTACGCCTCTGATCGCCTTCATCGTGTGGGGCCCTTTTCAAAGTAATGCCCTCCTCTCTCTTTCAAACTCTTCCTCACTCTCTGTCAACTACAAAGGGCCAAAACCCTTCTTTGGCCTCTCTTCTTCTTCTGCAGAGTTTCGGGTTGTCCGGATCGGAAAATTCTGATCGGTTTGTAGTACAGTCCGGCAAGAGTGGCCGGATGAAGATGGCATATATGTGTACGGACAGCGGGAATCTGATGGCAATCGCACAGCAAGTGATCCAGCAGCAGCACCAACAACAACAGCAACAGCAGGAGCAGGAGCAGGAACAAGAGCACCAAAACAACCAGCTTGCATCCGTCAATGCCTTTGGTCTAAGCCCCTGGGCCCCACACTCGCAGCACTCCATCTCCGATCGTTTCGGCTTCCCCTTCTCCGACTCCTTTCCCGTCCCCGGTGGGTCAGATCCCGGCGCCTCTCTCTTCCCCCACCTCGACCATGCTCCTCCTTTCCGTCTCTCCGGGTTAGGAGCTGCATCGGGCGGGTTCGACTCCGACGAGTGGATGGATTCCCTCATGGGCGAGTCCACAGAGAGCTCCGCTGCCTGCGACTCGTGGAACAACACTGCTAACGATTTCTCCTCCATTCTTCCCGACCCCTTTGCATCCGAACCTAGTCGACTCGCCGCCGCCACTGATTTGATCTCAACCGCCCCCTCCGAGCTCAACCAAGTTGTGTTCTCTGAATCGAAGAAAACCCATGATCTGATTCACCCACCTCCGGTCCAGCACCAGAGCTGGGCTACTCCGCCTGCACTTCCTCCGCCTCCGCCGGAGAGTTCACCCCCAAAGAAAGATTCTTGCTCCTCTCCGTCCTCATCAGACTCCGACATACTCTCCTGCCCGCTTCTCCAGTCTCTCCTCGACTGTGCCCAGATTGCCGAATCCGACCCTGATCGCGCCACCAAAGCCCTCGTCCGGATCCGAGAGTCCGCATCGGATTGTGGAGACCCAGGGGAACGGATCGCGTTCTACTTCGCGGAAGCTCTGTACAGTCGGCTTTCTTCGAAAATCACCACGGGAACATCGCTGATCTCATTCTTTTCGACGCCCGAGGAATTCACCCTCTCCTACAAGGCCCTCAATGACGCCTGCCCTTATTCCAAATTCGCTCATCTGACGGCTAACCAGGCAATTCTCGAGTCGACTGAGTCTGCAACTCGGATCCACATAATTGATTTTGGAATCGTACAAGGAGTGCAGTGGGCTGCCCTTCTCCAAGCTCTTGCCACCCGCCCCATTGGAAAGCCGGTGAAAATCCGCATTTCTGGCATTCCTGCACCCGCACTAGGAAAGTCACCGTCTTCTTCTCTCTTAGCCACAGGACACCGTCTCCGCGACTTTGCCGAGCTGCTCAATCTTGATTTCGAGTTCCAACCGATCCTCACTCCCATTCACGAGTTGACGGAGTCAAGCTTCCTAATTAACTCGGACGAGTTGCTGGCCGTGAATTTCATGCTGCAGCTGTACAATTTCCTTGGCGAGACATCAATGATGGTCGAGCGTATACTCCGACTTGCAAAATCACTGAATCCAACCGTCGTAACACTCGGCGAGTACGAGGCGAGTCTGAACAGAGTTGGGTTCGTGGACAGGTTTAGAAACGCGTTGGGGTTCTACTCGGCGGTTTTTGAATCGCTGGAACCTGCAATGGAGAGAGAGTCGAGGGAGCGACTCCGCGTTGAGAGCCTGGTTCTGGGTCGGCAGATAGCAGGTGTTGTTGGGCCGGAAGAGGCAGAGAGAGGAGGGCGGACTGAGGAGAAAGAGCGGTGGAAGGTTTTGTTGGAAGGTTGCGGGTTTGAGTCCATATCTCTCAGCCATTACGCCATTAGCCAAGCAAAAATCCTTCTCTGGAATTACAATTACAGTTCTATGTATTCTCTTGTTGAATCCCCTCCTGGGTTTCTGTCGTTGGCCTGGAATGAGAAGCCCCTTCTAACTGTCTCCTCATGGCGCTAGCACTGTAAATCCGCCACCGATGGCCTGTTTCAGAGCTCAATAGTGGAATACCCATTTAGTTTGTTTTTTTATTATATATTTTGGGCAGCGATTGCAGTTCTTTGAGTTCCCATCTTGGACTAACGAAATTGCTACCATCAATGGCGTTTATTTGGAGCTTGGTGAACGGAGCAATCGCTCAAGCTGGCTTTACAGTTCTTTCCTTTTTTTTCTTCCTTTAATGCAGGCTTAACTGTAAAAAGAAATCGATTTCTTCTCTGAATGGTTTGTATATGGTTCTCATACAGTGTTTTGATAAATTATTACAGCTCTCAATCTTTTCTTCCTTTTATTTTGCACGAGACTGGATTAAAATCGTGATTTAGATATAAATCTAACAATCTCTTTTATTTTATTTTATTTCTTTCAGCTTTGACTAGAGCTCTAGAAACAGGAGTTGGGTTCTTTTCTTTCCTGTCAATGAATTGAGAGAGAGAGAGTAATTAAGGAACTATGGAGAAGGTGAAAATGAAGTTCAGGGAAATAATAGCCGTTCCGGGGAACAGATTTCTGTTCCTGCAGCAGCCCTGCTTCTGTTTTTCTGAAGATTGCCCACCCTTTTTTTTCTCGCTGCGTCTTGTCAAGTTCAAATTCCACTCAATTTTCTTTTAATTTTCAACTTTTTACCATTTCGCGGAAAATGGATGATGCTAGTGGCACTGCAATGGCAAACTAGAAATTTTGCCTTTTCCCAGAACTCTACCGTTGGTTTTTTGTTTTCCGAAAATACCCTTTCCCTCCCGTTGCTGGCATCATCATCCTGTATCCTTTTGAGTTTTGACTTTTCTTACTGCCGTCAATTTCGGAACGTAAATCATTCTTCTTCTTGATGCTACTCGGACAAAAAAAATTCCCAAATGGCAAACCGATAAAAAAAAAGGAGAATGAGATAATGAAACTAATACTAAAAATGAGTAGAGAAATTCATGATTAAATGAGATGGTTAACGGCTAATTAAATGTATTGTAGGTGAAGTTCCATTTTTATATGGTTATATTTATAAAAGTTTCATTGTCATGGTGACGAGATAAATGTATAGTCTCCATTAGAAGTATGGACCACACTTTCTAAAGCTCTATTTTAGGGGCAAAACTCGAGTCGGGTTTTGACCCGACCCCAAAAAGCAACTAGGTCGGATCATGAAAGTCGGGTTAGAGGGTCGAGTCGAGAAGATAAAAACCCACGTTCAATTAAAGTTGGATCGAGTTGAGGCCTTTTCAAGTTAACCCGATGAAATCCGACTCGACCTGATTAAATTTAGGCTAAAATGAATTCAAAATGCAGATCAGGTTAGCATTCGAGTTGAGTCGGGTTATAATTCAAATCGGGTCTGATTGGGTTCTATATTTTAATAACTCATGTCAGATTGGGTTTAAAAATAATATGGGTGATGTTCTAAAATTATGTTGATCTCATGCCTATTTTTTCATTTCTTTTAAAGAATTGTCATGGTTGAAATAGTAAAATGATGATAATTTCTTGTGAAATAAGTTTTTAAAATGTCTACTATGCTAATGTTATGTTAGCAGTTTCATTCTTTAAATAAAATAGATTACCAAAAATAGGCGGGTAGGTCTAGCATGCATCTATGTTGAGGAGTTTGCGTGTTCTAAGAGGTCATGTTAAAGGAGGAGACTTACTCTTTTATCAAAATATTAATTGTACAAATAAATAGAGCGTATCAAACTATCTTAGTGCTTAGCCTTTTAAGATTAATATAAAATCATCAAATACTTTTTGTACCATGTTCCATCAAATAGTGAAAATACATCAAATTATCGGCCACCGATGTTTGCTTCGGCATTTTGTGTAACTCGACACAGATTTTACTGTATTACATATTTTGCCCTTTGAATCGACTCGTCGAATCCTTTGCAATAAGTGATTTGAAGGATTCGGCGAGCCGATTCGAAGGGCAAAATAGACAATACAGTAAAACTCATGTCGAGTTACACAAAATACCCATGAGATGATTAAGTTAAAATCGTTATCCCAAATTAACATTAATCAAGGTAAAATTTAATTCTAAAAAATATAGTAATATCTTAAGCAATTTGATTTGTATATATCCGAATATGCCGCCTGAGCTAACTATAATTTCACTCGTAATTAAATTCTTAAAATTTTAAGATGCATTTGATCTCACCATTGTTTTTTAATGATTAAATTAATTATATAAATAATATCATAAGATATCAAATGAATAAAAATTGATGACCCACTTCTTTGTGATCCATCTAATGAGTGGTATATAATTTTTTTTTAAAGTGCCTTTTTTATATTTCAATATATTTGGAGATAAGTTTTATTCATGGAAGCAGTGAAGCACTTTTTAATTTTATTGACTTCAGGGGTTATTTAGCTCGCACTAATTCGGTCGAAAGGTAGTACACCTATTTCTTGCTATTATAAAGAAATAAATTTATAATAAATTCTTTATAAAAAGTATTCTCTAAAAATACTGAAAAGTTGCATGGATTTTGAATTATATTTTCCAAAAATATAGTTTGAATGTATTTTTTTAATTAATTAATTTTTTTTTGAAACTTTTAAAATTCGAAAATATTATAAATATGAATAAGAGATTTTTAAATACTTGTGAAAGATTTATTGACATTATCATAATAACATCATTGAACATTGTGATATTCTCATTTTTGATATTAAAAATGTCATAAAAGTATTGATATGTTATTTGTAAACAAATAGTATCAAGATATTATTGCACTTGAGCTAACTAATATTTTTGTGGACTCATCTATTTTATAGTATTGCATCTAATTTTTTTGAAATTAAAAAAAATATATCGACATTTCTCTTTCATTTTCATGAACCATAAACACATAATCATAACACCCCTTTTTCTTAAATCTTTAAAAAAAAAATCATGAGAATATATGCTGTACTTTTTGGCATGCATTCTAATGATATATTTTAATTCCAAGAATATAAGTTAATTTATTAGGCAAAATGACCTTATTAACCAAAATTAAAGATTGTCGATATATCAATTATAAAACTTAGGTTTCAGTTAAATTTCTTTTAACTATTTGATTTAAATAAATAATAATATTAACTGATAAGGGGCTCCAATTGTCTAGCTATTTTACTTAGTTTAAATCAAGTTATTATATGTCTTAAATGAGCTATTTTTTTTAATCTTTAAATCAATAATATATTTATTTAAATCATCGTTCCCCTTTTGTCCTCTTGTCAAAGATTAGAGAATTATCCACATGAGTGTAACTCAACTGGCCCTACACACTTTGTTACATAACAATCGAATTTATGTTGAGATGACGAGCCAAACTATTTGTTTTTTAGTATTTTCAGGAAATAAATCTCCATTTCATTTAATTTCAGTGGAAATCCTTACAAACAAAAGACCCTTAGATGGCCTCCACTCACCCCCAGTGGGGGTCCCCCACGTCTCCCATACTCATTGAGCTTAATCAAAGACTAAAAGGCTGATTATATAGACAGCGCATTTTTTTTTTGCCATAAGATACCTCTTTCATTTTTAAGTGTGAAATTATCATTTTGCACTTTTATATTTTTTATAGTCCGATCGAACCTCTAGTTCATTATTGTCCGATTTAGAGAGAACGTCCGTTCGGACGGACGATTCAAGGATCGTCAGAACGAATGTTTTTTTTTAAGTCTGGAGGTGTCAAAGTGTCGCACACGACTAGTCCTCCGGGGTGTGTGAAAACCCTCTATCCACACACACTGGGTAATTCGATGGAACTTTATCAAAAGAGGTTGTTTTTCGACCGATTTTTACAAACAACATATCAAAATTCATCTACTCTGAATTTTATGAATTTTGAGACTGATTTTAAGTGAAAAGGGTATAGTTTTGGACTTCATAAATCGTACCCAAAAAATTAAGGAAAAATGACATTCCCTCTTAATTCTTTGGGTACTATTTTTTAAGCTCAAAACTATATCTTTTTCACTTAAAATCAGTCATAGAGTTCATAAAATTTACAGTAGATAAAATTTGAAACATTATTTGTAGAAATAAGTTGAGAAACTGACTTTTTTGAAAACATGAGCCAAACACGCAAAAGTTACATTTGGCAGGGAGATCATTTCTCAATCGATTTTTATAAACAATATATCAAAATTCATCTATTCTGAATTTTATGAACTGCAATACTAATTTTACGTGAAAATTTTATAATGTTTAACTTAAAAAATCGTAGCTAAAGAATTAAGGAAAAATCTTCTTCTTCTTTTATTTTTTCCATAAACTAAATAATTAGTGTATACACTTATATATAAAGAGAAATGATGGATCTCTCTTGGTCCATTTTAGTTTTTTCGTCCCTTAAGTTTTCATAAACACTATAAAAATCAATCTTATGAATTGAAAGTATATTTGGTGAGATATAGGTACACTTAGATTTCAACTTATCAATTTTTAGCTAATTGATTTTAATAGTCAAAATCACCAAACATCATTGAATTGTATTTCATTAAGATCAAGGGGCTGAAGATTGAGCATAGGGTTAAAATTTGATCAACTTGTATGTCATTTAGTCATTAATTCTGTTTTCAATCTTTTAAAGGTCACTCGAGCTCTAGTCTATTACTTCTCTAACTATACTTTTTATACCCTTTCTTTCCTTCTTTGTTCCACCGTGCATTCTTATATTTCTTCCCTTCAAACTTTTTTTTTATATAATAATAACAAATGATCGAGTCAATATTTACAAGTAAATATCTATACAATCGTAGTCTGAATAATAGTTAAACATGAAATATTATTATCATCATCATTGTCATCTAAAGCAAATTAACTCATTAATTTGAGGTTGACGATAGCTTGACAAGAAGATAGATTACAAATTTTGATAATCCTCAGTATTTTGCCCGTTTGATTTGACGCGAAATGGACAGCCACCAACATTATCGGCTGCCGTGGAGCCCCCCCGTCGCCGGACTCTTCTTCTATTATCATCTTCTCTTCCCTTTCCTTTCAGCTTCTTTTTCATGTGGCCATCGCTATCGCGGCGCCACGACGTCAGCAGCTGCGCTTGGCTGCCTGAATATGGCCACCACTAAAACAAAATCCATCCAATCAATGTTGCTTTTATACAAAAGAAAAGGTATGAAATCAAATATAAAAGAATGTCTGTTCATTCAAAAACTAATTATATTTTTTTTTTTCACTTTATATCATGAAAAGAAATAATTGTTAAATGATTAAAACCTGTCCCAACTTGGTTAGGATTGCAGTGCTCTGTTCTTGAACTCCAGATAGATTCACATATCATTGATTTCAGTTCCTCAAGAAAAGTGAGATTTCTTAAGCCAGGCCATCCACTTTAGATGCGGGGAGTCTTAATCGTCTCCTCTCCTCAACTTTTTACAAATTTCAGCCAAAATTTATAATATTAAAGTCTAAATTTTGAAAAAAAAAAATTAGCCGTTAGTTTTTAAAATTGATAGATACTTTCTAACTTCAACCAAAAGTATCCAAAAATTTCTACTGTCCAAAATTTATGAGTTATCTTCTATTGTATCAGTCGGGGTATGATGCGGGACACCTTAGTTAGTAATTTAAGGGTACCCATTTTTGTATTGTAACGATATAAAATACATTTAAAATTTTAAAATATTTTAATTTATTTGTATAGTGAAAGAGAATTTCTTCGATACACATCACTAGGGTATGTTAAACATCTAATTCTTGACAAATGATCTCATCTTGCAATAATCACATTCATGATTGTATTAGTAGCCAAGCATGCTTCGTTGTATGTAGGGGTATTTGTATCTGTTGAAGCAGTAGAGGCTAATGGAATCACAATTTTAATAATTAAAAGAGTATGTGAATTGATAATGAATGATGAGTCAAATTTTAATATTTCGTCTGTCCTAATTTAACTGTCTCATATGTATTTTAGAGCTGTCCTAAAATAGATGTCTCGTACATTTTGAAAGAGTTATGACATATTGAGAGAACTTTATAAACCTTTTGAGACTTCTTTTTTAAAAAAATTATTATTTTTAAATAAGACAGCGAGAGTATAATATAACTTTTCCTACCGTGCAGTCAGGTTAACCTGACTCGCGAGTTTATATAATTGATCATGTATGAACATAAAAGGGTGGCAGATGGCATTTGGATAATTGTAATAATCTGATGAGGAGAGAAGTTGTCTTTCAAAATTCAAGTACTTCATAATTTTAAGTGCTTTATTTAATTAAGTCATTCTAGGTTTCTTGACTAACTTTCTGATAGAATGACAGTTGAAAGGTAAGTGTGTTTCTTCTTGAGTGATTTTTCTTAGACAGATAAAACACATTTGATAAAATCTAAGATTGTGTTTGTTTCGCAGGTAATGGGGATAACTCGTTTATCCCTTTTGATAATGAAAAGGGAAAGAGTAAAAAGTCTAAATTTTTTCCATCCAATCTCATATTTAAAATTCCTTATGTAACAAAAAATATTCATAAGGGTAATCGTTTGTCAAAGATAACCTCTGTAAATTTATCCCTCACCTAAACACAGCTTAAATAGAATTATTATGAATTTAATTGCAAAGAAATTTGTGTAAAATCATTGATACACTGGTTAATTAAAAGAATATCTAATCTCTCAGCTACCCACCTCTTGCCAAAAATAATTTTTTTTTGTAAAAAAACTATAAAATGGAGAAAAAATTATTTATAATGATTTTTATACCATCATCACTTGTGCAAATTGCATACATATCACTTGAGTAACAATATGAAGTGAAAGTTCTGACAAATTTTCACTCATAAAATTCATGTATTACAAACCCTATAATGACATTTCTGATGGATAGATTTGGCAAAATTTAATTGATATATCACTTAACTTTACCTAAGTCGATCATCTTTTATAAATAACTCAATTTAATCCAAACTTATTTATAATGGGTAGACTCGATTTGAACCTGACTATAAATTGATCAATCCGACCGACCTAACTATTATAGTGTCCAATGTAAAACATATCGGATTATATGAAGTTTACATCTATTTGAATACTAGTTTTGGTGTGTATTTCTAAGAAAATATCTTCAATTAGATATGTAAATAAATTTGATTTGAATCCAATCCAAATCAAATTCAAAATAGATCTAAATAAAGAATAAATCTAGGCAGCACATGTAGACACCTGACTTTTCTGCCTCTATACATCCGATTTTAAATTTTCAGATAAAATTACAATTTTACCCTCCTACATTTTATCATTCGAATGACCCTTCAGTTCATTTTTCAGACCATTCGAATGATTCAGTCATCTGAAGGAACACATCAGTGAAAATGGGTTCCTTCAGACAATTCGACTACACAGTCGAATCGTTCAAAGGATCACGTAGTATCCTTCGAACGAATGGATAGAACAGTGTCGTTCGAATGAACCGCAAAGTGTAAATTCCATTCGTCCGGATGATCTGCCTGATGCTACAGTAATGCATAATGCATTATTTAAATAATAAAATCTCCTTTAAAACTTTAAAGTTATTTTTTAAGCACTGTGTATTTCCAAAATTTCTCAAATTGAATATCTAAACTAATTAAGATAGCCTGATAAAAATACTTTAAGAATTCAAGGTCTTTTGACACTCCCAAATGCTTAAAACACAGTATTTTACAAATAAGAGTATCCTTTGACTGTGCCGAAAATATATTTAGGAGTGTCAAAAGGCTTAAAGTCTTATAGTATTTTTATTAGGTTATCGTAATTAGTCCTGAATATTAAATTTGAGAAATTTTAGAAATACACAGTGTTTAAAAAATAACTTTAAAATTTTAAAGGAGATTCTATTATTTAAATAATATACCTATGCATCACTATAACATAGATGAATGAAATTTATATTGTGCGCTTCATTCAAAGGACACTATTCTACCCATTCATTCGAAGAATAGTAAGTGATCAACGATTCGATTGTGTAGTAGAATTATCTGAAGGAATCCATTTTTTATATAATCTATTCTTTCAGATAACTGAATCATTCAAATAATCTGACAAATGGACTGAACATAAAATAATCTAAAATTTAAAATAAAGTGTACAGAGGCTAAAAATCGCGTTGCTGCCTAAATCTAAACCCAACCTGTTGCGAGGCTCACTGGAACTATTTTGGGGAGGGACCCATATTTCACACAAGTGGCTCGGGTGGCCGGCTGCTGTTGAGGTTCCACAAGGTTAGGTCGACAACAGCTACTGGTTTCAGTCAGTGTGTAGGAAAAAAAAAAAACAAATCGTAAATGGTTTGTTGCGTCAGATGATGCATTACGACACCTTAAGCAGTGCAAGTACTGACATGAAAAGCAAGGCTGGCTGTGTGGAAGACAAGCAATCACCCACCAATTTTATCACACACCACGCCACGCCTCTTTCCCGCCCGTCATTTCTGCTCACCCTACAGTACAAAATCAGATCAGAGCCGAAGACGAGTTGAACTTGGTCCTTTTCCGATCTAATCGAGTTTTATTATTTTAATTCAGTGAAAGACGGACTCGGACTCGGACCGATCATACTCAGACTCGGTCTACGCGGGCTCTCAAGTATGAAGCGAGGGCCAAAATTAAAACTGAAGGGCCTCCTTTTAGTACTTAAATGACACATCTCATTCACGAGTCAAGTATCTACCATCCTTGTATTTACATTTTACTCGTTACTTTATTTATTTAAGTAGTTAAATATTTTCATTTTATGTAAGAGATCTAATCTTCAAATTCATTGAACGTCTAATCTAATCTATAATTTTATGAGTGGTGTCATAGATCTAAAATTTTATGTATAATTATTATAAAATGAGATTGATGAATTTTCATTTATTAAAAAAAGAGTACTCACGATCCTTTAATGCATTTTTCTAACCTGGGATACCTTTAGTTAGTACTTAGTAGAAAAGTTTTCAAAAGAAAAATATCTTTGACATTTTCAAAAGAAGGATTTTAAAACATCTAATTTTTTTTTTATTGTTTATAGCTTTATACAGTATTATAAAACAGTTAGTAGGAAATTTGTTTCCATTACTCTTATGTGTTTCTTGAGGTCTAACTTAAAATATAAACATCAAATTAAGAAAAATGATTAGATACTAATAGATTTAATTTTTTAAATGGATACCTCAATCTCACGTTAGACACTAGGTTAATTTCATACTAACAAACCTCATGTCATCTAACCTCAAGAGAAATTAGGCTCAACACCAATGCTTTTATAACAAATAATGTCTGACGCTCTGACTCAATCTTGCCTGCTTTGTCATCTTCCTTAGTCAGGTGTGGTCTGGTCTAGTCTTGAAAGAAAGTTGCAGGCACACGTAGTTGTCGTCTGCTTCAAGGCAAATCCTACTCAGCATTTTCACTGTGGAAAAGGCGGGGCGACTAGTGCTAGGCTAAGGAGGCTCAGCGAAAAGGAACTAGACTGTCCAATAAAAGCCTGCCATTTGGTAGATGATGTCACTGACTTTTAGTCAAAATCAGTTAAGAATGAATGCTTTCAGACTCTCTTTCCCATGCACTTTTCTCTAATGCCAAGTTTGCCCTCGAGTTACAACTTACAAGTACTGTGGCAATTGAATTAAGCGGTAGAAGCAATTTTATAAACATATCACATATTAAATTTTGAATGTGTTATATTATACATAGCAAAGGCGTGCGATTCAACAAATTCATTAGATTAACAAATAAATGTATTAATTAAAATAAAGAAATATTACTAAATTTATAATTATTTATACTGATTGTGAGAACTAAAAATTTCAGATATTCTGATAGGACATGTTACGTAGATGACTTTATTGTAAGATAAAAAAAAATGTTATACAAATACAGAGATTATTATATAGTTAAAAATGGAATGATCATGTTAACCTTTATTTTTAAGATTAAAAATAAATTGTTATATAAATATTTTTATTATCATATTTGGGAAAATGATTAGCCGAACATTCCGTAACGTGCTCCTACGATATAGGAGCTCTTATGTGGAGCTCACATGTGACCATAATAAGGTTGAGTGAATTTGAAAGAATACTTATGAAAAATTAGTTCGATTGAATAACTCTAGCCATTGAATTGAATTTGATAAAATTGTACTCCTAATTATCATTAATTTTCCGCTATTTCAAAGTCATGACTAGAATTCCTTAATTAAACTAATTTTTATAGGCTTTTATGTATACACATAGATCTAAACCCATCTAACCCCATGATTATATATGTGGTCTTACATAAATTTCTTACTGTAAGAGCAATTTATGATACGTGTGACTTAACACCATCCATCATGATTAATCCAACACTAAGAATACATCAAATAACAATTATAAATGATTAAATTATGTTTTTAAAATAAAAATCAATTTTGTGAGTTTATTTAATATAAAATAGATTCCACGTGGGACCGTTCCCTTACCGCTTGAAACATAAGAATTGATTAATTGTATTTAAAAAAAAAAACTTACAATCAAATTTTAGAAATTTTATCAATAAAATTTATTTTAGTCAAAATATATAATTGAATATTTAATAGAAAGCATACATCATAAATTGAGATTACTATCCATAAAAAAAATATTTAACATGCAGTCGTTTTGCTTCACAGGTTGCGTGGAACATTTTCAAAGGGTGAATTGGTGAGATGTTGAACTCTTGATTTATCGAAGGCTAGTGATACTCTCACAAATATTTGTGCAATTCGATACAAGTTTTACTTTATTATCTATTTTGTCCTTCGAATTGGTTCGACGAATCCTTCGAATCACTTACACTAAAAAATTTAAGCGAGTCAATTCAAAAGATAAAATGAGCAATATAATATAATCCGTGTCGAGTTACACAAGATGTGCTCGCTTTTATTGAATAAACTAAATCGAGTGGTTTTGCTTCTCATATTTGAAACACGTGTCCAACATTCATTGGACTGTCAACAGAGTGCACGTTAGGGAAGAAATTTTCATGGCTGAGGCTGGCAGATTTCCTAATGAGTCTTTCAAGGGATCATTACAAAGGACATGATTGAGTGAGTGGCAGTAGTATTTCAAGACAAGAAAGCCATTGGTGCTGTCTTACTCTTTGCCCTTCTTTGTCAAAATGACAATGAAGCTTTTGTAGATGGAAACACTTCATCTAAGAGAGCAAGGCAGAAGAAGTATTCATTTTGTCAAACAATTTTATCATTGATGGAGAACTAGTGATATCGTCATAATTTTTTTTCCATTTTTCTCTTCATTTCATATTTAAAATAAAAGGTCAAATGAAAATGAAAAAAAAAAAAAAAACATTAAGAAGTGAATTGGAGAAGAAGTGAAGAACAGCTCATTAAGCTAACCCCAATAAATAAAATATTGACTTATAATAATAAGGAAATAAATAACATTAATATTTTGGCAACCACCATTAAAAATAATGGTTGAATATCTAAACCTTTTACAAAATTGAGGCTTGGACCACCAAATGCATCCCTTCTTCAGTTTGGACAAAAGGCAATCCATAATTTTCAAGCTCTATGACCGCTTTTGGTGCCTCTCTACTTATACTGAACAGCATCCTGATCGCCAAAGGAACAAAAATTAGAATTTAAAAAACACCCAAAACAAAGTTGTAAATAGAATTATTTACAGTCTGAGAACCTGTTAGAACAAGTCAAATTTCAAGGGGCAAGCCTGTAATAATATGAGAAAGAGAGGAGGAGAGGGGTGCATAATGATAGTTATATTGGATATAAGTTCAAGAGATATAAGTAAATACTTAAAAATCAGGAAGTAGAAAACTTTCAAAAGACACTGTATTAGATAATCATGATTTTTCCCTTAGCCAAGAATGGGAAATTGATGCATTGATGGCCGTAAGTTTCTCTTTCTCATGGTCACATATGCACCTGAAAAGGAATTCATGAGAAAGAGAGAGAGACGCTACAATTTAAGAACATTACCATCTGGCTTTGGCGAGGATGTCCACATCAGAATTAGCTGATCATAACATGAAATTAAATGAAATGAAATCAAAATGACTGGTTTCTTTCATCTGGGGATAAACTTCTAACACTTTTGTAGGGTCCTTCGTAACAAGGGTGGAAATCTCATTATCGGCTGATATTTCGACCAATAACTTTCTCTCTCCACCTCTTTTTTTTTTTTTTTAAAAAAAAAAAGATGACCTTTATCCACCGATACCAGTGATATGTTTATATCAGATATCGGCTGATAAAAGTAATCTCAGCCGATACATATCATATCGGCCGAGATATCAAGATTTTATAGATCGACATATCTCAGCCGATACGTATCAGCTGAGATTATACAGACCCACTTCTTTATCAATTTTCTAGAATCAAGGATAATATCAAGTGAAATGATCACCCACAGTGGAGTACACTGAACACCTAGGCATAGAACTCATCAAATAGAGTAGTATTAAATGTGGAAATGTCTTTCTTTCTTCTTCTTTTTCATATTTTTAAAAATCATAAATTTTAAAGATTGAAAAATAATTTAAATATATTAAACTTTACCGTCTTTAAAAGATGTTGTTTGATTAATTAAGTTAAGTTGATTTTTGTTGGCCCATATATTCAAGAAATGACCTTTCTGACACATCTATGACAACCTGACTTTATTTGATAGACCCTGTAACTGGGTGTTTGATCTAATGCCCTAAACACTAGTTGGGCGGCTGATTGTCTCTTATAATAACCAATGCACTGAAGATACTAAATAAAATTTCAAATTTGACTGCGTTCGAAGTTACAACGGATTACTTGCTCAAACGTTTTTTTTCCACACTCATATTATGTTGAACTTATGGTTCAAATGATCGACTTAGATTGTATGTGGTGTGACAAGCTAAGATTCTATTTTTGTTAACAACGATATTTTCAGTTCCTTAGGGAATTAAAAAATTTCAATCAAAATTTTGATTTATCAGCCGTTTCAAGTTGATATATCGGGCTTCAACTAATAAGTAACTAAAAATATAAAAAAAAGACTAAATTCTTTTAAAGGGATTAAAATTTCGCCACTTTTATTGGAAACTTCAATTCACCCATTTAAGCCAAAATTTTGGTACTACACAATGACTTGAATATTTCTAAATTTTTTAAGCATATCATTATTTTCATATTGGGCCGCTTATATCAAAAAGAATTTCAACCACAAATTTAATAAATATATGTCTAAAAAATATATTCTAAATAGATCCGAATATTCATTTATTTGGCTGATCCAACAACAGGAAGACTAATTCTCTGTAGACAAAAGAAGGGGAAAGAAAAGGAAAAGGGAGATAGCTAACAGGCGCTTTTATCCTCCACACTTCTTAACAGATGAAGAGATTATTATACACAGATGCATAAACAACTACCCACCACTATTAATTAATTCACCTTTGTACTCCAATGCCAGAGTTCTTTTGCCTTTCGTCTAACTTCCAGGGTAGACACATGGACCATAACCTGCAAGGCAACAGAGAGAGAGGACATTAGAGTAGGAAGAAATGAGAGACTTTTATGAATTTATGGAACTGGATACTTGTCGCTGTTTTGCATATGTGCAATAACACTAACATCTCCATCAGTTAAAAGTGATGAGAAAACAAGACTCCAAAATCGTGTTACATCCATAAAGCATTTTGCAAAGCAATACTCCCTCTGTACCAAATTAGTTGTCTTATATCGATTTTGAAATTGTCTCATTTATATAGGAATAGTATAAAGTGTGTTAAAAATAAATGAGATCACATGGAGTGCTAGTCTTATATAGAAACTTTCTTAAAAAATATAATTTTTTCAAATGAAACAATTAAAATGGAACAAAGGGAGTATAACCATTGGATTTAAGCACACCCATAAGATTTCAACAAAATTTTGAAAAAAAGAGGATAAAGATAAAGATAAAGCATCTGGACATACTAGGGTTTGTTGATGTGACTGTCGCCGTTTGCACGAAATCACAGTTCCATGGGTTCCGCCCTGCATTCTGGTAGAGGAGATTCATAGCATAGGCAGCGTGGGATGCTACTGTGTTTGGCATGTAGCAAGCACCGCCTGGTTGGATCGGGCTGCAGTCAATGCCTTGGCCGCAGGCATAATCAAGATTTGTCTGTAATTGAGCATCAGACATGCCAGATTTTGGGAGACACCAACCTGTCTTTTTACTTGGCTGTGGTGAAGGATTCGCAGGAGTCCCCTGAGATCCAAAGAACAGAGATTTCCATCTCAGCCCACTCACATGATCAAAACAATGACAGAAAAAGACATTGGTAAGTTCTTGATATGAATGCTGGGAGGAATTGATGGTAACCATGTACAAAATTATGGGTTCTTCCAATGAGTCCTCTTTCTCTAATATCACAATTCTCCTTGATGTGTGCATCCTTTATGAGGGTCATTAGGGAAGTGAATAGAGCAATTGATATACTAGGTCAACAAGATGCATTTCGCATTGATTGTTTGTTGAATTTCATGAATATCACATTGCTTCAGTTAAGTTCGTAAATGTAATTAGGCTTTGTTAATGTTACATAAATAATTCTAGCTTGCAATTCTTGGTTGACTATGGATATGCTTCGCAACATATGTTTATGTTTCTTTAGAAGTGTAAGTTCTCATCATTGAACAAACAATAAGAGCTTGTAGCACAGTTGGCAAGTGCTACAGCCATAGCCCACAAGGTTGGTTCAAGCCCATGGAACTTTTGTCAAAATAATTATGAATGTCAATCCAAGATAGATCTGATAAATGGTTATCGTGATAATGATTATTGAAAAAATGCATATATACCATGTAATGGAATGTTGGTGGTGCCACACATTGAAACACATATTTATACACTTAAATAATATCATGTGGTTTCATAATTCCAGTTGTGGTATCCAAACATTTCTTGCAGGTATAAGGTCATTTGAGTTGAACCAGCAATTCAACCACTACTCACTGGGAGCCATCATGGTAGCACAATGATCAAAGAATGCGCACAAAATAAGAATGGTAGTGAAGAACAACATTGTTAGTTTGTTTTCTTATGTACCTGACTACTCTTGGAGAGACCAATATCATAAGTCATGGTGAGATCAGACTTGAAAAGTCCAAAAGACCGTTCAGAGGTTGGCCCAGGCTTCAAATCCTCATCATAGAGTGCAAAAAGGTACGTATCAACTGATTTTCCAGGCATCAATGGTGTCCCAACCATGGACCTCAAGTGTGAAATCAAATTACCATTGTATGCTTTTGCATTCTCAATACTAGCACCAACTTCATTGCTATCCCCATTGTATGGCCAGCCTGTCTCTGCAACAACAATCTCCATATCCTTGAAGCCCATTGCATTTAAGGCAGATCGAATGGCATCCACCTGCATGAAAGGTTCCATCTTGAGTTAAGACGACATATGCTTTTTGACTTCGCTCTCAAGGGATGGAAAATGTGTTTCCCTACATTGTGCTGTTTTCATGATTTATGCATTTGCCATTAATTAGAGCTCTTCAGACACATTATGCCTGTTATACTGTACAGTAGGTTGTACTTTTTTGTACTTGGTATATTTTTCAAAATCTCTAGAGACTCCTCTAGTCTCCTTATTTAGGGAGGCTGATAATTAAAATTTGTAAGAGGGCCAAACATTTCCAGATGGGATACGTAGAAGATCACAATGAGGGGTAAAATTTAAGCATCATCTGAACATTTTAGCTTCGTAATTTTGGACCTTGAAAATTTGATTGGTACAAGTCGTTGATCTTTTGTGACCCATCTCATAAGTTATGCTGATCAGATGGAAGACTTCCCCTTGAATTATATCATCTATGAAGTCCTCTATCCATCCCATCCAACAATGTGAGACCTGGCTCATGATAGATATGCAATCTCATTGAAAATCAGTACCCCAGTCCCCTCTGCCCTATATTTTTGTACAAATCTACTGTTACCGATCAATTAAAAAAAAAAAAAAATATCACCAGTTTTCTCATCTTTGAAGAAAAAATTTACATGTCACATGAGAGAACATAACCTTCTCTTAGTTTTTCTGCTCTCTCTCTCTCATGTAAGATAATAGGACATTTTATTGAAAAGAAAACAGAAGAATGTACAACGTTGAGTTCCCCTGGAAGAGATAATGGGGCAAAACTCATCCAAAGCAAGAGAAAAACATATTTTATATAATGAACTCATTACAGAATCACAACACTTTAAGAGATCTTTGAGCAATTTCCATTGAATTGATCCACCAAATGAACCATAAAGGTAATGCCAGCCATTGCCCAGTGGATGATGTTCAGTCTAATGCACTCAAGAATGCTCTTGGAATAGGATGCATATCTTCATGGACTCATTGATTCCTTTCTCCCTAAACAAACCAGGCTCTAGTAGAAGGTACCATTTCCCACAAAGATTAACCATACTTAGAGAAGGGTTCTAAACCCAACCCAGCAAGGAACACTCTAAAAGGAGAAAGACCCACAAAACAGAACAAAAAGAAAGGAAAAAAAAGGCCAAATGGGGGAAACAAAGAGACAATGCAAACGGAGATGATGAATGGATTCTTCACTATTCTAGCAAAGGAAACAAACATTAGGAGTAGTGAAATTACATGATTTTAAATTGTCCAATATGCAAATGTTATTCAACAGGCTGTCCAATAAACACACAGGATGAATTCTAAAAGGCCCATCACTCCCTCCTCACCAACACTCCAAGGTCCTTCATTAACCATCCTTTCTGGTTGGAGAAAAAAAAAAATGACTAGAAATATATCCCTCAATGCAAATAGTTTCTCTCTGGACAGGAAAAACTCAATGCACACTTAAAGTGGTCCATTTGAACAAACTTACAGGGCGATATCCATCAAAATCAGGAGTTGAGGGTAGGGGAAGCCCATGCAATCTATGGGTGCAGATCCACCAGTGGCCTGTCATTTTTTTATGATAAGGTGCACCTTTCCTCAATCATGATAGTTGAATTAAATGTGCTCTCCACAAGATGCTCTTGGTACAAATGTAGGATATCATTACAGATAACATTTGTTGTTGACAGAACATGTACTTTGCACATGAAAGTCTCAACATGTCATTTCTACTTCATTTTTACTCATAAGTTTATGCACGTGTTCTATCTATAGGTGAAGATTACCTTGAAGAGTAATGATATCTTGGCCAGATAATTTTGTGGAGATATCTTTTGATTCAATCAATGAAAGATGGATGCCATCATCACAAAGTAAGAGGCCTTATCGGCAAACTAGCAGCACTGTGCACTCTATTCATAGGGTTCTGAATGTGAAAAATGGACAGCTGCTAAGTGTTAATTGAACCAAGTTTCTTCCTAGGGTTTTTCCAGTATGAAAAGCTACAGCTACTTTTCTCCTCATTTTCCCTCGTCCCACTTTTTGCATTGTTAAACACGTTCTAGGTATCCTTCTATCTTCCATTTCACACACTTTTCCCTCTAATGAATGGCTCAGGCTGTTGCATGAAAATTATGCTTGATGTTGACCTCTGTGTTAAATAATGTAGTATCATTGTCATCATCATCACCACCATAGCTACTAATCTCATCTAGCCATTTCAACAACTCCAATAAATATAAGAGAAAACGTACACAGGCTGGGCCGTCTACTTAGGCCTTCAACAAAACTCATTTTTGATAAATCTGAATCCTCTAAAGTTTCAACTGTACAAGTCCTGTACTACTGAAATTAAAAATGGCTGTGGTGTCACTGTTAAAAATCGATTTGGTTTTTGGACAAATCGAAAGTCATCTTTTTTATTTGGTAAATTTCATGAGCCTCATCACCATACCCCCATGTCCACTTTCCATTTCAACCATAGATATTTGGATTCATTTTTGATACCTATGCAAGGCACGCCATCTACTAAATGGCACAAGTTGGTTTGGGAGAGCTAAATGAATCAGACCAGTGGACTCCACGACCACCAAAAAGTGATTATAATGAGTTGTTTGGTGGGGAGACAATTAGTGTAAACCTTTACCAAGAGAACCCTGACGATAATAGACTGGGGTTCATATGGTGAATACACCATTGTATCAGGGGCCACACAAATAAGTGAAGTTGCACCCATGTCCAATCACAGTACCATGCAATTTTAGTTCCTGAAAATTTAACTATCATAAGCTATTAAGCTTTTTTCATAGCCAAAACCAAGGGCCAGAATGACTGAATGGGATTGAAACGTCACCCATCTCTATTCACACAGTCCCTTACTAGCCTAGAAACTGTGTAGGCCCGTCCACAACTGATTAGGATATTGGTAAGGTTTCTTGCTAACCATTTCTTTTTAGAGTTTTTCAATTATAATCCAACTTGACAAACTTATACAAGCCACTTGTACATGTTGGTGGCATCTGGATGTGAGGCAAGGATAAAGTGAAGTCACTCTATGAAGTAGAGTGAACTCAAGGTAGTGGAGACTATGGATGAACTCAATGTTTTACTTTGCTTCTGTTTGGCGTTCATTGGTAAAAATAGAAGTGGAGAAACAACTTTACACCTAATGTTTTATTAAACATTTAAAAAAAGATCAGAGCAGGCAACAAGGGTATATGGTGGTTTTACACCCTCTAAAGGTGCAAATATATGCACCAACAAGTGGGCAAATGGCCTCCACTTTTCTTCACCGAGTGTCCAGCAAACAAAAGAAACTCCCTTACCCTAGTGAAAACATTTTCCCCACCCCTTTTTACCCATATATGACATCACCTTAGCCTGCCATCCAATTCATCAAGCAAGCTCATTGAATGTGCCATTTTAAGGGTGTTCATTTGTTTGAATCCGGTCCGAACCTGACCTAATTTTTGTCTGCTGAGCTGGGCTCGAGCTTTAATTTAAAGCCCGTTTATTTTTTTACATGTTTTTTTTTTTTTTGCTTTAAAAAATGAAAATCTATGGTATAGATTGAAAGAAGATTTAAAAAGCAAAAATATAATAAAATTTCATCCCAAAGTCAATTTCTAGTCACTCCATCTTAACAGTCAAAGTCACAAGGTGAAATCTTTTTAAGGACTTTCACTAACTTTGACTATGAAGATCAAGTGACTAAAAATTGTATTTTGGATTGAAATTTAAAATAGTGGTAGATATTTAAAAATACTTTTATCTATAAAGGTTATATTTTCAATTAACATATTTAAAAATAAAATAGTCAGGTTTAATCAAATGGACTCAGGCTTCTGTCAGGCTCAGGCTTTTTTTAGTGAAGCCCGGCTCGAGCCCAAATGGACTACGCTCTTGATAACACCCTCAGTGACCTATACACGGACACAGATCATTTTTTTCCACTCATGGTCACTATCAAATATCAATACCCCTTTTTTACTACACTGCAGCATCCAGTTGGTTCGGTGGAGAAGGGGCTTTCCACATTTGGGTGTAGGCCAACAATTTCAACGGTATTGATAATCAATCAAGAAGACGGCATGCTATATTGTCTGTACCTGTGCGTCGAACATGTTGGTGTACTTAATTCCGGTTCCGGCATCCACTCTTCCCTGATTCGGCTGGAAAAGGCAGAAAGCCAGCGTTTCAGGTCTTGAGTCGCTCCGATAAGCGAAAAACGGGTAGGGGTTGATCGCGAAGGGCGATCCGGTCTGCCTCAGGAAGCTCAACATCTGCTTCATCGGGTCCGCAAAAGCTGGATTGAAGCTTCCAGAAGATGGCGGATCCGACTGTTGGAGCACGGCCATGGAATGGACGGTCGAGATCTTGACCTTTCCTCCTAGGGATGCGGACACGAGCGCTTTCTGGAGATTGAGCATTGCAGGATAGATCTGGGAGATGAGACCTTGGTCGTTGGAAGTGAGGACCTCGTTTCCAACGGTGATGAGGGAGATTTTGCTGGACGGGTAGAAAGGCAGGACGTTTGAGGCGACCCATTGATTGGCGACCGCTGGATCCGATGCCAAAGATGGGATCTCACCATTGGATGTACCGATGACTATGGCGATGCCCGTGTTCGCAAGGGCCTTGATGATGCCAGGATCAGCTCCATACAGCCTCACTTTTCCAATTGAGGTTGAACTGAGGAGCTTGGCGGTTACCGACGGTGGAGGGAGGTTGTCGGCCACTTGCCCGTAGTTCACGCCAATAAATGACTGCGAGCCTGAAACCAAGGAGAGATTCTGGGCGTGAATTCGAGTGGGTAACCAAGTCGACTCGGCGAGTCGTCCAGGAGTCGAGTCGAGTCGGGAATGACTCGCTGAGCAAGCTATTCCTCGTTCTTCTATAAATTAGAAATTAAAAAAAGGGGGACCTTGGCTGATGATTCATGTATGTTTCTGTCCGAGTAGTTTGGGTGGCTAAAGTCTTCACCAATAGACTGAAACCATGTTATCTAAAAAGATAAGTTTAATTAATTTTTAAAAAAATACATAAATGTGTTAAATCACTTAATTTTATTTTATTTAAGTTTAAATTTTAAAATTTAAACCATGATTCATATTATTACAAAAGTTTAAAAGAGATAAATTAATAAATTAATTGATTCTTTGGACTTCACTTTGAAATCCTAAAAATGAGTTACAACTCATTCAAATCCCTTAGTATTAATTATTTAATACTGAATATAAAAAAAATTATGTAGGACTTGAATTAAACCATTCAATGCAAAGTTGTCAATTTTGTAAAAATATATAACCCTCTCTTTGGAAAAAAGGACCAGTATAGAAACATCCTCAAAAAAGTTAAATTTATTTATTTGAAAATACTAAATATAAAACTATTTTAGTATATAATATTGTAAAATATAAAATTTTCTCTAAGATCAAGACCGGCGGGTCTTGGTCAGATGGAGCCTGCCATGGCTCCAATTATACCTCCCTGGACTCACTCTTGCAAATTGAATTTTTGTCTAATTTGGCTCTTTTTATTCTTATTTAAGTATACTGTTATAACTTCTAAAATAGTGCTTTACTGATTTAATTTAATTGATTTTTATACTTATATATCAAAATATGAATTCTTCCAATAACATCAAATTTTATATTGTTTAGAAGATTTATATATACATCACATAAGTGATCATGTGTCAAACTAATTGTGTTTAGTATGAAAAATAATAGAAATGATATGAAATAAGATGAAAATCAAGTTTATTTTAGTCTATTTAATTCCATTTGCATTATTTTGAAACAGAGAGTTAAAGTAACGTACTGCGCGACCTGTGGTGACTGGTGAGTGACCACTTGAGCAAGTTAAAGCACATGTGGGTTTTACAGAATGCAAGTCATGAATCATCTTCAAAATATATTTTTTGAATTTTAAAACTTTAAAAACTGTAAATTATTTTTATTTTTTAAACTTTTATGACTATTAAAAATAAACCTTGATTATTATGATTAAAGTAATATTTGCTAGACACTATCTTTGAAAATAGAGCCTCCCACAGAATTTATGTATGAAACCCCATGGAGGTGGGTGGCATAATCTCCCTTTCAATTATTGAAAGAATTTTTTTTTTGAGCCGTAGTATTCAAAGAAATTAGAAACTTCGGTTAATTTTTTATATAGTTTTTAAGATAAAAAATAAAATGCCAATAAAATGGAAATTCTACATAAAAATATTCATATTCTGTTTAATAAATTTTATAAAATATGCAAATATTTAAATTAGAAACAAAAATTTACCCTAACATACTAAGATTTTTTTCATGTCAGCGATCCTCACACGGGTATTTTGTGTATACAGATACATGTTTTACCGTGATACCCAATTTACCCTTCACCTACCGTACAAAAAAAAAAAAAAATGTCAAAATTTATATACAGTACAATCGGTTCGCCGAAATTGCAAATCGGCTCTCCAAAATTCTGAAAAGTGCAAATCGGCTCGCCAAAATTCATGAACAGTGCAAGTCGATTTGCGGAAATTGCAAGTCGGCTCGTCAAAATTCATGAACCGTGCAAATCGGCTCGTCGAAATTCACATGAACAGTACCTATCGAAATTTTACTATTCATGCGAAGGGTAAAATCAGGAATACACTAAAACCAGTGTCGCTAAGTACAAAATGTCCGTGGGAGGATCAGTTGCCTTTTTTTTATGACAAAGTGTTTAGGCCTTTAAGAACATCGGACAAATCCTTAGAGTATATAAAAGCTTCTCTATCCACATCCCAAGTAATTCTATAGAGAAGTGACCTTTTAGGTTGAGTCGAAATCAAACTCATGACTCATGTTTCTTTAGATGCGTTTTTGGTCAATGGTCATCACTTCAACCCATTCTGAGTTAAAAAGTGAGATCATTTGCATATCACATTTAGAAATTGCAAAATCGATTCATAATGAGTGATGTGGTGAACTATGTAACTATGATTTGGGTCTCTACCTGAATAACGAGGGAAAAACAAAACCCTAACAGGGGCCAAGATTTCTGGAATATCAAGTAATATTTTTAGAACTTTGATTTTTAAGGTTTTTTTAATTAATTGATCTGAACAATTTTAACTGAAAATTGAAATTACCAATGATGTTTTGAAAATGTTATGTGATATCTTTAAAATATATATATATTTAGTTTAAATTTAGATTAAAAATTAGTCAAATATTTTAAACTTAGCTCGACACTTAGATCCGAAACTCTCTTCGATTGTAAGTGGATAGAATAGTGGAGCAGTGATAGATAAAAAAATAGATTTGCCGATATGTATCGGTCTTAATACATTGATACGCATACATCCGCACTCGTCCAAACCCACCCTGACTGTAATGTAGTGATACATTTCAGCCGATACAAATCAGTTTTGATTTTCTTGATACGTTGTCGGCGATAAATATTGGCCACATTTTTTAACACGTGGGTGGACCCTAATTTCACTTACGAGGGTATAGTGGAATTTGGACTCATGCCATTTCTTTCATGTCACGCCAGCCTGGATCACAAGCTAACATCAAAGCGAAGTCCCCACTTTGGGCGGCATTGATGTTCTGCACGTATGCAACTGGGCACGTGTAGAGCTGTTTGCATTTCTATGAGATAATAGGAGTTACTACTTTAAAATATTTTGAATTAAAATAGAAAAATTTGATACAAATTTCTTATTTATTTTTTAGATTTGCTGCTCCAAGTTTCCTCTGCGCCTGACTTCACAAATCAGGATTCAGATTTAAATCAAGAAACTTCAAAATTATTTATCTGAACAGAGTATTCGAATATGATAAAAAGATAAGAATCACATTATATTTATTTGTATTAAAGATGTAAAAAAATAAGATAAGGAAAGGGTGATGATGACAGAGGGCTTGGTTTGGATTCAAATCTGTGTGATCTTTGAAATTTTAAATATATATTTTAGATTTTTCAATCGTCATTCATATTAAATTTGAATTCAAATTTAAAATCTATAACAACCGAATCTGACTCTCTTACATCTGCAAATTCAACCAGTCGAGTATTTTATTCAGTTTAGATCAGAAGATCGAGACATAAGTGCACATGACTTTGAATTTTTGACAGCAACATTAATTTAGAAATCGGATATTAAGATCATGGAAAAGAGTTTTCTTTTGGATTTTTTTGTTTCTCCTTATCTTCGTTTTCCATTTGCCACTCAGCCTTTGACTCAGTACGAGTCAACTCGAGCGAGTCAAAGTCGGAGTCAGCGATATTCCGATAGTTGCAGGGGCACAAGTGCACAATGCAATTTCCTCGAAAATACAAGGAAAACGAAGTGTCGAGAAAAGGTACTTAAAATCCAACAACTTGTAGCTTCAGATCCTTCAAAGAAAATAAAAATCGAAACAAAAGTTAAGCAAGATTTAAACAAAAAAACGAATTACATTTTTTTCATGAAATTTATTGACTGAGAATTCTCTCAAGGAAAAAAAATCGTTTTTTTTTCTGTTTTTGTTTGGCAAAGAAAATAACAATTGGAAACTTACTTGCAGAGTAGAAAGCCTGAGAAAGGGTGAAAAATACGAGGAAAACTGGAGAAATTCGACAAAGCTTTGTTGTTGCCATAGTGAAGAGCTCGCTCTCCTCGCAGGCGATTTCCAGGAAATCTTCTAATGAAGTGGTGAAAATATGAGACCAGAAGGAATCAATTACACGAGTGATTAGAGAGAGACGAGAAAAAAATCGTCGTCAAAATAGAGGCTTGCCAGACCAACGAGAGCTGCATTCGTTGCTAAGCCACGAAAGTATGGACTCCAATCACCGTTTGAAACGTGGTTGTAACTTTTTTATAAATGGCAAAAGGCCATGATGAGATGATGACTGGTAAAAACAAAAATAGTAATATTTTCTGCACGATTACATATATTTCGATTTCCTTGTCTCTACGTACTTAGATTTCGAATTTTTATATAAAATTATCATTATACTTCCACATTTTTACACGTCTGAATGAACTACCAACTCACTTGATAATTTGTTCGGATGAATGAAGTCATCCGAACGAATGAGAAAGTGTAAATTTAGTTCCATTCAGTCACACTTATTTATTACATTCGTTTGGAGGGTCCACTGATACTACAATAATGTATAGTATATTATTTAAATAATAAAATCTTTTTAAAAATTTTAAAATTATTTTTTAAACACTATGTATTTTCAAAATTTCTCAAATTGAATGTCCAGAATAATTACAATAATTTAATAAAAATAGTTTAAAACTTTAAGGCCTTTAGACACTCATAAATACTTAAAACATAATATTTTAAAAATAAGAGTATCCCTCGACTGTGTTGAAAATATATTTAGAAGTGTAAAAAGACTTTGAAATCTTAAAGTATTTTGATCGAATTATCGCCATTAAAATATTTTCTACTATTTGGAAAAAGTGGAAAGGGAAAAACCAAATTCCAGATTCCATCTAAGCATCTTACCTGTCGATGCTCTTCACCTGTCGGCCCTAACGTGCACGGCAGGTTCAGATCATTTGTTTTGAAATAGACGGACATGATTCAATTTCTTTATTAAATAAATTAAAAGTATTTAATTAATTTGATGGCGTTCAGATTGACTTGTGGGCTGGTTTTCACCCATAGGTCGTGTCTGATTGGATTCGGAGAATTAAGTCTACATAAATGCTATTTTCATGATTTTCCAACTTCAAATATTGTTGCACACTTGCACTGATTAGAATATTTGATTCATAATAATTTAAATATATTTTCAAGATATACTTATTGCTGAATTATGATTAATTCATTCTCCATAGCTCTTTAAAATTATATTTATAATATTTATTATTGATTTTTATAATACTTTTTATGCAATCTTTCAAACATTTATTCATAACTTAAAATAAGCTACACAAAAAGTATATATTTCTTCTAATAATATTTTCATTTATACCGTGTTTGTGCCATATTTACACTAATTAATCTACACTCAATATATTTAAAAGATCAAAGAGATAAAAACCACATGGACGATTCAAATTTTAACATAAAATATAGAATGACGTCAAATTTTTTTATAAGGGAGGTATTTAAGGTTTCTTAGAGCACTCGATTAATCTTCAAGGGTGTGTAAGTCACTCTATTCACATACACCACATAAAATTACGGAAAGTGACATCTTAGATTGAGATAGAATTCGAATTCAAGACTTCTATTTCTTAAGACTGATTTTTTGCTAACATATATAAAATGACGTGACTTATAACGTCATATGGTAAAAAAACTCTATTTCTTGTTGTGTTTAAAAGTTGTTAGAATAATTGAGTCCTGTATCAACTTTAATTTATTTTTTAAATGATGTATTCTTTTATTTTTATTCTCAGGTAATTAAATATTCAAAAAATTATAACAAATGTTTATAACCTAATAGGATTGAAATATATATAAAAAAAAGTTAGAATATTGAAATTTCTATCTGTTAAAATAAATTGAGATTTTGGACGTGGAAGTGGAACAAAGTAAATCGAAGATCACAGAGTGGACTGTTAGGTTACAGAACGAACGATGAACAAAAGTATTAGAAAGTTTGGGACTTTGGGCAGAGATACTTGTATTAAAATTGTTTTATTTTTATTTTATTATAATAAATTAAAAAGTAAAAAAGAAATAAATATAGGGTAAAGAAGTTCTACGTCCAACTCTCTTTTTTTTTGACTTGCCGCTTTTGTTATATTTTTTGACCTTTTAAGTTTATTAAATGCCATTTTTAGTATTATCTAAAAGATTAAAACCCACACATGACATGTTTATAGTAAAGGAGATGAGCTCTGAAAAGTTATTGAATTTTAATTTATTTTTTAAGCAAAGGGTATGATTGCTAGACCTGTGGTAAGTAAGCAATTTACTTTTGCAGGTTGGTTGGTCGAAATTTCAGACTTTATCCTCCTTTCAGCTCTTTAGCATCTGATTTCAAAAGGTTTCTCCATTTTGGAACAATAAATTGATTCCAAAAGGTGCCACCACTCTTTCTCATAGCATAACTTGCCCAACCCAATGTCCACCTTTAACTGTTTTGGACAAATTACCATAAAACCACACCTTTACAATAATTTAAGGCATTTACCACTTCTAAAATCTAATATTTCAAAATTATTAAAATTTAATTTCATTTTGAGTAAACATACTTTGACTAGGGATTGCAATACTAATTATCTCTTCTTTTTTTTAGTTCTAGAAGTGTCCAGGCGTTGCATTCGATAGTCTTTCGAATGTATGAAAATCCTCTCAATCAACACACACTACGTAAATCTGTGGAGAGTAACCCTTTATTGAAATTAATACAGATTGAACTTAAAGCATCAATTCTAAGGTCTTGTATCTCAACCACTAAACCAACCCCTTAGAATTACAATACTAATTAAAGGACATCAGTTTTTTTTTTTTACATTTGTTACCATTCAAGAAATGAAAAGCAAATGGAAGTCTTTTATTATAAACAATAAAATAAAATTATGTTTAAATAGGTAACTAATATTTTCCAAATTGCATTACTCTTGATATCACTGTAAGGAGCGTTACAGCAATAAAGACAATCATTATCAAGTAACAAAGGCAATTAAGGATTGAGAGCCGTTGTACTCTTCCTTACTTACAGTTTCCTCTTTCTTTCTTTATTATTATTATATATAAAATTTTGTTATTTTCATTTCCTTTTGCCTTGAGCAAGAGTGAGACGTAAAAAATATAGAAGAGCAGTGAAGATGAATGAGTTGAAAGCATACTTATTTATAGATTCCACTTCTCACCCAATTTCTCTACCAATTTTAACGTGTGATTCAACAAGTTCTAATTAAAAAAAAAAAAGAGTTTCGAACCAATGCGACGATGAAACATTAGAATCCAGCGAGTCTACTTTAAAGAAACAGTCTAGAGCTGATCTGGCAGATGCCTGGGCTAATAATAAATCATTGGATAAACATTTTGATTTATCATAATTAATCAACTGATGAAGATGCATCATATAAAAATTATTAATGGGAAGAGTCAAGTTTCAACAAAAATAAATATATTTTTTTTTTTGAATTTAAGTAAGAAACCGCGGGATACTTAGCGTAAAACCCTCACGGGTGAGCCCACTACCCCTTAGCAGGGGTGCAAAATTCGGCTTAGCCGAGATCCTCTTTTGCTTTCTTTTTTAAATATCGGTATTTTTTTTAACTGAATTAAAAAATAAATAAATAACCCAAAAAGAAGCTGGATTTTTTTTAAAAAAAAATTGAAACGGATATCGGCCGAGATATCGACTAGGGCCCACCACCATTTTTTTTTTTTTAAAAAAAAGACTGATATTAATCATATCGGCCGATATCAAACCTATATATATCACCGATATATCGGTCATAGCAGCCGAGAAATAGTGTGTACAGCTGATACAATACGTATCCACCTATATAATACAGTACTTAAAAACCGATATATATACACCTGCCCCTTAGGACACACCAAGGTTAGACCATGGGGGTTCGAACCCACAACCTCCCGCTTCTTGAGGCGGGAGGCAACGAGTAAAACTACACCCATGTTGGTAAAAAAAAATTAACAGATAAGATTTAATATTAAGTGAATCCTACAGGAGATTCTTGTTCCTGAGTGCAAAAAACGCCCAAGTATTTGATAGTTTCACCCAACAGTCTATTGAAGCTAATGAATTCACAAAAGATTTCGCCCACATCTTTCAAGTTTCAACAAGTTAATTCAAAGGCCCCAAATAATGGTAACTTAAATCCACCGTCACTCAACCATTAGATAATGATATTAGGGGACACCTTGCTCACATTCTCTTCTTTATATCGATTTATTATTTGTTTTGACGATCTCTTGAAAATCAGTACAAAATGATAGACATGTTATGTCAAGTTGACAATATGTTTTCCAGGTCCACTTGATCCAAGTTGAAAAGGACAAGACAACCAAAATCAATGAAACAAGAAAGAAATAAAAATCCTCACAATTCAAGTGCAAATCGCAACATCGATTTCCTTCTCATAAAAAAATATGTTTCTAGTAGGGGTGTAAATGGATCTGGATCCGGCCCGTGGACTATCCAGCCCAGATCCAAGAGTCCATTTGCGATATGGATCCTAGTATCCAATAAGGACTCTGGGATCGGATCCAAATATCCATTAACATAATGGGCCGGTCGCGGACCGTCCATGGACGGTCCAATGGACGGTCTGAAACATTGATATGTTAACTTTCCCTACGCACGAAATAAGCGTATCAAAAGGAAATCGAAGGAAATCGAAGGATATGCTTGCCGCCGCTGCTCTCTTGCCGCTGCTCTCTCTCGATCTCTCTCTGGTCTCTCTCTCGCCTCTTTTGCTGCTCTCCCTCGATCTTTGCTCTCTTCTCTGAGTCTCTCCCTTTCTGGGTCTTTGTCTCTTTCTCGATCTTTCTCTGGTCTCTCTCTACAGAGAAGGCAGTGGCGGATCAGAGGGCTGCACTGTTCGTTACAGCTAGCAGATCAAGCCGCATCGGTTGTCAGATTAGGAGCAGCGAAACAAGGGGTTTCACTCAGATCTGGGAGGGATCAAAGAGACCGAATGCACAAAGGGTTTCACCGACTGGTGAGCAAGCCGTGCAGATCTTCTAACAAATCAAACCCAGCCAGTAGATCTTCAAGGGGCAGCTCACAGAGTCCAAGCAGTTGCAGAAACCCAGAACAGCTTGCTGTTCGCAGGTAGAAGAAGGCAGCACAGGCAGAATCAACCCAACGTCAGATCTCTTTGGTTTCTTCCACCGGCATCCAGATCAATCGACTGGAGGACTCAGATCTCTGCTGTAAGTTGGGGTTTTATTAGAAATCCATGTTGTTGTCTTCATTTTTAGATTAAATACTCAGGTAAATATTTTATAGATACTGTAAAATTTACAAATCTAAAAAATAGAGTTAGATTTAAAAGTCAAGGACGGGTAGTGGGTATGGGTTTCATCCTATCCTGTGGATTCTTTTCTGAATTGTGTCTTCTCTTCTAAATTGATGTTTGTTCCCCTGTACCTGATTGAATTTTCTGTGCATTTGTATGTATTTGCTGAAATAGATGATAAACTGTTCTATTGTATCTTTATGGTTGAGAAAAAAGTTGGAAACTGGTGGTGGGTATGGGTTATTTTGGAATCTCAAAGCCTGAGCCATTTTGTATTGTGGACATGTTAGATTCCAGCCCATAATTCTAAGCCTACCAAACACAAGAATGATATTGCAATTCCCCAGGTTCCAAAATTTTTTAATTTCAGAATTTGCCAAATTAATGATTTTGCTGGTATTTTCAACGGGACCAAAACTTCATGGGTATAACCATGGGTGTTGGAATGGGAGACAGGTGTTGGAATGGGTAGCTCAGTTAGTCTAAATTTCTAGGATTGAGTAGAGGTCTTGAGTTCAACTCCTCCAGGGCTTTTCCTATGCACAAGGCTTGCGGGTAGTTTCGTATATCTGTGGAATTAATCTCACCTCCAGTATGGGGTGAGGATACCCATATTATCCAAAGAAAAAGTAGTTTAGATATCAATCCAATCAATGAGTTAAATAACATCTAATAGTTTGGATCATTTAAAATTAGAGAATAAATCGTCCTAATTAGATGAATGCCTACATCTCACTTTTCTCCATCCAATCCATGTAATTCTCGAATTAGTTTTATAATCAACAAGTTTTATTCTATTCATCTAGAGTGAGTTTGAGTCCAATCATTTAAAAATATTTCTAAATAAGAGTATTTTTTTCTTGATTGATAGTCAATATGTGTCATCTAATTATTTCTTATTCTCAATCTCCAACTAATCCATTTATAAATAAACACATATTTTCAACAGTTCCATTAAAGAGTTATCGTCACATTATTTTAAACTCATTTATCATATCAATCTAGAGATGATAGTTATATTTGGATTTAATAAATTACTTTTCGAATGCCGATTACCTATCTAACACTTATGTGATCTGAATCTACAATTTGTAGACTACAATAATAATTTCTTACTAATTATAGCCATGATTGACAGTGTTGATGCCAAAATGTAGCTGCATGCAAAAAATGTAGTCTAACATGGAATCCTACCATCCTAAGAATGATTGAATCTGGTGGGCCATCTGATGGGTAATGGGTGAATCATGACCATCCAACTAGTGGACTTTACAATGATTAACCTTGTATAAAAGCCTTATACATAAAAGACATGTTTTCAATCTACTACTTTGAAAATTAGGATCATCCAATGGGTGTGATTTTTCTTATGTAGGCCCAGTATAACAAATACTGGTTGTGAATTCAATTATACTGTTTTTTATCTGAAAAATACTGTTATTGCAATATTATGGAAAATTTATTAATGCTAGATTTTTTATTTTTTTAATGATAAGACTGCTGGTGTTGCATAGAGCTTTCGATTGAAGTTTTAAGTTTAATTTCTATTTTTTTTCTCTTCTGTTCTCATTTGAGACTTCAATAATGGTAATGAGTAATGAACTTATGTGTTCTTAGATGACATTCTATGGTCCATGAAATGCTAAATGATAAGTTATATTTTATTTTTTAGATAATTGTTAATAATAAATTATTATAAATTATGGGTATATGCAAAATGGTTGTTAACAAGTAATGAAATTTATTAAGTTAATACTTTTTATGCAGTACAATGCCTACTTCTAATGAGAGGAATGACTTCATTGAAGAGAATGAGCTAGATGCGGCATCAAATGCTTTTAGACCAAAACATGTTGTACATAGGAGGAAGACATCTACTATTTGGAAGGATTTTCATTATGCAGAGATAGATGGAGTTAGAAATGCAATATGTAATCATTGTGGTAAACTATTTATTGGATCGAGTACTAGTGGAACTTCCCACTTGTGGCGCCACTTACCTTTTTGTAAAAAATATGATCCAACACAATCTGGTAGCCTCAATGAAGTAGTGTGTGGTGATTTTGAATTTGATCAACAACGTAGTGTAGAGGATCTTGCAAAGATGATAATTTTGCATGAGTATCCTTTTTCAATTGTTGAACACAAAGGGTTTATAAACTTTGTGAAGAATCTTCAACCCCAATTTAAGTTTGTCTCAAGAACTACCATCCAGGGAATTTGTACGGGTTTGTATGAAGAAATGAAAAGAAAGTTATGTAGTGAGTTGGATTCCCTCACTAGTCGTATTAGCCTTACCATTGATATGTGGACATCGATCCAAACCCTAGGCTATAGTTGTTTGACGGCACACTACATAGATGCCGAATGGAATTTGCAAAAAAGAATACTCAATTTCAAAGTAGAACAAGTTCCTCATAGTGGAGATAACTTGTTCAGTTCTATTTTCAAGAGTATGTTGGACTGGAAAATCGACCGGAAAGTATTTGCAGTAACAGTCGATAATCATAGAGTAAATGATTCTTTGGTTACAAAGCTTGTTCAGAAGGTGAGAGGGAGCTTAGTGCTTGATGGTAGATTATTTCATGTGCGTTGTTGTGCACATATTTTAAATTTAATAGTCCAAGAAGGCATGCGGCTAATAAATAAGGATGTTGATATGATTCGTGAAAGCGTCAAATATGTCAATGGATCACAATCAAGGTTGAAAACATTCGATGACATTTGTAGCCATGCTAAAATAAACTCTAAAAGGAAGTTGATCATGGATGTCCCTACAAGGTGGAACTCCACATATAAAATGTTAGTTGTGGCCTTACAGTACAAAGATGCATTACAACGTTTGGAACATTATGATGTCAACTATAAAGAGAAAGTGGGAGCGCCATCTTGGAGTGAGTGGGAGAAAGATGAAAAAATTTATAAGCTTTTAGAACCATTTTATCAAGCTACAAATGTGTTTTCTGGTTCTAAATATCCCACCTCGAATTTATTTTTTGAAGAAGTTTGTGATATTCGGTTACATTTATATGAAAATTCTATGGTTGATGACGATGTTGTTGCCCTTATAGTGGATAAGATGATGGGCAAGTTTGAAAAACATTGGGACATTTGTAGTCTAGCTCTTGCGATTGCACAATTCTTGGATCCTCGGTATAAGCTGAAATTGTTGGAATTTTATTATCCAAATATTTTTGGGGCTGATTTTGCGAAGGATCAAATAAGTCAGATTTTATGTGATATTAAGAATCTTCATAAAGAGTATGAGGCTCAATCACCAAATAATAGTGCAAAAAGACAATGCATTAGGCAAGATGTTAGTAGTGGATCACCAACATTAGATGGAACAAAACGGGTGAAAAGGTTTGAGAAGTTTCTTGCTGAAAGCTCAAGTTCTGCTCATAAATCAGATCTAGATCTATATTTGGAGGAACCCAACTTTCTAGTCTTTTTCAACCAAAGTTAAGTTATCAGATTTCTTAGAACATCCGAATATTTTTTATCAACTCTACACCCATGCTTCAAAATTCAAATAACAAATGGAAGTTAGACGTGTGCTCACTAACAAAAGACCCTTCAAGGGACTTGAAGCATATTGTGCTATTGGTGCAAAATCCTGAAAGCAAAATGCCTAAAAAATGAGCAAGTACTGCATAAAGAATTGTCACGCTATCGTCTAAGTAAATCATTCAAATAGCTCAGTTGGCTCTCAAACCAGTTGTGCAAGAGTCTGCTCTGTCAACTCCCAACACATCATGGTCGGTAACAAGGAACAAGCCCATTGTCAAGGTCATTAACAAGCTTAATTAATCATTTCTCTTCTTAAATTGGCTGAACCAAACCGTGTTAGACAAGTGCACCTAACCCTAAATGGATTGAATAAACCTAACCCATTTCGGTTTACACTGCAAACTATCGTGCTGCTTAAATGCCAAAAAAGTGAAGTGTCCAAATAAAGAAGTCGACTTACTGAGCTAAGACGCTTGAGTGCTTAGTTGTTAAAGTGTTAAATGAGGATTTTGAGTCGATGTAGTATTGAGAACTATAATTGCTGCCTGCTAAGCGAAACTATTTAGTTACTAAATTGCAACAATCCTGCTAATTTGTTGAACAAAGTTGCTTACCAGTTGATGTGCAAAAGGGTAATTTTGTTTGATAGGAAGACTGCACATGCTCCAAGAACTAATCGGGTTAAAATATCCTCTATCTAAATACAAGTGAAGCCCCTAGACACCTTCATCATAAAAAAAAAAAAGGGTAATTTTGTCTAATAATAACTTTGAGTTATTTCTCTCTACTGCAAATGCAGATATTTAGACTTTTCAACTATTTCCTTACATGAATGGAATATCATTGATTTACACCACTCCGTCAACCAAGTTCAGGTGGGGAGTCGGGTGGTCATCTCGGGGCGAGCCATGCCTCAACCAAGTTGCTCCTGCATATCGATGCAGGTGGTGACTAGATTAAGCCAATAGATCTCAGTAGTTTACATCGGTTAACCCAAATTTCAAATTGTATCGATTGAATTTTCCTTCTTTTCTTTCAAAACCACCTTGTTCAACTAAAACAAAAGATTATTTCCATTAAAAACAAAAGAAACACCAATTATAATAATACTTTTGCCTGTTACGTACTCATATCCCATTTAGTAATTTTTATATAATGCAGTGAATATTCATTACTTTAATATAGATCATTGGCATGTAGCAAACCATGATCTATGATATGGTGATGTAACCTGTGCTTGGAAATTTTCTGAGAAACTTTTGTCATCCCACAAGTGCACTCCCAAAATTCAAAACAATACATTTTTAAAGAACAAAGACATTGGAAAAGAACAATCCTCAAACTGGTTCTATCAATGTGAACCAAAAAATGACAGAGACATCTCATGTAAAACAGATAAAGCCTCCAAGGTGAAACAACGGAAAAAGGAGAATCAATAAAACAAAAGAATAATAACATCACACGCCGATTACAAACTTGGGCCATGTAAATGTGAGCCAACTTGACTCAGAAAAACCTCAAAGACAACTTAGGCTATGTAAATGTGACCCAATTGACTCAGAAAACCGCAAAAGAAAGACTTTACCTCACACTCCCCTCTACATGCAAATAGGAAAGATGTATAGACATCTATCTCCAGTTCTTCATAATTAGCCACCAGAGTGCGACACTGGAGATGTTACAAACTGGCCGTCCTTAAATATGTGAACAAACTGTTGTGGCAACGCATGCTCCACCTGACAAGGTTAAACATTTTACTCAGTTAGAGGGAAAAGGGGGGAAAAAAAAGATTGCACACCTAAAAAGTGACTTAAATACATAGGAATAGCATGCATATTGGTACATAGTCCAACAATACTTAAAATTTGGTACTTGAGTCTCACAATTGCTATTAAAAGGGCTTATCGACCATTTCAATAATTTTTTAACACTTTGTATTAGGGTTATCATCTTTATAATTTATACTTTTGAAGTTGTCATCTTTACTGTTTTGCTTTAAAAAATATTCAAATTGACTCTTCTTTTTTTTTTTTTACATTTTATTACCATGAGAAACAAGCTCTTGAAAAAAATTCAAACTGACCTTTTTCTAACCTTTTATTACCTTGAGAAACAAGCATGGCAATTAGTATCTAAAGGGCCTAAGTCTCTATTTTGAGGCTTTGTCTTTACTCCTATACTTTTAAAATAATTCTGTTACTTTTTTATCCTTTTTGACATTTCATTACCTTAAAAAACAAGCACATGCTTCTTTTTTTGCTTTATTGCTGAGAACCATTAGGTAATTACTCATAAGATGAAAGCACCAAGTCATGATGGAGTTAGCCACTGCTCTTTTTTTATGCTTCATTCTTTGATTGCTAACAATGTTCCAGCTTCTTTTTCAGGTCCAACTAGCATCATAAGGGTCCAAGAGGAGATGGATCTTCTGAAAACAACTCTTGGAAAAGTGAACTGCATTCCTAATTGCCCCACACCTTTTATAAAGAGTTAAGAAAAGGTTTTAGCTAATTTCAAAACAAGGTTTTCAGGTCCAACTAGCATCAAAAGGGTCCAAGAGGAGATGGATCTTCTGAAAACAACTCTTGGAAAAGTGAACTGCAATCCTAATTGCCCCACACCTTTTATAAAGAGTTAAGAAGAGGTTTTAGCTAATTTCAAAACAAGTCATCATAAAAGGTTACCGTTTTGCCAAAAAAACGCCAATGAAGTGATTCCTTTCCTCAGGATGAAAAGCTTTTTAAGGAGATTATGTTGTGGGGGGGTGGTTGGGTGGGGGAGAGAGAGAGAGACTAGTATAGTTTTCGGGTATCTTAGTTTATAGTTCTTACACTATATCTTTCAAAGAAAAAGCTCATACACTATATTGATGCTGTGTGTCTTCATTTTTTCAACAATATTTGCATTGCTAATAATTGTTATTATTACATACTATAGGTATGCCAATTATTGGAGAGTTTCATCCCTAACTGTTACACAAAAATCATTGAAGAGTAAAAATTGAGTAAAGGGGCAGTAACAAGTGAAAGAACTGTGTGCAAAGAGACAACAGCTCTGTCTTGAAGTTTGCTTCAACAAGGGTCTGCTTTCAGCCCTTATTGATCATGGACAACTAACCGCAGAAATCCAGCATGAAGTTCATTGTGGATATTGTTTGTAGATGATTCAATAAAGTCATTCAGTCAAGAAATCAACAAAATGATAAACTGAATTGTTAACAAAAGCCTTTGAAGCAAATGGATTAGAATTTAGTAAATTGAAAAAAAAAATCCATTTTAATAAAATGACGAAAAATAGACAAAGTATGAGTATAGTTAATTTGAGAATATGTAGTATGAGTTTGTCAGAATTGAGAAAAATTCTAATATCAGATCATCAGGATGCAACTGTAGGACAAAACCAAGGTTTGGAGCTGGACATTTCAAATGGAATCTGCATAGTGTGAGCAAAGTGATCTCTCTAAAAAATATGTTAAAAAGAATAAAAAGAAGAGTGCAAGCAGAGTGGAGACAATCCAGCGGATTGATATATTATGTGGCCATTGAATACTATTTCAACTAAAATGGCATTTCCAAAACATGACAGTTATCTGCAAAGAGAAGATTTAATCCTCAGTTCTCTCTTAAGGTTATTAATGATGCAACGTTGGGAAAACAAGAGCAAATATTGACTATAACTATAACTACACCAAGCTATATATAAGGACTGTCCATACCCAATCACCATCAGGGCCTGCACCAGGTACTAGTATATTAATTTCACTTGATTTAGCTGTTGTTATAGAGGCGCCCAGAGAGCCTTTGCTTAGATAAAGCTGGCAGCCTCCAGTGTTATCCACTGAAATTGTTGGCGCCGAACCCTGCAATAGCAACAATTCATGAGCAGCAGCTTCTAGTGAGGGAACTCAACTATTCTGTGTCCCCTGGCATAAAATGCTTGATGGAAAGTAACTAGGCATGCTCACACATTAATTTTCATCTTAATTATAAATGGATTGTCATAAAGAATGGTTAGCAAATCCATCTCATAAAACCTGCAATATTGTAATAGGATCCTTAAATTTCAAGAATTATGGAATTAAAAAAAATAAAGCTACCTGACATTGCACCTCAACACCATTGCAATTCACAATCTCACAGGCAGCTACAACATCCTGTAAAAAAAATGAAAGTTTACTCTCTTCTTCTCTAAATCAGTCAACTAACTCATTTTCATGCATCATTTATTGGACAATCATATAAACTTCAAAGAACAATAAATCCACATTGCATCTGCATGGTTCTTTACTGACCGAAAAGACAATTCCCATCTTGGTGCATTTATCGACTGTTATGTTGTTCACTTTCCCTGCACATTTGATGGCAATATAACTTAGATAAGATCTTTCATTCTAATATTAAAGAGGAGGAGGGGGAGGGGAAGAAAACAAAAGGCACAAATACAAATCACAATGACATGTCCAAATCTTATGAAAAAGAAAAACCTCCACAATACAACTAACATAGTTCATACTGAAGAAAGTTGGGGGGGAAATAATACCCTTGACTTGCAAAACTGAATCCTTGCATCCAAAAACATATACAGATTGTTTTGAATCACAATCATCAATAACCAAATTCTTCCTACCAATCTGATTCTCAACCACCCATCTGCCAAAGAACAACCCAGAGCAAATATCCATATGAACCATTTAGCAGAACTCTCAAAATAATAGAGATGTCAATCCAACAACACAATAGTTCAAATTACGTAATGGAATCTAAGGGATACTCACTTGCGGCCCATTTGTAGCTCCAACTTTGGTGGCCCTGCTTTAGAAAAGGCACGCGAGCTGGTAGGGGCTTCTTTTTCACTTGCACCAACAACACCAGTTCTATCAGCACGGTTCTTAGTTTTCATATCATCTGTTACCTTTCTCAAACCTGTAAATCACATCAGTACATCATAATCATCCAGTCCATAAATAAAATGAAGAGATAATACCATGCATAAACTAAGTGTTTGCAATCTACCTGTAGTCACAGACTTCCCCAAACTGATTTCCTGAAAGACAGCAGCCATCCCTTCTTTCGGGCGCAATGATGCAGCATCAGCACTGAGAAGAGAAGCAGCTGGAGGAGGTGGAGGGGTAGGAGTCTTTGGTGGAGGAGCTTTTTGTTGAGCAGATGCAGATACAGGAATGGATGCTCCCGCTTTCGTACTCCATATAGGACCTAATGGATAGAAATTCTTGACATAATCCCTTAAACCAGGCAAGTAAAGCTCCTTCAGAGCTTTTGCCCATTCTACATGATCTGGGTCTTTATTTCTGTAGTCTACAAGAACCTGCATTTAAAAAGCAGAAAAGCACAGCCTATAGCAACTTGTAACACTAATTTATCATCTTTAATTTTTTTTTTGGCATGTTAATATTATCAATGTACAAGTGTACTTAACTACTTATAGTGCCTCTCAACGTATCTCAAGGCAAATTTTTGCATATCATATGCTTCATCAAACTATTGCCAACAAAATAAACATTTCTCAATATCATGATGATTCATGAAACTCCATAGACAAGTAATGTTACTAAGACATTAGCCTGATGTTACATGTTGACAGTTCTCCATGTCCAAATCTAAAGTAAAAGGGAAAAGTAGTGTCTATTCCAAATAAATAAAGTTAATGGAAACTGCAATCGGGGAACTATTTTTTAGATAGATCATAAACTGTCCAAGTAAACTAGCCAAAGAAACAGATATGCTAACCAAGGTGTTAGATACAATCATACACTAAAACGCTTTGAAAGATGCAAGACCATATCAGTGGGATTTGTGTTGGCACTACAAAAAAAAATTCAGGGAGTGGAGCATTAATTCTGCTCTCTCCTTCCTTTTCAGATATTCATGTGACGTGCCAATTTACAAGAATGAAAACAATGACTCATGCCAAAAATGGTGTGATGAAAGGAACTCAGTTGTACCTTATTGTTATAGAATTCAGCCATTTGCCAACTTTCTTCCACATGTGCAATGGGAAGGCTCATTCCTTGAATAATAATAGAAAAAAAAAAAATAGAGATGAGAAAATATAAAGTTGAAAGAAAACAGATGAATTACAAATTTATCTGTATCCTAAATTAAAATGGAAACAAAATTCCACCCACCACAATCTTTGCCTGTGTACGCAATCCAAAATAAAGCTGCAAGACTGTCAGCTGCAGTCTTCAAGTGGTTGAAGAAATCAGATCGTCTTCCTTCTGTAAGTGCATTTGCTTTCGTTACCACTTCATTTAGAGGCTTCAAGAACTCTGCCAAACCTGTGAGATCAGGCTTCTGCATCATTACATAACACCAGATCAGGCATGGAAAATCCATATACAGACCACAACATAATTTCGCATTTTGTAAGCTACACACAAGGTCAATCCTCCAAGGGTTAAACACTATACATTTTGTTCTTTCAGTCATATAGAGGAATTTTTCTTCTTTTTTGGCACTACAGTTCTTCAATGTGATCTTTCAGCATAAAAAGAAAAAAAACAAACATCTATCAGAAAAATTCAGAATTCCTCCAATTCAAAAGATTTGTATAATATAGTTGTTTATAACACCAATAGACTTCTTAACCCCTCGTGAGTGGTTATTGTGAACCAGGTAACTAATTTTTAAGTACACCCCATCCTTTCTCCCCTTATTATTCCATGTGAATTCATAACCAATCAGAGATATGCTCACCACTGGATCAAATTCAAGCCATGTCGGAGGTGAAAAGTTTGTAGCCTTCAAAACCGTACTTAGAAAATATCAAGTTGATTTTTGACACACTTCCTACTCAAGGGAAGATCTTTGAAACCAAGTTGTCCTCATCACCCAAAGTGAGCCCCACGATGTTATTAGTCAGTTCACAGCCAAGAGTTCAAAATGGATTATTTCTCATTCCATTCTTGCAATTCAGAACCATATGATTTTAAACCGTACAAATTCAACACAATGTTTAGAAACAACAGTATTTCAAATACCATTTCAGAAAAAAAGAAAAAAAAAAAACAGTACTTCAAATCCCTCATCAGAACAAAAAAAAAAGATCCCCTGGCAAAAATCCCTACGGTTTCATCAGATCAGAGGATTGTAAACATGCGTCCAAAGATCAACACACGCAGAACATAAAACAAAACAAACGAAACAGAACCTTAACACGAACCACTCCAACATCTAAATTCCTCTTACCGACAGATTTATTATAAAAAAAAAATTGAATTGAAGCGAAATGGACCTGGCGTTGCTTGACTTGCATGAGAAGATCCTTTTGCATGGAAAACGCCTCCTCCACGACTTTTGTCACTTCCAGAACTTTGCCGCCTATTTTCTCCGCTACTGCAGAAACCCTGCCAAGCGTACTTCTGCATCAGATCGTCGAAAGCGGTGATCGCCGGATCCGAAGGCGCATCGGGTAGGTCCTCCGGCGAGCTCGAAGGGCGGAACCCGGTTGATAGGGCTTCGAGGCGAGAAACAGCTGCCTCGAGCCTCTCCACTAGCCTCTCCTCCATATCTAGGGTTTTGATCAAAGAGCTTCTTCCTCACTCTCTTTTACGTCTAGTGAAAATCTTGTCCTTATATGGAGAGAGAGAGAGAGAGAGAGAGAGAGAGATGGAGATGTCTTGAGAACAATGGAAGCAAAGAATGAAGATTTATGAAGGTGAATGGGGGTGAAACGAGCGCCGAAAGGGGGAAGAGTGAAGAGCGGGCCCTTTCTTTTTCCTTGCTTGAGCAGCGGAAGATATTCGCGGGCGGTGGGGACTGAGGGCAGGGACAGCTAATCAGAGGCAGTTGATTTTATTCAAGAAATTTCTTTTATTTTCTTGAATTTAAAATATTAATTAATTTTCATAAATTCAATTCTTGTGCAAAGCCCATTTTTGTAAAATATTAATATTATATCAGAAAAATATCATCTTTATTTTTTCCATTTAAAACGTTAGAATTATTTCTTTCTTAAGCAGTAATTACTTAAAAAATTATTTGGCACAACATGTGCAAAGGTGAATGATCAATAGCAGAGGTGAAGAATTATTTGGCTCAAGAGATTGCTCATTGCTCGTACAAAGATGTTAACACCCGCAGAATTTGTGGGGGCTTTTATCCTCATAGCACTGAGAGACTCTTGTGGCTTAAAGTGATTAGTATTACGAAGATGAGCTCCAGCAGCCACAGGCAAGGGTAAAGAACCCACCCGAAAAAGGGGTACTTTGAAGTAAATTTTAAGGTGGCCATTTAGACACATTTTTTTTTTTTTAAGAGATATTTTATCTATGTGAAAATTATCATTTTACCTTCAATTCTTTTAAAAAGACAATCTTCTACACAAAATTGAAGGACAAAATAATAATTTCACATAAACTTTTGAAATGGAGTGTCTCTTAAAAAAAAATAAAGTGTCTAAATGACTACTCAATTTTAACTTCGATTGATAATTGAGTCGGACTGGGACAAGAAATTAAAATTCAATTATTATTTGCAATGGGCTTCAACTTATTTTTGTTCGAGTCTGAAAGCCCAGGTCAAGTTTATCTATCATGTGATTGGTTGAAGACTATACAGTAAAATCCCTATAAAATAATACTCTTGGGGTCAAGAGAAATTATTATCTTAGCGGGATTATTGATTTATTGATAAATTAATAAATATTTATTTGGATAATTTATTAATGTAGAGAGAGTAATATGTTTCTACTACTAGTATATGTATGGCTTATAAATTAAAAAACAATGGATATGGTCAAAAGTTAACACGTAAAACCTAAGAGACTCTAAAAAAGAAGATATGACAGTTGTGTTTTACCAATGGTTTCTCCAAAAGAGGCCTTCCAAACAGTAGTAACTTTGAATAAATACTTATTACAACATGAAAAAAATACCAGAGGTAGTCTATGCATTGCAAAAAATTAAGGATAGAGGTTGAGTTAAGTTTAGGTACAAAGAAAATGCACAACTTTAGATGCATATTTTGATAAAGAGTTAGAATTGAGAAAATAGAAGTTGTCCAAGTAAAAAGTTACTTAATACTGTATTAGGAATTTTTGTTTACTATTTTTTACTTTTTTTTACTTCATCAATTATTAATTTATATTTCATTGGGCCCTTAAGTATTTCTAAAAAATTACTATCTTATACATTTAGAGAGGTTATTAATTTAGTACACTGGCTTAAGTTGGGACCAAAAGATTTTATTATTTAAACAAGGTTTTAATTTATCGAGGTTTTAATGTAATTTGAATTTTCATTTAAGAATAATCTCATATTTTAGAAAATTGATTGCTAGTGCGATTTTTTATATAAGATATGGATTAAAGAAGCTTTCTACACCGGAAATGATCTCTTTCTATTATAGTGTATAAATATTTTTTTTTTTTTACTAAGGAGTCTAGACCTCTTAGAGCACCTTATTAAATTTCGAGACATGTACAAGTTTCTCTATCCACACATACTAAATAACTCTGAGGAGAGTGGCTTTATGAGATGGAGTTAAAACCAAACTCAAGATTTTCACTTCTGTGTGGTAAATTTTTTACCATCATTCTAACCTCTTTATAATTATTTCCACTCTCAATTTCTCAAAACCTATACATGACTATATCCAACATTTGTAAGAGCTTTCTCAATAATTACCGTGTTTCTCGACACAATCTAATTATCAAGTCAATTAGTTAAGCTTTATGTTGTTAGATAATCATAGTGTTGCTTTAAGTCGTTAGATAAGCATAATGTTACTTGAAAATGGCTACAGGTATATATATATATATATATATATATATATATATATATATATAAAGAAATATCATATATATGCTACCTTCACAATCCACATGCTGAAGAGGTTTTAGAAATGATGCATGGAAGAGATAGGGGGCTTAATTATTTATCTATTAAATAAAAAATAATCTATTTTGAAATTGAAAAGTTAAGATTTATTTTGAATTTACAATCATATGATATTTATAAGTAGAACTTCAACTTTTGATAGTTTGAAATAAGTAATGGTTAGTAATTTTTTTTTAAAAAAAAGTACTATGTGTTTTTTTCTCTCCTTTCCCTTGTGTCCAGTGTTTTTATTTTTATTTTCACCCTCTTTTTCTTTTTTGATCTTTTATTTCTTCGTTGATTGATTATTACAGTAAAATAGGACAGAGACAGCCCATTCCAACATGTTGATCTTAGGTTCTATCTTTATTAGGTCCCAACAGATAGAATAACTTAGATGCTTTGTTTCCCATCAACTTCTTTTTTTCCTTTTTTATTTGCTAATCATTTGAATAGTTTCTTCTTCTTTATCTCTTTATATTTTAGTCCTATTTTTTTTATCATGTCCTTAGAACACTCGACTAATGTTTTCGATATGTGCAATTCTTTCTATCCATATAGATCAAGAAATTAAAAAAAAAAAAAGTAATTCTCAAATGAAGTGAGAATCAAACTCAAAATTCACTTTTTTTCAAACAAGTTTCTTGTTTACAGGATAAAGTGACAGAGCTCATCTATCCCACCTCGTAGATCTTAAAGGTTCTAGCACCTAGAGATCATGCCAACATATCAAACGGCTTAGATTTATTGGATTTTTTTAACTTAAATAAGGAAAAAAATAATATTTTTTACTCATACTTTCATGCATGTAAAACTCAAATATAAATTTTGCTTGTATGCTTCAAGAGATTAATTTAAAACAAGACAATAAACATTCATGCCAAAAATAACATTATTTCTCTCTATGGCAGCAACTCGGGTCAGGCAGGTTGGATTCTTTAAAATTCAACCCGACTCAAGTTGATATATATGAAATCCGACCAAATATAAGTCGAATTATCAACCAAAACTTCACAATCCGACCAAACCTGATCCGAATCAAACAAAATTCTAACCCAACCCGCATTTTAAACTCATTTTAGCCTAATTTTAGCCGGGTCAGATAGGGTTGAGTCGAGTCGAGTCAAGTCAGATTAACTTCTAAAATCCTCAACCGAGATCGATTCAAATTTTATGCGGGTTTTTATCTTCTCAACCGATCTGACCCGTTGACCCAATATTCTTAATCCGACCTACATGATTTCTCGAGTCGAGTTCATGCGGGTCGGGTTTTGCAGCCCTATTTCTCTCTTGCGAAAGTTACTCCAAAATCACCATGACAACAATTATATGGAGGGATTCTACTTTTTTTTCCAGTGCTTCAAAGGAAATTTCAAATAATGGCACGCCTCCATTGGATGTGGGTCTTCGTAAAATTAATTAAAAACAGAAACGTTCTACTGAGACTCGATCTTTTATTTTACTTTAATAATCTCTGACAAAAGTAAAAAGAAAAGTAAGATTTTTAAAGATAAATTGAACACATGTCTTGTATCATTTTCATCAAACTCCTATATGATGTTAAATTTTTATAACTTTTAATTTACATTTAAATATATTTATTTTACTTATTTTTAATATACTTTCTTTTTAAATATAAATATTTTTAATTAAATTATTCCAACATACAAAATAATCACCACCAAAATTACATAGCTAATTCACAATTACTCAAATAACAAAACTCTAATTCGACATAATTGAGTAATGAGTTTCTGGGCCCCAGTTTAATTTTAAAAAGTATATTAAATTATTAGATAAAAATTAAAATAAATTAGAGGTTCTTAATATTACACAAAAAATAAGTTTCATTTAAAATATTTAATCTATTTAATTTAATCAAAGAAAATTGACATATGATGGGGAACTTTATTTTTATTAATTTTTTATTAGTTTAAATCTGTTGGTTGTACATATTTGATGAGTTTATTTTTTATTTTTTAATTTCTTACATCAATAATTTTTTTAATACGAATAAATTTTATCTAATTATCATATATATCAAAAGATAAATAATCTGTTTGACGAGATTAATCTCAATTAAATCAAGAGAACCAATTATATAGCATCTAGGGTTCTCCACCATAGCTTCGATGTTCCAGACTTGAAACAAACGCGAGTCGAACCGTCACGGCGGTGAAAACGTTTCCACCACTCCTAACGCTACCGATTCGTTGTCAAAGGCAAAAGCTAGATTCATCCGTTCTCAAATAGAAGTTGGCCAGCTATCACAGCGCCCATGTCCTTTCTCTCACAACAAAATTTCCTTACTTTTTTTTTTAATGGAAGATCGACTTCTTTCGTCTTCTGGCAGATCCATGATACAAATTCCTGTCTCGGAATCTCATTTTCTTTGATTTTGACGTCCTGGGTCGTTATAGTTTCTTCATCTGTTACTGGATTTCTCCTTCTTTCTTCCTCCGTAGAGAAGAAAGAAATCGAAGAAAGGGCTCCGATTTTTGAGAAATGATCACTCGGTCCAAGCTCGTCGAGCAACTAAGGGAATATCAGATTCGATCCCAGCACAAGTGGGCAAAGCTTAATATCTTCTCTCCCAAACCCCTAATTGCAACCAGGTACTTTTTCCCCTTGAATTTCGTCTATATGCTTGGATATTTTCTATAAATATTTTGTGATTCTTTCAAAATAAATATTTTATCATATCATTTATTCTGTGTAGAAAGAGATTCTCCCGAATAGTGAGTACCTCGAAATTATCCATCTTAGCTTCCAATTATTGATCTTGTTGGAAAGTAAGTTTTACGCTTACATGGAACATGCAGCCACAAGGTTGCAGCTTGGAGCAACTTCCATCGTGCAATTAATTTTGACCAATTGAGATCCAAATTTTCTTCCTTTAGTGGGAATCTTTGTTCAATTGTGTGGATACGTTGTGCTTTTGATATTTCTCTTGCAATAAAAGAAATTTGCATTAAAACCATCTTCCAAGCATAGGCAGAAATTCCATCCGTCCAAATTGAAGCAAGTTTGGTTCCATATATGTGAAGATTGACTTTTCATTGTTGTATTATTGTGAAAGCTTTGACAATAGCTTGTACAGAGTTGGCTAATGTTCATTGTTACAACCAAAAGGCTGTGGGTCTGAGTCACATCACCATCTAAGAAATTACTAAAATAAAAGAAAAGAAAAGAATAATCACCAAGTTTTATTTTATTTATTTTTCATGAGTTCTTTACATTTTATTCATTGCTGTTTTGGGCTATGGTACTTTTAACTCTCCACTATACACGTGACCTCTAACCACATCATCTGAAGTCTATATCACTTCATTTCCTATTTCTTTGATTCCATTATTTTGTAGAGTTGCTGATAAATATAGGAAAATTCACATTGTGGACCTTTATGCTATTTAATTTTGACCATACCATCCTCCTTATGCTTGAATCCACTACACTTGGACTCTATATAGATAAATCGATCTTCATTTTCTCTGTTTTGAATCATTTAACACAGGCCCTTCTTCAGCACTCTATCTTAGCATGTACATGATTTCCTTTCGAATTGATTAGCAACATCATTGTCTACAAGCAACGTACACCAAGGAATTTCATCTTGCTTTTATTTATTTATTTTGTGTTAGGGGGGTGGGGGGTGGGTGTTCAACTTGTCCATAAGCAACACAATAGCAGTGTGTCTTTGTAGACTCTTGGCTTTGCCTTTTACTCTGGTACCTTTTTAATTATTTCATCATTATCTATAAAAATTCCATAACTAACATAAATAGGGCTTCAAGGCACATCAATTGCCTGCTAAATTGCAATTGGAAACTTGGTTCATCTCTCCACACTCAATTCTTGCACTTTGCTCAATGGAATATGAAAACCCTCTAAATAGTAGAAGTGGAACATAATAGAAGGTCGAATTTAGGGTGCAACTCAAACAAGAAAATCCTCTAAATAGTAGAAGTAGAACATAATGGAAGGTAGAACTCTGGGGTGCAACTTGAGCATATTGTAGAGAGAGAGAGAGAGAGGGAAGGAGGGAGGGAGGTGAACTATTACAATGAACAACCAACCGTTTGAGAGGCAATGATGGTGATATCAAAGAAAGAACATTTAGTTCTCTCTTCATTGAGAGTTTTTATGAGAGATTATATATGAGATATTAGGGCTTTCAAAAACCTTAAACATATAATCTTTATTGTGGGTAGAGTTGGGTTGGGTTCTGAGAGCTCAACCTTGCACAGCCCAAAATTAACTTGTGTTTTTTAAGTTCACTCCAACCCATCCCAAATCTCAAAGATACCTACCCAACTCAACTACTTTTTCCGGCCAAATCAAGGGGCTTTGTAAGAACCTGATTGCAGTTGAACCCCTAGTAGAATTTGGTGTGATTTCAATGTGAGAATATACAACATGTCTTTCACATGCTTTAAATGGACATCCCTTTTGAGCATGGATAAATTTTGAATCCATTACAACAGTATGGAAGGGAGGGAGATGATTTGTTGAGAAGATGGAGAAAAGACTTCAAGATGGCAATCAGATTCTTGTTGGAGTCTTCTTTGGCAGATGAGAGGATAACTTTGTCATCCACAAATTGCTGATGAGGTTGAATTTTGGGAATGAGGTATTAGGAAACTTTCAACAATACTCAACTGATTTGCTGATTGTAGCATTCTACTGAGTTTATGTGCAACAATTATAAATAAAAAAGGGGATAAAGGGCCCTGACGTCCTTTGGAGTTCTAACCTTAGGAGAACCATTAATCAAGACGGGAAAAAAGTTTGAAATACAGCTATAAATCCAATTCCTTCATTTGATAATCAATAAATAGAATAAATTGATGCTCTCGATTATAATCTTCTTTTTCTAGATTTGCGATTAAGATGGGTTCCACAAGATTTTGTGATTGATGGCTAAGATTAGTTATTGAGCTTTGATAGACTGTGTTTATGATAAGAAAGGAAGTTTCTTCATGACTCAATCACCATAATCAATGATGAGAAGAAAACACAAAGATTTCTTGCTTTGCATACCATGATAAGATAAAATGGAGGAGAGGAAGAGTTATGCTAGAGAGGGAGAGAGAGATTTGCAATGAATTTGATTTAACCTTCTTATGAGATTAGTCTTTAATTTATAAATAACTAGAGTGATTACAATCTCTAATAGAAAAAGTAAGAAACTAATCCCCTTGATTAGAGGGGTTTGCAAGTAACCTATCTAAACAAGATCCATCAACAATGTAGCAGATTTTCTTCTCTAAAATTGTGTGGTTGAATTTTTTTGTGAAGTTATGTGCACGAGTCTAGAGAGAATACAGGTAACAAAAAAAGACACCATAAGAGAGGCAAAGATATACTTGGTTTGAAAATATTGCCAACGCCCACTGTCAAGAGATGGGGATTCTTCACTTCAAATACCATTAATGGATTGCGATGCAAATTTCCATTATTTTTCCTTTCTTACCACTTGGCTTGGCCTCTATTGAGAAGATACTGAAGGCCAAGCATTCTCTTGTCATGCTCTGCAATGCCTGGAACACCTGCAAGAAACATAAGCATCTAAGCTCTTGTTCTTGTGCCTGAAACTTGCAGCCTACCCTAGTTTGAATCTATGAGAAGCCAAACCATGTACCTTGAGAAAGCCATGTTGAGGAGCTTATGTGAACATCGAGAAGTCAAAACTAATTCTCTAGTAATCATCCTACCCTGAAACCTTGCTTCTTTACTTCTCTCTTCTTTATTGTGACTTGACACTTGTCTGTTGTCTCTGGAAATCCCTTTGTGGTTTGTAAGATAGGCCCTTTTAACCCTTACATTGAGGAAAGGTAGGTTGCTCAACCTTATAGAGTTTTAGTGTTCACACAAATTACTCCTTGAGGCAGGTAATCTTTCTGATTTATGTTTTTTTGAATGATATTATTCTCATTTTTGGTGTTTGCCTAGTACTAATGCCTTAAGAAATATCTAGTGCTATATTTAGATCTTGGCCACCTCTTACATTTGTTGAGTCATAGGGGCTTTGAAATGAAATGGAGAGGTTGGATGGACGAGCTTGTCATTAGCAAAGATCTCTTTTATGGTTAGTGGCTCCTTCAAAGGCTTCTGCAAAAGTTTAAGAGGATTAAGATAGGGTCACCCCTTATTATTGCCATTGTTTGTGCTGACAGTAGAGGCTTGTTGATATGCTTTTTGGTAGACAAAACTATTATAGTAATTTTCTACATTTAGTTTATAGATAATAAATAAAGAATACATTATAATATTAGAGTAGCCTTTGATTATTTAAGTTAGCATTTGGTCCAAAGTTAATCATCATAAATGTGAGCTGCTTGGTGTAGATTTTGAAATAGAATTGTCCTTGTTTGCTCCCTTTTTGGTTGTCTTGGGGCCTTTTCCCATCTTCTCATCTCAACTTCCTTTTTTTTTTTTTTTCTTTTTCTTTTCAACAATTACAAGGGTAATATCAAGTGAGAAAAAAAGAGTACGTTGAAGGTAGTTGGTATAAGAGCATGACTCATCTACAAACCAAAGAAGAATAACCCTATTCACCCTCGATTGTAGATCTGTTTCCAAAAGATAACAAACACCGGCAAAAATTACAAGAAATCAACATAAGCACTTATTCTGTCTACTCTTGTTTTAGCCAAAAAATCTACAAATCTGTTAGCCGAGTGTCTGACGAACCTTAATTCGAATCTTTCTTGCACCAATACCAATTTCCAAGGTGGTCCCTTCCTTCCACTTACCATTTAATGGCATTGATTTAGTCTCCCTCAATCGCTAACTACCCTTGATCGTGACTAGCCCATAGGTTTGAGCTCTCCTTATGGCCAACAATTCCACTTTGTTAGATTCCTTAATGCCTACTGGTTCCCAAAAATAAAACACTATCTCACTAAACTATTATGAACGACAACCTCGATTCTAGCCAAACCTAGTTTACCCTTTGTCGCGTTGTCAATATTGAACTTAAATAGACCATCTGACGGTGGGGACCAAGACTCGACAATTGTTCTCCTACCTTGACCTCCCCTCAAACAACTATCTCACGATATATAACAGATCGTTAAAAGAAAGACAATTGTTTAAACTCGTTATTTATTGAAAGCCACTCTGATAATCTCAATCCACTCAAAGACCTTTTCAGATCCTACCTTTTTGCCTTAAAAATTCCTAGCCTTCCTTTCCTTCTCTTTAAATGGATTGAAACTCCATTCCTCCATCATATTCAACATAGAGCATTAAATACCCACCAAGAACCCATCAAACCTAGAAATCTCATCCATACCTCTATCGAAAAGGTACAACCACTAAGAAGATGGTCCACGTCCTCTTTTGAGTCCCACATGACACATGAGACATCTGCTTTTATCCTCATGGCACTCTTGGCCTATGTATGTTCCTCCCAAGCTTTTTATCTTTGTAGTTCATTAGATATGACAAATGTTGTTGGGCAAGTTGCCCTGATTCAAAGAGATCAACTGGGGATGACAATTTTTTACTTTGTCCTTGGGGTTCTCTTTAACTTTTTGGAAATGGAATGAGCAAGTCATTTATCCAAGGCAATTGTATAAGAAATGTATGATGTTGTTTGCTATTGGTGAAGTCATTTGGATACACCCGATTACTCACAAGCTTATTGTTTTTTTCTTGACAAAAATACACCTCTATGTTGATAAGACAGGTGCCATCCACTACGTTGCATGATTTCTTTGAAATTAGCAATGCATCCTTGTTGCACACATCTGTGTTGGGTTTCATATGGGTCATTCTAGTACCATTTAAGCATTGTTTTGCTACATGACAAAATTTTATCACATTTTTTTTTTTTTTGAAAACCTTACTATATTTAAATCTTTATTACCTGATTATTTGGAGTAAAATTCATACATAATTTTTTATTGCTGTTATTTACACTTTGTTTTCATTTAAAAAAGATGTCTATTTAAAATATAGAAGTCTTATGCCGTATCCACAATTCCCATGTTCTGGCATTGGTTGAATTGGACATATTATACCTGATAATTATTTCCAACACATCCATGTTACCTATACTTACGTTTCTCAAGCATACACCATATAAAAGTTGATTACAATCTCATTATAGATCATCTCTGCACCAACACATCCATGTTACCTCTACTCTTACTTTTCTTAAGCATATACCATGTCAAAGTTGACTACAATTTCAGTAGAGATCGTCTCTGAAGGACATTTATGCCCCCCTCACATGTTGTCTTTGTTTCAGTTAATTGACCTGTCCACTAAGGCTATGACGAAGGCTTGCCATAATTTTTTAATTAGCAAATTGGTGCGGCACTCTCATCAAATCAATTTGAGCTGTGCTATAGAAGACTCAAATGATTGCGAGGTTACATACTCTTGTAGGAACAAATTGTGGAGAGAGTACAAACTCTTTATTTTTCTAAAATGTACCATGTGTTACCATTCTGATTCATCATAATTGTCCTCATCATTATGAAAGCCGCTAGTCCCATCTATCTTGGTTGGCTCTCTAAGTTTCTTCTCTTCCTTCCATCTTGTCAAAAAACCGTACACTCCATTACCTTACAACCCATCATATCTCTCTCTTTGCCCCTTCCGACCAATTCTGAAGACCTACCTCTTATTCTTGTTCCCTCTACATGCGTCCTTTAATTTTTGTCATAGGAGCTGTTTCTGTTCTTTTGCATACATGTCCAAACCACCTGAAACAGCATTCTCTCATTCTCATCTACTGTCGATACTCTAAAGGTTTCTCTAACGGTGTTCGTTCCTAATTTTGATGTGGCTCTACTTTTCCATCTTAAGGCACATATTCTGTTACCTTTACCTTGTCTACTTGTTTTTTTTCTTAATTGCACAATAGTCAACTTCATAAAGCATTGCCAGCCTAACGATTACTATTATCCAGGCCTCTTACAGCACCTTACTAATCTCAGGCCTAACAATTGTTTGTTGTTATAATACTCCAATCTTAGCCAGTTAGGAATTGTAATTGATTCAATAAGGGTTGTAATTGCACCAAATTCTTTATATAATTCTGGAACTCTCAAATTGGTATTGCTGTTAGCATTTAACCTAAAAAAGACCTCAGATCGGTTGGTTTAACATTGTTTTCTCTTTCTTCCCTGTCCATTTCTTATTTCTTGTTCAAGGTATCAAAGCCTTGAATTCACCTTCATGTGTGCTGTCTATGAAATGGAATAGAACAACTATACATATGGCAGAATGCAACAAGATTTCCATCTCCAGAAAAAAACAAGAAGAATATGTACATGTTCTGAACAAGGAAACCAGATGCTACAAAATTTCTGTCTTCAATTTATGACATCCAATGCACCTACATATTACATGAACCTAGATTTAGTAACGGAATTTACCTGCACATTCACTCTGCTTGGAATGTAATTGGTTGATTATACTGATTTTCATCGACAGGGCTTCAATTTCATTTAGGTCATGATTAGATCTCGATGTGCCTGGGAATTCCATTATTTCTGTTAGCATTATTAGTGCAAATAACACAATAAAATAGCGAAATAAAATCACAGCACAACACCGACAATTTTACGTGGTTTAGGCCCACCCTTGGCCCTACATCCACGGAGCGTGAAATTATTATATTAAGAGAGAATAAAGAAAACCTTATACAAAAGAGATTAAAAATGTTTGTAGCCCAGACCCAAATACAGAGACCAAAGTACCACCTTCACAAGTGAGATTACTCAATCCTGTACTGTTGACTCTACCCGATCTCTATTCTTCCTTCTTTTTCTCTCTGGCTGCTTTATTGGACTATGCAGCTCCTCTCTCTTTCACAAACTGAGAACAGCTGCTGTCCTCTTGTGTTTGTGCACTGCTGTCTTAATGTCAGCCACTCCTCAACACACACGAGCCACCCACACACTTCTTTAGACGATGCTGGCTGCACTTCTTCACTTGCCTGGCTGCCCCTTTCTCTGTGCGATGAGCCCACCTGCTCTCTGCAGAGCTTTGTCTCTGTGACAGAGAAATCTCAGCACCTCTTGTTTGTTGATCTTAGAATAGGTTCAGCAGCAGTCAGTGTTTGCTGCAGTTGCAGTGCACAACTCCTTTGGTGCAGATCTGCTGAATGAAAGCCCCTTGTATGCAGCAGCCATCTCTCTTTGATCAGAGCCCACTTTGAGACTTTCGTCTCTTGTTGAAATAGAACCAGCAATACGTCTCTCCTTTTGCTGAAGTTGCCGTCGAAGCAAACTGTCCCCCTCTGTTCGTATGTCTTTCCTTTGGCTTATGTGTCTCAGATTCATGTGTCTTCCTCTACATATTTAGGCTGCCCCTTATTGACTTTAGCAACTTACCCAAGTTGCATATGGCAGTTTCCTAATGAGATTAGGAGTCCCAATTAGATGCTTTCTTTAAATGCCTCCCCAAAACGGTCGGTCCTAATAACATAGACAGTAATTGCTATGTTTCTCTTTGCCGTGTATACCAGATACATCAGGCACCTTCCATACATTAATCAATTGCCAATTACATAGGGAATCCCTTCGCTAGCACCCAAAGATTTTCTGAGAGAATCATGGTTTCAATATTGTGGAATCGAGCCACTTTCCTAACAATTTCACCAATAGCAGTTCTAGAATCACCTTCTGGATCTAGTCATCCTGATTCCACAATCTTCAAAACCGGTAGAGCTTGTGCGTGATTTGAATCAACCATCCTGCCAGGCCACAGAAAGTTGGTACTGCCAGACATTTCCTCCAAATTCATTGGTCCCAGGCCTCAAACCGTTTGAGTATTAACACAAACTTCTGAATATCAGGCTCTATGTAGATTTACTACCTGCCTTGTTCCATCTATAGAAGTCATCCTATTGTTTTTGTGATATTTGAACAAAATGCAATGAAATTTCATTGCTTTTGGCCTCCATTCTATAATAGAAAATGTTACTGATACATTCTTTCCAAAGCTTTCACTCTAACTTTGGTTTTCACTTTATATTTTCTACATATATTGGTATTATGACCACTTATGTGACCTCTACCCTAATTGATGCAGGGCTGATGTCATAACAGCACTACTATGGGCTTTACTGTTTTGCTTGCTCCTAGTATCCTCCTTTGTGACCCTTTACTTCAGATACTTTCAGTTGTTTGTTGGTGCTGTATGTGTGGGGATACTTCTTCCCCTAAGTCTGAAATTTTCTAGGCAGAGAACGTTAGCAAGGAAAAGAGAGAGAAGATTGTTGCTTCCTCTGTCCATGTGAATATCACTGGAATGAAAGTGGAGTTTCCGCAAGCTGCCCTGCCAAGAACTTGGACAATTGCTGGATAATTGCTTATTTTGAATCCATGTAGCTCACAGCACCTAGAAGCATTAACATTTTGATTCTAGGTCATTATGGCAATTGGTGGATTCAATTTGGACAATTAGATTGGTAAGATCTCTCCATTGTCTCCAATACAATCTTTGATCTTAATATATGATGTATTCTACTTCATATATCATGGAGTGCCCACATCTGAAGGCTGTGATACTGTAGCTCTATAGCTTCTCATGTAAACTCCATTCATTGGTCTCAATGTTTTTCTTGCTGATTTGTAAATCTGATACATGTGAAGCAATGAGTAATGATATATTCAAAATTTATTTTCATTATAATTGTTAAGAGTTATGTATTCCCAAGCCTGATCCCAAAATGATGGCCTCTTGGAAAATGAATTTTCAGAGAGAGAGAGAGAGAGAGAGAGTTCCATCTGACTTGGTCCAGTCAACTCAAACTTTCCCTACCAAGTCTCAGATCGATTTAGGTTTTAATCCATTGGTAGTTTTATACTTTTATCTGCCAAATGTTGCAGCATTTCTTTGTATGCTATTCTCTTTATGAAGACAAGAAACTGCAAACCAAAATGATGTATTGTTTCATTTCAGTGAATGGAACTCAGGTGATCATGGGTTGGGTGTTTGGGCAGTTGACCTGTTTATTTTGAACTCTCATTGTGAACCCATCCATTTATTAGGTAGATTAAGGTTGGACTAACCCATTTATTAAATGGTCAAAATACTCAATTTTGAACCTTGTTTTTCTGGGTCATTTGGCAGGTTGGACTTTGTAAACCGCAACCTAAATCCAGGCCAGTTATTAAGCAGATTTGGGTTGGACAAGCTATTTATTAGATGATTGAGATGCTCATCCCAATGAATGCCACTCTACGTATGAGAGATTGAAATTGGAAATGAATGGGAGTGCTGTGAGGTTTAGTTTCCTAAATTTGCTGATCTCAATGATATCTCATTGCTGATCTCAATAATATCTCACTGCGTTTATGCTGATCGTATCACTAGCATGTTAGACATCAGAAAGCAATAGATGTGTAATTGTTGTCCTCTTTTATTGTTCTAATATAATGCTCCTCAATTGACCTTAATCAAAGTTGCCGTGTAAGAATGTTGGCCCTTTTTATGAAGGAAAACAATTATCCAAAAATTTTCTATTCCTCTCAATTTTTTAATAAATGGTCAGTCTGCTTATAAAAAATCAACCCTAGCTATTCTTGAGCCAGACATAGATGGAAGACTTGGACAGGAGGAGGGAAGCTAAAGGTGAAAAACAAGTCTTTTCATTGGTTTCTGTAAATAAACATGTCATTTGAATTATATTTAATTATTCTGTTGAACCAGAGCCTGCTGTGAGCCCTTACCCACAAATCAAAATTGAATTATTCTTTTATAAAAATAGTATTTTATAATATAAAAAACGATGTCCTAATTAAGAGTTTAAAGTGTGTAACACCTCAAAGATACTGCCTTTCAACTTTAAGAAGTGCAAAAGACTTATTTGATATATGAGGTTTGTAGGTGATTTCGTGTATACAACGGATTAGTCTTATTTCAATATGAGGTGGAGATCAGGGGTCAAAAAATCGGCTCGGCCGATATCCGATACGGACGATATATCGGCCGATAATTTTATCTCTCATACCGATATCTACATTTTCTCTCTCCTCCAATATCGGAACCGTGAAAAAACCGCAAAAAACCGTGATGAATAGTAGTGAACCGTGACAAAACCGCAAAAAACCGTGGACACCCTGAGAACTGTAAACCCTGAACCGCAGAAAACCGTGGAAAACCGCGAAAAACCGCGAAAACCGCGAAAAATCGCGAAAACCGCGAAAAACCGCGAATACCCTTGAGAACCGTAAACCGCGGAAAACCGCGAAAAACCGCGAAAAACCGTGTAAAAACCGCGAAAAACCGTATCGGTGTTTTAATTTTTTTTTTTTAAAATACCGATATTTTCGAATATCGGCCGATATTAGGGCCGATATTGGGGACCGTTTATCGCCCATATCGGCCGATATTCCAACTGTACGGCCGATACTTATTGTATCGGCCGATATTTCAAGGTTTCAAAAAACCGATATATATCGGCCGATACGATATGTATCGGCCGATATTTAAACCTTAGGTGGAGATATCTATATTATGAAATAAAATTCTTAATAATTCAAGATCTTGTGTTATAATCAGAGGAAGTGGGAAGTCCCAATCAGGGGTTTAAAAATCGGTATCGGCCGATATATCGGCCGATACGATATGTCGACCGATATATCGTTATCGGCCGATATATCGGCCTATATTTTTCTCTTTCTTCCTTGTTTTTTTAAATATCGGCCGATATCGGCTGATATTTTGATATCGGACCGATATAATACGGCCGATATCAAGGCCGATATTGTGAATATCGGCCGATACGATACATATCGGCCGATATTCACATATCCAAAACCGATACGTATCGGCCGATACGATACGTATCGGCCGATATTTCAACCCCTGGTCCCAATGGATAAAAGTAAGGCACATGTACTATAATCTACTCTGTTACAATATAAGTTTCAACACATCTATTAACTAATGAAATTAGGCTTCGGCTTCTTAAAAGACCACGAAAGCCTATTGGGCCTTTTGTCTTTTTAACTATTATTTGTACATTATTTTTCTTTTTGAGTATTATGAGATACAAGTATGAAGAACACTTGATCACTTTGACAATTAAGACCAGATGTCCAGAAGTTGAATTTTGAGATCAAATTGATTTCACTTATAGCTCATTGTGTCTATTTTCAAGTTTAATAGTTGAAATTTTAACAGTGGGACCGACCCAAACTTAGTACTTTTCTAAGTGGGCAGATTCAGGCTTTAATATTAAAATTGTTAGGTACATCAAAGGTATAAATCTCAGCAGATACAAAGCGAATATTGGCTGAAATGGCAGAGATCTCACCGATATCGGTCGATACACTGAGATTTAAAAAAAAAGGAGAGCGAGATATCAGCCGATATCAATCGAGATGCCGATATCTCGGTAAATCTGAATTTTTTACCCTTGGGTACATGCTCATATTTAAATCTCCACTCTCTCTTATCACTGATGGGTATTTATTTTTCTACAAAAATAATTAAAGATTATAGGATGTAACCGGTGGGTATAACAAAATTAAGAACTTGAAATAGCCTTCTACAATGTAGAGGCAGGGGTAAAAAAAAGGGTCCATCCGAGATCTCGGTTGAGACGCCGATATATCGCCGATATCGGCCGATATTTCTTTCTCTCTCCTTTTTTTTTTTAAATCTCGGCTTGTATCGGCCGATATTGGCGAGATCTCAATCATATCGGCTGAGATCTCGCCTGTACAGCCGATACGAGATGTATCAGCCGAGATTTCGACCCCTGCTGTAGAGGATAATAGCACTAATGGGCCCAAATATGCAATCATCGCTTATACAATCTTAACTTAATGAACATAACAATATTATTGTTGACAATTGTGTATTAGGGTAAAAATTGGTCGAAACATGAAATGTCGACTAGAATTTTTAGCTTAGGATTCACTTAATGTGTGTTTTTCAATTTCTCTTTTTTTCCCCTGACCTGTGTTCGTGAAACATCGAAATTTATTAGAAATCCAAAATCAATATAGCAAATTGAAATTTCAGTTGGAATTGGGTCAAAAAAAATATTTATTTTTGTCTATTTCATAAATCTAAGTTGACTAATTGTTCTTTGATACCACTTTCTCTAGTAAAGAATTCTTAATTTCAAAAACTAATAGGGAATGATCCTATGTTTCAATTGACCCCATGTGAAGCTATTGGACTCACTTTTAGATTGATCAAATAAGAGGGTTGTGATGAACTTTTAAATTTTTTATAATTAAATACTTTTCATTTGATCCAGTCTGTCCAATAATTTTCACATATATATATATATATATATATATATATATATATATATATATAATGAATAATTTTGATTTTAAATATGCACTTCAAATAATTAAAATGGAGTCATTTGAAGTCATCCTTAACGAAAACATAGGATATTTCTCATAAATCAAAATTTAACATTTTTCATTTTCTTCTTTAAAAAGGAAAATTGATAATACTAGACAAAATAACGCATGTAACTGGGATTTTTGTTAAAAGAATTCGGCCTTAGATGAAAAATAAGCTCTAACCTGGTGCAACAAAGACCAATGAGAAACCTTTCTAAGGCCCCCTTAGTACCTGACCGTGGCATCCCAGACCAATGAGTACTCTCCACGCTATTGCAAATTGCAAGAAACCCTCCGCAGTAGCTTTATCAAGACGGGTCACGTATGACTCACTATATGCTAAATCTAGTTTGATGAAATTATTTAAAAAAAATAAAGTTAAACATAATTATTTATTTTTATTTAATATATCTTCATCGTTGAATTAATTATGATAAATAAAAATATTTATCCAATAACTTATTCTAATATTAAATTTTTTTTTTTTTGAATGTTGGGTAAGAATTCATTCAAGACAAAAGCCCAAAGACAAGATAGAAAACCCACAGCCCGGGCCAGGCAAAGAGCTAATACGATTTAATGATGGGTAGCAAACCTCACACGGGAGATTCGTGTAACCAAACACGGATTTTAGTATATTGTCAATTTTCTTTTCGCATAAACAGTAAAATTGACTCATTAACACTTTGTATGAGTAGTAAAATCGACTCGCTAAAATTTTACTCTTATCGGCTCGCCAAGTTTATCCTTCACATAAACACTAAAATCAACTAGTCGAAATTTGCATGAACAGTAAAATCGACTCACCGAAATTCGTATAAATAGTAAATCGACTCACCAGAATTTTACTAATCATGGGAAGGGTCCAATTTTACTGTTCATGTAAAAGATAAAATTGCCAATATATTAAAATCCATCTTAAATTATACAAAATACCCATAGAAGGATTACTACCTGTCAATAATTCATATTACATTATTATAAATCTCACTATAATCTATTCATTCATATAATTTTTATAATCATCATGTGAAACTCACAATCTGATCACACCCTGTCATAACACCCAGGTCTTTCAGCCTAGGTGTCTGCCAGACTGCCCTATTGTAATTTATTAGTTAAATTTATATATATTATGATTCAATACTTTCTTATAATTTATATATATCTCAAAAAATGACACTTACAATTTAATATTTAAATTTTAATGAATGAATTTTGAATCTTGATATCTAAGTGTAGATAAATTTTAAAACTTATCTAATCATCGAAACTCCGTCACATTAGGGCCTATTAATGTAAAGAGAACATAACAATTATATTTAAAACCAAAGATGAGAATCGTCTCGCTCCTAAATTTGAAAGATACGTAGATCCTGATATTCCAAAATAAATCTATCTTATTTAACATTTCAAAATGTGAGACCTACTCTCTCATGTGATCTAAAATTATAGTTTTCATACATATGTTGATGTGATAGATAATTTAGTTGATATCTTAATTAATTGTTAAAAAAACTAAATCTTAAAATGGGTGAAATTACCCTTTTGCCCATTCGATTTTTGAAAAAAAACCGTTGTCATTTGAATTCCACCGCATCATTCGAACGAACCTGCAGTATATGGGTTGTGGAATGAGATTTTCAAACGATGTCGTTCCACAAATAAGGTATCAAAATTCATCTACTCCGAATTTTAAATGAAAATGGTATACTTTAAACTTTTTGAACGCTCTTATTTTTATTTTTTAAATTCTAAAACTGCAAAAATTGTTTAATAGAAAGAAGATATGGTTATTGTAATTCACATGTTTGTTTATCAATACTTGGTTTATCTAGAGCATCTTTTTACCATATGAAATACCTGACTTGGGTATTTAAAGCATGCTCCTTGGCAAATTAGATAACCAAATGCTCTGCTAGATTTTCGGATGGTCTTGCTTAAAAATTATTCCTAGTCTAGTCACCTTAGAAAAGCTTAGAATCCGAACCTTCAACATTCAAAATAGCTTGACAAATAAGATAACCAAATGCACGACTCAACTTCTAATCAAACAACAGAAGAATGAACTGGAAAGGATCCTTTCAGTTCTGCCATAAAAACACAGCCTTTTGCTCTCTGGATAGGAATTAACGTTCTGGTTGAGGTGGGATCAGCTGAGGATTTGATCAAAAACGACTCTTCTGTCATCAATGGGCAATAGGATCCCCACCTCTGTGGAAATACCTGGATATGGTGGAGGAGATTAGAAAACATATTAGCAGTAATGGATTCAAAATTAAAACTGAGAAGGGTCCTGAAAGGTCAGGCTAGCAAAATGTGTAGTCTTTCACCATCCAAAGGAAGATGCACCCATTCATTAAAGCAGTTCAAGACACCCATGCTCATCATCAATTATGTTCCACCAGAATGTAGGACACCATGGTACCTTCTCTCCCAGTCATTAAAAATTATCTTTCACTACTGATCCCTTGTCAACACCACGTTGAAGATCTGGAAAGTGGGAGGGCCAAACCACCTGTTTGCCATTCGATAGCTGATACCACCAAAAGTTTTCAAGAATCTTCATGCATCCCTCGACATTCAAGGCAATTTTTAGGCATTAAAGTAATCTTCCCCACCATTTTGGAGATTCTAAACTTACAATTTTAGTCAGTTTTCCAGCAAAAAACTTTCAATTTTAGATCCGCCCGTGGCTCATTAAGGGTTTTTTTGCTAGAAAGAAAAAAAAAGTGCTTACATGCACACCGAGGAGATTTATGCAATGACCGGTGTTGATTTGGAAAAGAGAGAAGAAGAAATTGAAGAACGGTGTCACTGCCCAACCCGGGAGTGCCCGTCCAACCCAACTCAGTTCAGCACAATATTATCCGCTTTGGGCCCATTCATATGGGGCCCGCACGACTTTGCATTGGGCCTGACTCAACTGCAGGCCCAAAACGTGTTGTGCTAGGCAGGAGGGGTGTGGCCTCATATAAACCCCCTCAACTTTTCTCTAAATTCCAATGTGAGACTCTAACAATGCCCACTTGCCACGGTGATTGATTGTCAATCAGCGATCGATTGCGGCCATTCTGGCTTTTCAAGTCAGGGCCATCACAATCCACCCCCCCTTAAGCCTAGAGCTGTTCTCGGCTCGACTCGACCTCCTATGGGAAAGACCCATCCTTAGCTCAATTAGATAACTCCAGGGGAAAGGCCCACACAATCCAAGTGTTGAACTTGGGCTCTGATACCATGTGTCATAGCCCAACCCGTGAATGCCCCTTGTCCAACTCAAATCGGTCCAATACAATATTGTCCTCTTTGTGCTCACTCACACAGAACCCGCACGACTTTGCGTTGGGCCTGACTCAATTGCAGACCCAAAATGCATTGTGCTAGGAAGGAGGGGGTGTGGCCTCGTATTTTTTTTTTGCTTGTTTCAGTACATTTATTTATTTGTTTTGAATGGAATTCTTTAAACGAACATCCCGCTTAAATATAGTCTCCCATTACAGTTTGTATTTAACCAATGTGCAATTGTTAAATAGATGCACCATGCCAGCATGTAAAACTGTAATAGTATATGCACCTTATGTGATATATTTTAAATTAATGTATGCACCATCTAATAATTATTTCAGTAAATATCATATTCCAATTCCATTTAATATTTTTCTTACTCTGATGCAACTTTATTTGAACTTAATAAGAAGTTTTAGGTTTTACCTTTCAATTTGTTGGCCTTTATATCGTGTGGTTTAAAACTCTAATCAAATTGAATTTTAATATTTCTATCATTATAAAAATATTTTTTCATTTAATTACTAATACTGGTTACGAACTGGACAAGTGACGCCACGTGGAGTATTTGAAGGTGGTACATGGATGACCGTAGCGCTTGTGCTGCAGGCGACCATGACCCATCTCCCTTACGCGGCGCCAGAATCCAGATGCTGCCAACCACTTCATTTCATATTGACACTGTATCTTCTGCTACTCTTTCTTGCACCCCTTTCTCTTCTTCTCCATCTCTGTCGATTCTCCTCCAAAACCCTAGCACCGGATCGATCCCTTTTCCTCCATTTTCAACCAAAATCTCGCATCTTCAGCTATGTATTTGAAATTAGGGCTTGGATCGATCCTTTAATGGCAAAAAACTGTTGATTCTCAGCTGGAGCAGATTTCCTGGCTAGGATTTCGACATGTCTGTTGCAGAGTTGAAGGAGAAACACATCGCGGCGACGGCAACAATTAATTCTCTCAGAGAACGGCTGAGGCAAAAGCGCCTGCTCCTCCTCGACACTGACAGTACAAATTCTCCCCTTCCCTTCCCCTCTAATTTTTTCTTTATGTAGTTGCAGCAGCAGCAGTAATGGAAGTAGTTGTCGTTGTCTGATCCGTTTCATTTGGTGCCGCCTTTTGCAGTTGCAGGATATTCGAGAGCACAGGGGAAGACGCCTATTAGCTTTGGTCTTACAGATCTGGTTTGCTGTAGGACGTTGCAGGGACACACTGGAAAAGTAGTACTCACCTATTTGCATGATTTGGATTGATTGATTTTTTTTTTTCTTGACTGATGATTCTACTCCTTGCATGTCTTTTTTCGAGCATTCGTTTACTCGTTCACTAACAATTAAGTGTCTGGTCCTTCAATGATTCGACCAATTAATTAATTCTCTCTTTCAACTCAAAGTATCAGAATTTCCAAAAAAGAAGAGAATTCAACCACTAGACATAATCAACGAATGTATGAAGAGCAATAGACGAATTCATGAAGCAATCATGATATTTGCTGGTTTTAATGCTGGGAAAAGTGTGATACCTTTATGATGAGTTCTTCATGCTTGCTAGAAAAGCCATATGTAAAGCTAAGTACAAGTATGTGACAATTTGTATTCACAATTAGGTAAGGACAGTGAAACCATCATGGTTGCGAGAATAAGAGAGATCACACCTAGAGACATTAATCATTAAAGGTGTATGGAAGACGTAAACCAATGAGTTTTAGTAAAGGGTAAAGAAATAAAATAATGGGTGAGAATTGTATTTTTGGATTACAGAATATGTCAGTTAAGTGGGCATGGAGGTAGAAGGAGATGAAATGATGATTAACAAAATATCTAAAACAGAAGTATAAATAACATTTAAAAAAAAAAAAAACTGGAAGTATAACTAGCCTAAGCTAAAGTGAAGAAAATTGAAGCGCTAAGATGATAGTAGCCCTATGGAAGTATGGATATCATTGGGTTGTGGGATTGGTTTATCAATTGGTTTCAAAGATCATCTCCCCTCTGCTCACCCTCATTTTGTAGAAAAAAAGGTATTTTTATAAAGAATGCCCAAGAATGAAGTTTTGCTCTTGCTTTCTACTACTAAGAGCAAGCATGTTCTAGCAGTAAACCTGCCCTATGCTAAGATGGGGAGGAGCTTGCTTGAAGTGATTATATTCTCTGATTTTAAAGGGATAAATAAAATTTCAAGGAATGGATTGCTGCACTGAGGGTCTCTTAAAGAATGGAAACGTTCTTTCTTCTCATCTGGCTCTGAAGAAAAGAAGGGCTGGTAGAGAAGAAAATGTTTTGTTGGATTTTATTGTCTTGCGTTAATTGCTTATATCATATTTCTGATTTAAAAATGTTAATTTGAAGATAAGGCATCTCTTTGTTGAGTCTTTGATGCAGTGCTTGTAATGATTGTATTGAAAGAATCCTGTGACAGTAATGATTAAAATATATTTTTGGTAGGTGTACTCATTGGATTGGACTCCCGAAAAAAATCGAATTGTTAGTGCATCTCAAGATGGGAGATTAATCGTATGGAATACTCTTACAAGCCAGAAAACCCATGCTATAAAGCTTCCTTGTGCATGGGTCATGACATGTGCCTTTTCTCCTAGTGGCCAGTCTGTTGCCTGTGGTGGCCTTGATAGTGTCTGCTCAATCTTCAATCTTAATTCTCCAGCTGATAGGGATGGGAACCTGCCAATCTCACGAATGCTCAGTGGGCATAAAGGGTATGTATCCTCATGCCAGTACATTCCAGATGAAGATACTCGCCTAATTACTAGCTCTGGTGATCAGACTAGTGTCTTATGGGATGTTACTACGGGTCAGAGAATTTCTGTATTTGGAGGTGAATTTCCATCAGGGCACACTGCTGATGTATTGAGGTATATTTACAGACCTTGAATTTTCATTAATATGGATGGAGTTTTTTTTTTTAATTCTTTTCTGCTATGTGTGTGTGAGATGATGATTTCGCCTTTAGATTGTTGTGTCAACTTGATAGTTTTATCATTGGATCAAAAGCTTCTGTAAAGTGCTCGCCATACATGATGAAAGATGTAAAATCTAGTACATTAGCTTGGAACATACATGATGAAAGATGTAAAATCTAGTACATTAGCTTGGAACTCTCTTTCTCTTTCTGAACGCAAGTTACTATTAGATAAGAATCATCTTGAATAAGCTGAATATTAATCTGCACTAGGTTAACCATTTAAAGCCTCTTCCACTAATATAGTACCTTATAGACAGGAATTTCAAGTCTTAAACAACTTTTTTCAGATTTGAATATGGATGAGTGCGATCATTCCGTGCAACAAACTGCTTTTCCTTGAGAGACCATTTGTAAAATTACACTATGTTTCTATTTTTTGAAATTAAGAGATTTTCAAGTTAGCTAGTTCATGGTGGTGGGCTTGATTCATGGATATAGATGGATCTTCTAGTGGGGTCCTGAAGACTCTGTTCCATTTGTAAAACTTACACTTATTCTTGAGTTCTTTGATGGGATTGTAAGACTTGATCTGCTTGTAAAGATTCAAGTATGAGCATCAATGGATCCCCTGCCAGCAGTCAAAAAACTTGTTCCCCTTGGGAAATCCAAACATAAGGTGCCAATGTATGTTCGAAGATCAAACAACAGCAAATATCCAAGTGCCAATGAGATTTAATTCCCAAACAACAATAAGTGGATCAAGTGACAATTGGACCATGCCTGAAATCATGAAATATGGATCAGGTTTAAAAGGAGTCCCACTAATTAATATCATGTGAAGTAGCCCTACTTGAAGGCCATAGGAGAACTCCAGGCCTTCCAAAGTGTGCTTTGAAACCACCCTACCTCCAAGTTCTAGGGAAAGAAGGGCTTCCAAAATCCCCATATAAATACTGCCTTCTTAACTCCTCAAAGAACCTCGGAAGCTCTCCCAAATTCCCAACTAATACTCTATCGACTGGATCTCCAAAGGCACAGTCATGTGGCTGCATATGCATTGGGCATTCCCCATCTTACACTCTCTTCTTCTTACATTACTTGACTTTCTTCTTCTCTTGTTTACCATATTTATTCTTGTCCTGTAACCAACCCCCACCCTTTTTCTCCTTTTCCTTTTCCATTTCTTGATTGCTTTCACCTTCTTTTGCCATTTTCTTGTTGGTGGGACCTATTTGATTCCCTCCATTCGATGGATTCGGATGGTCTTCCATTCATCTGCTCACACTATCATTTTTTGACACTTTAACACACGTACAGCAAACCATTCTCCCTTTCTTTTAATGCTGGGTTTTCTTTTTGAGTTCACATTTGCAGATAACAGGTTTATAGAAATTTGTTCCAGCACGCTTAAGTTTTTGTAATCCAAACTACATCTAGTACATTAGTGAACCTGGAAATTGAATGATTGAACTACGTGCTTGCATCAATCCTCCTTTGTCAAATGCACATTCTTTTGAGAGGTGATGCAACTCATTAAAATGTGTGACGAATAATGCAGATGGTGATAGTGCATAAAATGAATAGACTATCAACTGACCTCATCTTATTGTTTCATGACTGGTTACAAAGATAGCAAGTAAAAGAAAAATGTCTTAACTAAATAAAACTGATGCCTAGTCTCTGTGTAGGTTTGCCTAAGTGATATGCTGTAACTGTTTCACTAACAAACACCATTTGGTGACAATTGACCTTAATAGACGATTTTGGTGCTGATTTGTCTAAAAAATCCTCTTGTTCTTTTTCTTCCACTTACCCCAAGCAATACATATCGTATTAATTTTATAATGCTTGGCCTTTCTTTTTGTTGACAACATGTTCCATACTCTTCTTTGAGCACTCCAAAGGACCGCAAGATTGCCTAAGGTATATAGCTTTATGGTGTTCCTCGGTCGGACTTGGGCCGAGCTTCACTAAAAAAAGCACAAGCCCGACCGAAGCCCGAGCCCATCCAATTAAGCTTGAAATATAGTTGTATAGATTGAAAGCATACTTAAATATTCACCATCCATTAAAATTTCAGTTCAAAATTCAATTTCTAGCTACTTGATCTTGATAGTCAAAGGTTGTAAACGTCCTTGTAAAGATGATGCCAGATAACTTTGACTGTTGAGATCGAGTGGATAAAAATTGATTTGAGATAGAATTTTAACATATTTTCGGTTTTTAAGTCTTCTTTCAATCTGTTTGGTTAGATTTCAATTAAAAAATAATAATAATAATATGTAAAAAAATAAACGAGCCTAAAATCCTGACGGGCCTCGATGGGCTTTAAATTAAAGCCTGAGCCTAGGCCATAAGACAAAACTCTTTGTCCGAGCCCATTTATTTAGATCAAGTTCGGGCCAGGTTCGGACAAATGAACACCCTTTTTTATAGCTTAGATACCAGGTATGCAAAATAAGAATAAGTGATCTATGCTTCCTTGTTAGCTTGAATATTTCATGATGCATAGAAGATTCCTTCTAAATGTTAAATCCACACCAACCTCCCCCAAGATAAATAACTCAGTTCTTAAAGAGAATGTCCTTTTGTGTTGAAATGGTTTATAACCTGCAAAAGAGGACCTTCAAAGGCTGTTCATCCACTCATGCGTCATTGCGTCTTATCAAAGTCCTTTTTCAACTGTCTTTTGCTGAAAATTTGTTCCATTCCCTAATTAGGTTCCCTAGTGGATTACATGTTTATTCCATCTCAACTTATCCTTTAATACCAAGGACCACTTCTATGGTTAACCATTGTCGGCACTTGCCATTATTACGTTCTTCAGATTTGATTTGATCACTTCCCTCCATGTTGTCTCCATTTCTTCCCCAAGTCTCCACCAAAACTAGACCAAGTCTTTTGAATAATATTCCTTAACCCAGAACCACCATTCTTTGTTGGAAGTTGATGATTTCCTATTTCACGAGATGGATCCTCTTTTATCCCAACCCCCGTTTCAAATCAAATCCCTCAGAATCTTCTTGAGCAATTTAGCTATCGTCACTGGTATTTTAAACAAGGAAAGATAATATAGTTGTAATTTGCTAATATTGACTTGATGAGTGTGTTCATATCACCATAAGACAAACAATATTTCTTCTGATATGCTAATTATATACTACCTCCGTCACAAAATACTTGTCTTATTTTAAGATTTTTTATTTCTTAAGGATCATTTTCGTGCGGAACTCGCCAAAAACCTATTAATAGATTATTTGAATCAATATGAACCTGATATGAATGATTTTGAGGTAGTATAATTACGAATAACCCTCAATGAACATAATTTAGTACTCACTCAACCTTTCCTAACTATGCAACAATGCATGATTTCAGCCAATGGGAGTCGGAGGTGAAAATAATTACAGAATACCATATATGGGCAAGTCAAAGCTTATAAAAGAATGTCGTCTTCCCATCACGTTAAAAGATGATTTGGAGCTAATTGAAAATGTTTAAATCTTTGATTTAATGTGAAAATAAAGGAATAGGACAAGTAATTTGGGACAATTCTAAAATACATATAGGGCAAGTATTTTGGGACAGAGGGAGTAGTTGTTTGTAATAATAATCTATGAATTTATTTCATATCTAACTGGTTGGTTTCTCATCTGCAAGATCGGGGATTAAACACCTAATGTATTCAAAGTGATTTTTTTATAGAAAAAATATTTCAAGTTTAGATGGTTGTTCTTTAAGGCGTAGTAATCTTTATGTGCATGTTAGCATTAGGCAATTTCACTGGTATATATTACATGCTTAATGAATTTGTGTTTCATTCAAACAATGATTTCCTATGCTGCTATGCCAGTTTCCATTCATTTTTTTCTCTTCATAACCTTCTCCTTTTTAGTACTACTGGGATACACCTCCTTATTTTTTTTTTTTTTCACTTCATTTCAGTGTTTCAATCAATGGTACCAACTCGAAGTTGTTTGTCTCTGGCTCTTGTGATAAAACTGCTCGACTTTGGGACACACGCATTGCAAGTCGAGCAGTACGAACATATCATGGCCACGAAGGAGATGTTAACACTGTCAAATTCTTTCCAGATGGTCAGAGATTTGGTACTGGATCAGATGATGGTACATGTAGGTTATTTGACGCAAGGACTGGGCACCAGCTCCAAGTGTACAGTCATCAGCATGGTAATAATGATGCCCCCATTGTGACCTCCATTGCCTTTTCAATATCAGGCCGGCTTTTATTTGCTGGATATACAAATGGTGATTGCTATGTATGGGATACCTTACTGGCCAAGGTATTTAATTTCCCCTTTATTGATAATTTATGAAAATTTATACAAGGAGAAATTCAAAAAGATCAATATTTGGATAATTCTCTTCCAAAGCTGGCACAATAAATTTTATTTTTGGACATTGAAATCAGACATTGCATCTGCACAAAAATGCATCAAGTCTGGCAATTTGTTTGATTTGATATGTAACATGCATTGTACACACTTTTTTTTTGGGAATTATAGTGTTTGTTGTACTGTTAAATAGAAATGTATGTGCAACTCTGTTTGGACATTTGGAAAGTCTGACACAGTGCAATTTTCTGTTCATGGCCCAACCAAGGGAAATCACTGATCAGTCTGCTCATGTCACAAATGGTAACTCATTTGCAATTGATCCATCACTATTGCAATTAATACCTAGAAGTGAAAAAACAGACTGATGTGTATCTAGTTGCTTGTCCAAGATGTGCTTGACATAAATGTCGTCATTAGTAGTTATTCGGTTCTTGACCATTTGCTTGTCTCATCACAGGTAGTTTTGAACTTGGGATCTCTGCAAAACTCACATGAAGGCCGAATAACCTGTTTGGGGTTGTCAGCAGATGGGAGTGCCTTGTGCACAGGAAGCTGGGACAAAAACCTGAAGGTTAGTTTCATTAAGCTTGGGCATGTTATTTTTTATTACTTTGTTTGGAGGTAAAAAAATTCCATATAAATTGAAGAAAAAGGATAAAAAATAGAAGCAAAAAGAGTCTAAAGGCATTTTTTGCAATGACATGAAGATATTGTATGAAAACACCTAGAAACAAGAAACCTGATGGCCCATTAGAATAAGAGGTATGATGGCCCAAACCCATAACATGGGGCTCAAACCCAAAATCGCCTATGACAAGTGGAAAAACTTGGAGAGACCTAACCCTCAGACTAGTGGAAAAACTAAACCTTCACCTGGGCTTCCATCAATCTCCTCTGTTAGAATCCTTGGTAGCAGGTCTCCTCTTGAGAGGTTGAAATATTGCCTTGTGAAACACTTGGATTGGAAGTCCAGGACCCCTTGAACCTGAATGAGACACCTGACTCACCCTTTATTCAATTTTCGTAAAACCCTTGGATTCACTGTGCCATGGAAGTGGTGCTTATGAAATCCAATCATCTGCACCATTTGTGTGGGAGCTGACCTATACACATCTAGGTCCAAGGGCCCCTATTATAAGATGCCTTATCTGTGCAAGCGCCGCTTTCATCTTAGCAAATTGTGTGGGGGCCATCAGTGCAGGTCTGGACCCAAGATCTCAGTCATCAAAAGTCATTTTCTCTGAAGGTGGGTGTATCTTGGCCTGTTTTATTCATCATGAGTTGTCTGCATGAAACTGGGCCAAAGGCTAACCAAGACAGGAGCAGCTGGGCCTGCTTTAATTGACTGTGGTTCATCGTTAAATTGTACAAGATTGCATTTGAAACTGGGCTTGATTGGGACAGCAAAATTCAAGATCCACCTAAGACTGGGCCAGCTCTTCGTTTGAGGCCCTTGATTGTGATTACTGAACTTGATTTGGGTCCAGGAAAACCGTTGAATGGGCTCAGCATGTCAGGTGGAGTAGGCCCTTGATATTGGTATTTGATTTAATACAATAAATATTATTAAGATAATACCTTTCCAAAAAAAAAATATTATTAAGATAATTGTCATTAACAATGCAGTCACCCTGGTTGACTCTTAACTCCATCTCAAGGTGAGAATTCCCTTGTTCTCTTGTGAAGTGGGAAGAGTCCACTGTTACGCTTCTCAACCTGCACTTCCTACTGCCCATTAAGGTCCAATCCAACATATAATACTCCATTATACTTGCCTGGATAATTTCTTTGCCTTTAAAATCAGTGTTTTAAAAGGATTGGGTGTGAATTGGAAGTTGTACGATTCTGTATTTGACTTGGTCATTAATGTTTGACATTGCTCAATTTCTTCATGTTTTACTAGTTCTTCATTCTGTTCCTTAGTTGAAGTAGAAACATGATTTCGCGCAATTTTGAGTTGAATCCAGGCACCAATTTATGGAATTTGAATTGATAACTTTGGAGTGACCAATTGAAATGTTTCAACCATCATTACTGATGGGTATTACATAGTATAAGAATTTATGCATCATTTGCAGCTATATAATTATATTGTGTCCATGCTTTGTCTTGTATCGGCAGATTTGGGCATTTGGAGGGCATAGGCGGGTCATTTGAATTTTCGACAATGGCGGTGTTCCTATACCGTGTGAATGCTTCTATCCGCACATGAACTCTTTCCACTCCAATGCAAATGGGTTGTGTTTGTATTTAATTTGTCCACTCCCTGTAAGCTGTAAGCAAATGTTTCATCCAGGCATGTTCCTTACTCTTGGAGAACTTCCATAGGAAAAGAGGGAATTTAAGGGATTAAACTCTTGAGAGGGCTCGAACTGGAGCCTGGGGTCACCTTTATTGTTTCAGTCATGGAATTCATTTTTGCCTCAAAAGCTTTGTCTTGTCGCAGTTGGATTGGACCCAGTAGAGGTGGATTTGGATGCATGGGTGATGTGTTGCAAGCTTGCATGTGGCCTTTCGTGTGGGTCTTATAAATCATTTATCAGATCTACTCAACTATAACTTTTGAAATATATTTTATTTATTTATGGACGTCAATAAATGGAAACAATTTGTCAAATCTAAATATAATACTAATTTCAAATTGATGGGATAAATGGTTTAGATGAGGATGAATATAATATTTTATTTATTTGATATGGAGCCATAAAATTGATGACTGAATTTGAGAACAAAATTTTTCGACTTAGAAAAAAGACTTGAAATCTTTATCTAAGCTCATGCATCCATTTTTGTGCCTTCATATAAAGATTCTGATCAGATTTGCCCGTTTAAAGGGAAAAACTGCACGTGAAGACTGATCATCAATAAACTAAAAATATTGAACGCATTTATTATTAAATAATTGAACTTTGGATCTTAATGTTAAGAGGTAAGATACTCCATACATGATATTTCAGCTGGTAACATTTTGCTTCATGAAGCGGGATAGTGTGAGTTCGAATCTGTATGGTTATCTTGTGAGGTTCTGGGAAGTCATCTGATAGAAGAGGTTTAGTAGAGCTGTCTTCAAGGTTTTCCCCCTCCATCGGAAAATAATATTAAGCGTTTCTTGTGAAAACATCTTTAAAACTCTGCCCTCTCTTGTAGCTAAAGTAAGAAAAAGAGAGTCATACACTGAGCAGTTGCTCAAGTACTTAAAGTAGTAAAACATATGTTCATAACAAAAAATTATTCACAGAAGATGCACTTGGAGAATGGGTATACGTGTCTCTTACTTCTTTCAATCCAAGTGAGGTCCATTTGATGATGAATATAAAAATGTTAGAAAATTTTGTTTTTTTTTTAGGCGTAGATTCAACTTTTATTGGTGCTCATTTTTTAAAAATTCAATATGCATCAGGCAAGCCGGTCTAATCAACTCAGCTTGATGTATCATTGAAGAGCCGTTTCTCATCACAGTGGTCATACCGGACAGATGTGTCCATTTGTTGAATGTTCTCCGTTAAATCGTAGACATTTCCTTCCAATAGTTTGATTATTTTTTATTGTTAAGTTATGCCATTCCAACCTAAGGTTTAAATATGGGCCGATACATATCGTATCGGCCGATATATATCGGTTTTTTAAACCTAGTAATATCGGCCGATACGATAAGTATCGGCCGTACATACCGAATATCGGTCACAATATCGGCCGATATCCATAAATATCGGTATTTAAAAAAAAAAAAAATTAAAACACCGATACGGTTTTTCGCGGTTTTTACACTGTTTTTCGCGGTTTTTCGCGTTTTTCCAGGGTTTACGGTTCTCAGGGGTATTCACGGTTTTTTGCGGTTTTCGCGGTTCAGGGTTTACGGTTCTCAGGGGTGTTCACGGTTTTTTACGGTTTTTTGCAATTTTGCCACGGTTCATCACTGTTAATCATTGTTTTTTGCTGTTTTTTCACGGTTCCGATATCGGAGGAGAGAGAAAATGTCGATATTGGTATGAGAGATAAAATTATCGGCCGATATATCGTCCGTATCGTATATCGGCCGAGCCGATTTTTTGACTCCTGATTCCAACAAACACATTTCTGATACCAACTTGACAGGTCAAGAGGATTAATTTGATAAATGGATTAAGAACTGATTGGCGAGAGTGTCCTCGTTCCGATCTAGGACTAATTACCACAAAGATACAATCACTCCTCCTCGTCCTCCTCTTCTAATTACCTAATTAAACAGTCCTAATGACCGTTCATAACTACCATTCCTACTATCCACTATATACATGCTAGGGTCCTCGTTTCCCACTCCCCTGTTTACCAGTTTCTGCCGCCGTTCCACGTTCCTCCCATGTCCATCCTCGCTGAAGTGGGTTCACATTCCATGTCCTGATGGTCCATGGATCCACATCCACACTTTAACAGTGGGTTGCAATAGAAATAATATGACAATTGAGATATAGTTAGATTCCTCAATTTGGTATTTAACACTATCCTGTTAGGGTTGGTTTGGCAGTAAAAAACCCACTTAATGTGTAGGAGGTCTTAGAGTCACTCTCAATAATCAACATAAAAGGACCACTCTCCATAATATCATGATCTGGTGTATGTGGATAGTGAATTTTGCAGATTGACATGCTCCGACTAATAGTTATATGATCTAAGAGACCTGTACACAGTCATCTTAAAGGAAAATGTGTTTAGCACTAGCTTTATACTTTTTAAGTTTTATTTGCACTATCTTTTTATGCATTTGTTAAGATTATTTTTATAGTTTTTTCATTATTAGAAGTAACAATAACGTCTTTTATGAGTTTTCTTTTAAAGATTTGAGTTAATTTTCAATATAGGAACTTGTTTATTTAATTAATCTGTGTTTCTTCTATACAGTACAAATATCAATATTTTTAGTTTTGGAAATATTCGAATTTAAATCCATCAGTTTTAGGTGGATTCGAGTTTGAATCCTATACTTATAACTGAATCCGAATCCGACACTATAAAATAATTCAAATTCGGATCCCACTTTTAATCCATCCCTATTCACGGTTTCCAACTTCAACTCAAAACGGTCAAAATATAGCGGGAAATGTTGGCGCCAACCGTTCAAATTTGGCGGGTTTTGCTCTTTTTAAGCCCAAGCGTTTTCATGTTCGCTTCCACCGATACTCTCTATTTACAGATTCCTTGCTGGGGCTTTTTGTTGAAAGGAAAATTCAAATGGCTGTGGAAAATGTCTCCGAAACCAATAGCCATGACATCAAAGAGCCCTCTCCCGAGGTCCAGAAGATCCACCAGAATGGTTCCAGCATCACCGATGAGCCTCTTCTCAAGGTGAAGAAGCTCTCCCAAAACGCCGTTTTGCCCTCCAGAGCTTCTTCTCTCTCTGCCGGCTACGATCTCTCGAGGTAAATGCTTGCACCTTTTTGTTACTCCTTTCTTATCCTATCTTTGTTTTCAAATTCAGAAAGCCTGTATGTTTATCTACTCTGATGCCTCTTACGGTTTCAGTGCGGCAGCGGTGACTGTCCCGGCTCGAGGGAAAGCTCTGGTTCCTACTGATTTGAGCATCAGCATACCTCACGGAACATACGCTCGAATAGGTAGCATTCTCTTCCCAAATTATTATTTTGAATTTGGGTCTTTTTTCCAAATTGCATTTTATATCAGGTGGCGTTTGGATGTGGAATAAGTATACTGGTTGGTAAAATCTGTCAATAAAGGTAAGGGCTTTGCCCATATTCGATAGATGGTCAGAATGGAGCTTGTTCCATTGGTTCTTCAATCCTCTTGTTGGGGTTCGGAGATTTGCCCCTTCAAGGGATGGTGGAAAGGCCATTCACTGCACTTCTCTTTCTCCCCATGTTATTCCTCCAACTGTTTGATGAAATGTTTAGGCCACGCTTGTCTATTCACTTACCATGGATGGGACAAAAATGAGGCTCCTTCTACTTTGTTTTATTTTTCATTATTTTAACATTTCAACGGAAGGGTGGTTGAAGGGTTTCGTTCCAGAAAATGGGATGCCTAACCTGTTTTAGTATTTTTTTTTAGCGAGATCTCTTACAGAAAGCGCATGAAATATAGCAAACTCAAAGGGGTTGGAATGATGACCAAGAGCCTGCCTCCCACTCCACCCTAAAGGGCCATTCCTTGTAAAGTTACTCGGTGTGTGTGGTAGAGAGGCATGCATAGTTGGGTGCTCTAAGAGTCCTGGACTCCTTGGTCATAAAAAAATCTAGCGATGGAAAGCTCGAGTAGAAGAGCAAATGTTGATGGTTTAGTTGGATAATTTTGGAACGTAAGAAGTTCATGATTATTATTCCAATTTCTACTGAAGGACTGTCAAATGTAGACATGGAATATCTCTACAGTGGGGTTTCCCAACCTTTATTTTGATCAACTTCAAGACTAGTCAGATTGGGGAAAGAACAGAGCGGAAAGGAGTGGGAACCATACGAGTACTATCGAATCACCCTCACTTACACTTTTTTTGTTCACCACCCTCACTTACACATTTTAGCCTAGGGGAAGCCTGAGTTTGCCGTTAATTTGTTTCTCCCAATCCAGAGGAACCCAGTTGTGATCCTTTTTGAACTTGAGAAATTATCCTTATGAACTGATTCACAATGATGATTTGTTGTGAACTTTCAAAGATAACTCTTGGATTGAATTATTGAGTGAGTTATCTAACATCTTTGAACTCATCCAAAGGCTTTGATTGAAAATTCACACTAATTTTTGTGAATTAGTTGACAATGGATGCCTCACCTCACACCCATCTTAATGCTATCTTGGTTTCTTGAAATGGGTCAATTAGGATTTCTCTTATTTTTCAAATCTCCATTGGGTTTGGTGAAATGCACTTGTTGACCAGGGTCTCGAATGGTGGTCTGATTTTCAGCTCCGCGATCTGGTTTGGCGTGGAAGCATTCGATCGATGTTGGTGCTGGTGTGATTGATGCAGATTATAGAGGTCCAATTGGTGTTATTCTCTTCAACTACTCAGATGAATGTTTTGAAGTGAAAGTAGGTGACCGCGTTGCTCAGCTGATCATTGAGAAGATAATGACTCCAGAGGTTTTGGAAGTGGATGATTTGGATTCTACTGAAAGAGGCTCTGGAGGCTTTGGATCTACCGGTGTTTGAAGGTATGGAGTTTGACTCCTCTCATGCTTATTTGATACCTTTTGGGTGGTTTTATCCATTGCTGGGTTAGTCTCACTTAAAAAAAACAATTAGTACTTTTTTCCCCTTCTCCTTTTATCAAGTTCTCTTAGTCATTGTAAGGGTTGTAATGTACTGGTCTTTTTGTTGAAGCCATCCATCAAAAGGGTTGATGTGCAATCCAGTATTGTACTTTTAACATTAACAAAAAAAAGTATGGTTCTAAACTGCTAGCTTACATTACATGTTTCTTTTCGTGTGTTCTATTTAATTTCTTTCAGTAATAATTAATTGGTAACAATCACTGATATAGGTAGAATGTCAAAAATGATGAGTATTTATTCAGTCTATATGTTCTCTTGTTATTTTATTATTTGCTAGCTTTTTATGTTGTCAGTTGGGCCCTGGGCTTTCAATTGGTTGGGCTTGGGCTTGACCACCTTCATCCTATGCCAGAGTTCGTGAAATAAGTTAGGCTGATCCAATAAGGAAAAGAGGTTATTACCAAACGTTTTGAAAAAATAGAAATGGGTTGAGTTGGCCTGACTTGATGATCACTAGATGGATTGATATAGATTACTCTTCTAACATAAACTTTTATGATATTCATGTTGCAGATATGAATTTTGTTTGCATGTATTATTGGTTGGAAAGTCTTAATGAATGACTATATTTATGGTAGTGTAATTATCAAATATTAATTCTAGAGTTTGAAATTTTACTCTGATAAGAATCAATTACAAATTGAATTAGATAAAAAAATCTAAAAAAACACTCAAGAAATAAATTTGAATTATCATTTTATTCTTAAAAGTCAAAATTTCAATTTCTAACCACTTGATCTTAGTGGTTAAAATCATATTTGACCACTAAGATCGAATGACTTCTTTATTTATCTTAGGTTTATTTTTTTTTAATTGTAGCCTTTGAAGTTTTTTTTTTTTTTTTTTTCAATTGTAGCTTTTGAAGTTTATTTTTTAATTCTACAGTTGGACTATACATATGTTTCAAAAAGAATTAAAAAAAATCTGTAGAGTGGAATGGATAAATCCAAAACGGGCTATTCCGGCCTGTTCTCCTATATCAAGCCCACTTTGGCCGGAATTGGTCGAAAAGGACCTGGTAGAAGAGCTGGACCCATTCCATTCCATTTTTTGGCCAGATACGTAATGTTCGGGCTAAGACTATATCTCAATTTTTATAAGTTATCAAGCAAATCCTAGAAGTAAGGTTTTAAATTTATCAATAATCTCACTTTGTTGCAATGTAATTCATGATATTTTCAAGGTCTGCGACTGTGTAAGATGCCTTGGATCCTTCACCACAAGGTGCAACCCTTAGCAAGTAAGCTCATGTTCATTATAGAATACTAGAGCTGTCTCGATGCAAGTTGGGCCAAAATGGATTGTCAAAGGAATTGTGGTTAGGAGTAAATAATCCAAAAAATCAATCAGAAGATTCAAACAATTAAGATGCAAAACAATGCTTGGATCTGTTTTTAGGCGACAAACAAGAAGAAAAGCAGAATGGATTCTACATGCAAAACAGGTAGGCATCAGTAAGAAAGGGCTAAAACAGTTGGGTTTGGGCTTTTCAATTATTCAAATGGGCAGGTTCATACTCAATACAACAATAAGAATGATTCGAATAGAGATTAGTATATACCAGATTTAAGTAAAGTTCTTCAAATTAATCATATTATAGCTTCTCCATCGTGTGTTTGCATTTAGCTCTTTAGTTGATTCCCATGTATAATTGAATCTCGAGCTTTGATGTCAAATGACACATTATAAGCTATGCTATTTTTTACTAAAATTCATATCATTTAATGAATCTAGCAAGAATTGACCATATAAATAGATCCCGCTACGCCTGTGTATGCATAGTATGTATCTTGGTTTGAGTTAAGATTAGATTAGAAGTTTTAGGTTTGACTCTTTTCAAGTTTACTTAATATATGAGGCTTGTGGGTGGATTTCGTATATCTGTAGGATCAGTCTTGTTAGGCTTTGTAGAGCCTAATCATCAGTGATGTATTGTCGATCTGGTCGATCATTAGTGACGTCTTATGCAAATCCTAGTTAGGGTAGTATATATGGTTTTATTGTGAGAGAGTTGAACATTTGTACCAAGAGCCGTCTCTTCTTTATTTTGCCCTTGAGCATATTGAATCGGTTTAAACCCGCGGACGTATCGAAAGAGAACTACGTAAAATCTTTGTGTGGTGGTTTGCTTCTCTTTTCTAATTTTCGATATTGCTTTGTGTGGTGTAGAATGTGATTCTCTCCCAACAAATCTCACATCCATAGAACCAACCCGGTCAAAACCACCACAAAATTTTTGGTTCTATATTGGCTCTACCCAATCCCATGACATTATTCCATTTATCATCCTCAAGAGGAGCATATACATTTGCCAAGTCATACTAAGGCTATACCATAATATAGTGTTTTGCTTCTCTTTTCTATTTTTCGATATTATTGTGTAGTGGAGAAGGTGATTTTCTCTTAGGGCCGGCCCTGGCTTAAGACCAAATAGGCGGCTGCCTAGGGTACTCCCAATTTGATCAATGGCCAAAGGCCTCCACTATGCACTTTCCCTAGGGCCTTGGGCCTCTGAAATTTTAGGTCCGGTCCTGTTTTCTCCCAACAAGTCTCACCTCTATAGAACCAACTCAGTCGAAACCACCACAAAATTTTTGGTTCTACATTGGCTCTACCTAACCCCATGACATTATTCCATTTATCATCTTCAAGAGGAGCATATACATTTGCTAAGTCATAATAAGGCTATACCATAATATAACATTACATGTCAATAACTTTGATGAAGTTTGGACTTTTGGCATTAGCTAGCAATAAAACTTGAACATTTGAAGTATGATTCCATTTCTCAAACCTAAAAGAAGAAATAGCAAATGAAAAACCCAATTTTACTATCATCAAAATAAGCTAGAAAAGTGAAACATATTGTAGAAAAAAATGTCTGATGATTAACATGCTTGAGGGCTGTCTCTTTGTTTCTCTGAATTTCCATTTTCACTTCTTGAGGGAGATTGGTTCTGTTCAGAGTCACTGGATTGCTCGCTGCTGCCTGGAAATCCATGAGCTGCTAATGCCATCTTTCTTATCTGTTTCAACTCTTCTTCATTATATGCACTGTTGTCGCAGTCCGTGCTTCCACCTCTGCTAAATATTGAGCTCTCCCCAGGCTTTATCCCATTATGCAAGTCTTCAGGTGAGATATCACCTTCCAATGCATGCACTATCTGTTCCATTATAATTGTAGACACTTGTTTAATTTTTTCTTTCCAATGTAAAAAACTTTGATATACTTTCTTTGAAATGCATTTTTCTCTGAACAAAACTCTTAAGTATTTCATAATTTTAAGATAATTTAATTTTTGATAATTTTTTTATAGAAGTCTTTCTGATTTTGGGGCCTCCTTGGATGTCATGACCATTTAAAAAGCAAAGTGATTCAGAAGTACTCGTCGTGAGCTTGCAATGCCTCAAAAATCAACTGGATCAACTGATCATAATTCACTTTTCCCACTTCAAATTGAAGAGTTTCTGTAACTTAGATCATGGTGAAATTTAATCTGAGACCGGAAAATACTGTAAAAAGAGAGCCTCTTCCAATGCTTCACATGATGCAAATTATTTACAACAAACACATAATTTTCATAGGGTGGTATGCCTTTGATCAATAAAATTGAGAGGTCTTTGAGAATATTTTCCAAAAGTTTGGAGCATTTAACTCAAAGGGGTTGGAGTGATAGGTCAAGACTCTTCTCAAGAAGTGGGAGTCTTAAGTTTGATTTCCACTCTACCTCAAAATACCATTTTCCATAGAGTTATCTAGTGTGTGAGTAGGGAAATTTGCGTATGCCTCAAGAATTAATTAGGTGCCCTAAGAGGCTTGAACACCTTGATTGTAAAAATAAAATAAAGCTAAAAGCATTTAGAAAATTATAGAAAGGTTAGATATTCTGTAAGTAGATTAAAAAAAAACCTTAAATGATAGGTGGCGAAATTCAAGAATAAGTCCTCTAACCTGACTCATTTTGGGGCGTCGCTTTGCTGAATGTCGAACACATGCAGCAGCACTTGTTACCATTCGTGCCATTTCATTGGGACTGTAATTGCCCTTCAGCCGTGGGTCAACCAACTCATTATAGTTACCATTTTCTAATGCCGATGTTAAAAGAGGCCTTGCCTGTAAAAGATGTGAAAAAAAATAATCATAAATTAGATGTAGGGCTTCCACATGTCTCGAGGATCTGTCAATGCTCTAAAGGACCTCGCATCTTGGTTAGAAAAAAAATCAATACAAGTACAAGAAAATATTTAGTTTCCATTTTTTTGTAAAATGGGTATCTCTACTCCAAATCGGAGGTGAGGTTAATTTCACTAACATGTATAAACCTTCCAATCGACACATACTGGTTTAGTCGATGTGGAATAATTCCATGGAGAAGCGTAGAGGAGCAAGTGGAAAATGATAAACATGCCCTTTGTAAGCATTCAAATCATGAAAAATATAAATGAAAATTGATGAATGGGAAAGATTAGGAAAATGAAACACAAACCTGGTCTACAAAACTATAATTTGTGGATGAATCAAAATTTTCCCAAGGTTTTCGTCCTGTTATCAGCTCCAAAAGCATGACACCATATGAGAAGACATCAGATTTCTCAGTCAGCTTCCCAGAAGAAGCATATTCAGGAGCCAAATACCTGCAAACATGGAGGATTCAAACAAGTGCAATGGCATGACAACTTCTACTAGGTTACATTGATTTCTCATTGCTTTGTGTATTATCCTTCTCACCCTAAAGTTCCCATGACACGTGTCGAAACGTGAGTGTGGTTGTCAGAAGCCAGCTTCGCCAATCCAAAGTCTGCTACCTGAGGAAATTATCCAACAAGTCATTGTGACTGACATATATTAGACTCTGGTCAAAGTGTGAAACTCTATTCGAGTAATTATCAAAGTAGTATGAGAATTTGCATTTTAAGCATGGCTGAATGATTATTTGATCTTTACCCAATTGGGATTTACATTAAGAGTATCCAACTGGCGAATTGAAACTTGATAAAAATACCCTTACATCTATTACTTTTGGAAGCTTTAAAATCATAAACAAGAATAAGGGTAGTTTGGTATTTTTCTTAATTTAAAAATTAGATGCATTATGCCAGTAGAGCCAAATAAGAAGCTGCTTTAACGTATATACAAGACATAAGATCTCAAGATGATGAACCTACCTTGGCTTCAAAATTATACTCCAAGAGAATGTTGGCAGACTTAATATCACGATGAATGATCTTAGGATTACCTGCAACCAATTGATACCAATGAGTAGATAAAAAAATGAGATGCAATGAGTATATGAAGAGAGAGAGAGAGAGAGAGAGAGAGAGAGAGAGAGAGAGAGAGAGAGAGAGAGATACAATCTTCATGAAGGTACGCAAGTCCTTTAGCAGCAGCCAATGCAATCTTCAGTCTAGTGGGCCAATCCATTGATGGACAACCCTCGCCTGTAATTAAAAGCTAGAAGAGGGTAATGAAGTTTCTGACCTTCATGTAATCATATGATTGAATGAGTAAAATGAAAATTGAAAAAGGAAATATTGAGAAACAATGGGAAAACACTGCACAAGAGGGGCAAAACTGGTTTATCTATCTTGTTTCATCATCACTTATCTCGCCTCTTATGTGCATGACTCATTGTATTATGAATTTCTTTACCATTCCTAGAATTTGAAGATTTTCATTTTGACAAATAACAAGTAGAAATGAAGGTTGATAGGTTACCATGGAGATGGTACTCGAGAGTATTATTTGGGACAAATTGGTAGACCAACAAACGTTGGTCTCCGGCAATGCAGTGTCCAAGTAGTGACACGAGATGGCGATGGTGAACATGGCTAATGACACCAATCTCTGCATGAAACTCTCTCTCTCCCTGCACACTTCCTGACTTCAGTTGTTTCACTGCTATTTCCTTGCCATTGGGCAAAACTCCCTTGTAGACATACCCAAAGCCACCTTGTCCCAACAGATTGGCCTCAGAGAACCTACAAGTTGCCGTTGCAAGCCCTTCATATGAGTAGGTGCCATTGTTCAATCCCAAGACGGTGCTCGGAGAAGGCGGCGGCCGCGGAGGGCCTGAGTAGATGGAGCTGGACCCACTGCTGTTATTCATATGAGGAGGTGGTTGTGGAACCTGCACAATATTGCCTCTTGGGGGGGCATTCTGCCAGCTCGGGCCACTATTATAATAATGACTACCTAATCCAACAATGTAATCAATAGACAACACCATAATAATTAATAATACATTCTAATTTTTTATCAATAGGTGGTTTAAAATTTGGTAGTTCAATACCTTGGGGTCCCCAATATCCTCCATAAGAATAATCTGAAGAGTAAGATCTCAGATCATGTGGTTTCTTCTTCTTTCTGAAGCAAGAAATGATGATGACAACCATCACTATAATACAAAATAAACCAACTCCTACTGTTACTCCGATTAATATATGTAAATCCGAACTAGAAGAAGAAGATGTGCTCTTAGAATTAGTAGGTGTATGCTTAGATTGGGTTTTTGATGAATGTGAAGAAGATGGGTCTAAAAGAGCTCTAGAGGAAAATGTTGTTCTCAGTGGTGGCGGTGGTGAGGTGATGAGTTGGGAGGAATCAAAAGATGGCTCTTGTTTGGAAGGAGAGGGGTTGTTTCTTGATGAAGGAGACGGCGGTGAAGCCGATGCTGATGTTGAATTTGGTGGCCACAAAGACTTTGGTGGAGGAGATGTTGATGTTGATGTAGGGGCTGGCGGCTGAGATGGAGCTTCCGATGATGGAACAGTGTCATGGGAGGAACCCATTTGTGAAGTTTCTGGAGAAAATCAATTTTCAAGCACCCCAGAGAACTCCACCCCTCCCGGAAATCCTCTGTAAAATAGATTGAATATATTATAAAGGAAAAGGTAAAAATTATAGAACATTTAAGGTTTTTTACTCTTTGTAAACAAAATATACAAACACATTCCAAAAATCTTTCAAAAAAGTGTTGAATCTCACAAGAAATTCTCCAATTTCTATGCATTTTAAGAAGAAATTTGAAGTACCCCACTTGCCATTTTCTGGGAGTGGAAATGGAGAAGAAAAAGAAGCCTCAATGTTTTTTTTAGCATACATTTTTTCAGAAGGAAAGGCTGATATTTCTTCTCAAAAATGGCTTTTCTTTGAAATTCTTGTCTTCTCAATTCTGGGTCAAACTCTACAAATACAATTTTTTCATTGAATAACCCTTTTTTTTTTATGAAAAAATGATGATTTGACATTAGCCAAAAAAGTGTAGAAACTCAAAAAGCATAATCAAATAAAATTCGAAAGAATATACTCACGTAATAATTACTAAGCAGGCATTTGATTTCATATAAATGTATATATATTGCTTTGTGGAATGAAAAGTTTTACGTGCATATAAGAGGGAGGGAGGGAGGGAGGGAGAGAGACCTGATTTAAGACTTAGATCAGGACACTTTCAGAGAAGGGCGACGGACGACAGGCGACAGACAAAGGGTTTAAAATTCCTATGAAATCAAATTTTGCAAACCACCCCAGCCTGCTCCCATCGCACCTCCTCTCTCTCTCTCTCTCTCCCACCAACACATACTCTCTCTCTCTCAAACAAACAGACAGGGATGATCTTTTTTTACTATTTTTGAATGGATCTTGTTAGGCCTTACTCCAAGCCCTCAAAAAGTTGTGTTCGTGTGTTCTGTCTATTCCTTCCAACGCTCTGGGTTAGTTATTATTTCTCGTCTATTCTTAGTGAGAGAAGGCATAAAACCATTGCCCATATACAACTTCTAAAAACATATCACCTATAAGGTTGTATAAATTCTGATATTTTATTTTGTATGTAGGAAAGTAACTGACATTCGTAATAATGATAACCATGATGATTTTAACTTTAAGTTTGAAATGTATCAAATAATTATATAGTCATCTATCCGTAGATTAAACTGTCTTAGAAAAAAGTTGGTCTAACGATCCAATTCCTCTAGTAAAATATTGTCTGTTTTGAGTTCATCTGGCCTGCACGATTTTATTTTTGGATTTGACTCACTCTTACCCTCAAAAGACCTCTAGCTATGGGAGAGGGGCTCCCCTCTTAAATCTTCTCTCCATATTTTCATCTTGAATGATGTGGGACTCTTTTCCACACACCCAGATGGATGTGAGTAGGGCATCACAGTTGGACTCAATAGAGTTCAACTGATCTCTAATCGTAAAGCGATTAATCAATTACTAAATGTAAATATAATAATATAAAACTAACTATAAATTTTAAAATGTCAAATACAAAAGATATAAAATATTAAAATTAATAATCACTTTTTTAAAAATATTTTGTTCATGATAGAAAAGAAATTCCCATTTCATTATATCTGTTGGCATGATGAGATTTATACTACATGTCCAAACTCAAACATAAATCATTTAGGTAACTAAATTGTACAACTAAATCCTAATCCTATTTCTATCAATAATTCACACTAATGACAATTATAAATCACAAAATAATCCAACAATTTACCGTGATAAGTTTCAAATCTTTTGGGTTATTAAGGGTCAATCATCTCAACTCTTTCAAATAGCGGGTCATCAATAGATTTTGACAGTTTGAACATCAAAAGGTTTTAAAGATAATCGAACTGCTTCAAGTTGAAATTAGGGCTGAACCAAAGCTGAACATCTGGAAAATGTTTCATCAATAGTTGTCAATGAACGTTAAACAAATAAAACACCTATAACGTTCCTAATTTGACGACATGATCTATATTGACTATTGGTCCGATATCGGCCGAGATATCAATTTGGACCCACCACTGTTTTGATTTTTTTTTAAAAGACCGATATTATGAATATCGGCCAATATCAGACCGATATCGGACTGATATATATTGCCAATAAATCGGTCATATCGGCCGAGAACTACTGTGTACGGCCGATACAAAATGTATCGGCCGATATGATACGGCACTGAAAACCCGTATCATATCGGCCGATATCTTGACCCTTGCTCTCTACATTTTTCTTGGTTTGTTTTAAAAATAAACACCATATAGTTATAGGTTCATATGGCCCTCAAATGAAATATTGCTTTTAAATTATTAGAAACATCAAAATTCAAATTTAAGTGAGGTCTCAATATAACATATGGACATGAAAATATGAAATGGATGGTGAAGTAGAAAGGACTTAGAAACTAATTCCTCCCATTTCAGTTTTTCACTTTATGATTTTATATTAAAGAGTGATCATCTTAACACGGGAATACTATTTTAGCAGACACGAGGCTTTACGAAGATGAGCACAATGCATGAGAACGGATGGATTTGAAAAGTATTTTCAACTTGATGCTTCTCATAAAAGTTCAAATCAATTGAATTTGAAAAGCTATAACTGTTTAAGGGTAAAAAATCAATAATCAGAATAATATTAGTTTTTATTGAATTTTGAACTCGAAATAGATTCAAATTTAGGGTGTAGTTCAAGTGCTTATCTCCCACCTTAAGAAGTAGGAGGTTCTGGGTTTGAGCGTCCATAGCCTAACTTTGGTGTATCTTAGGAGTAATGGGCTCACCCGTGAGAGTTTTAGTTGAAAAAGAGAGGACAAGAAGGTAGAAAGAGGGTCTCAATCTAGTGGGGCAAAGGGCTTAGTGTGGCTCATGTGCAATAATCTCTTAAAAGAACTTTTTTCTCCACGTAGAAAATCTTCTTTGTGCCTCTTTTCCAAATGAAAAGTCTATTTCTCTCTTGTATTAAACCATTTTAGCTCTTTCTTCAAATCTTACTTTCTCAAATTAAAGAATAGGGGAGTTTAAAAAAATGCGTGGGCACAAGAGCCCCATATAGGACCTACTTTATGTTGAATCCAATTTATTAAAATTATTTTTTCATTTAAAATTTAGATGCAATCTTTTATAATGTTTATTTAATTCATCTTCACTGTTGAATTATCAAGAAAGAATAAAATATTTATCCAATAATTTATTTTTAATTTTAAAAAATCATGAACTAACAGGATTAAATAGGTCTTATTTTCGACAATATGATAGCCCCTGTGCCCTTACAGACACAACCAGACCCAAATTGAAAATACCATTAAAATATCATGTACTTTTTTAGCCATGGTTTTAGGCTTTAGCCCATGCATCCCACTCCAAGTTTAAAAATCCTAGCCCATAGACTCCATTTTCAATAACCTAATGGCCAACAAGAAAGGGAGGCCCCTCATATTTCATTTTCTATTAAATATAATAATTTTCATGTCATATTTTTGTTTTCATATTAATTTTTTTATCAAAAGGCGGTAAAAATAATCGACTCAATTTTATTTAATTTCTATGAAAAGTCATGTCCTCAAAGACAAAATAGATGAGTCACTACCCTGAGGGCATAAACAATTTCGCTTCACAACTTCTTATACATATCAGCTACAAAATTGTATAAATTTCAATATTTTATTTTACATGTAGTAAAATAACTGGCAATATTAACGATGATGATTTTATCTTTATATTAGAAATGAATCAAATGATTGTGAATATTAGCCGTCGATGTCTTATGCTTCATATTGTATTTAGTTTTGTATTTCTTTTTATGAGGAAAGATGTGTTTTTTCAAAACACCAATGGTTGTCCATCAACGTTTAACAAATAAACTTATCACAAAAAAGTTTAACAAATAAAACACCTTATATGCTTAAATATTATTTTTTAAAAAAACTTCAAACAATTATTTAAAAAAATATGGTCGAATACGTTGCGAATAAATTGCAACATAGTGGAAAAATCTCGGCCGATACATATCGACCGCAATTCATTAATGCATTGCAGCCTGAGTCTGAATGAGTGCAGATCGTTGCATATTAGCTTGTTGCGGGGTTTGTCGATACAAACATAACGACCACCTGTATCAGCGAAACAATTTTTTCCCCCAGTTCCGGTTCCGAAGAGGCAACAAATGATTGACATTCTGGACCTTTTGGATGAAAGTCCCATGGTTCGAAACATATCCCATTTGTAATTATAGTTTTATAATTTGTATACCTTAGATTCATTTTTGTTTAAAAAAGAAGAATAAAGACCAATTTGGAACACAATTTAGAGAGGGGGGACAATATAAAAACCATGGGTTTACTACAGTGATATCCATGGAGAACACACATAACAGACTAAATCAGAGCCAAAAAGATGGGAGAACAAAGAATTCTCTTCATATCCAAAGGGAACGATGAGTTCCCTTAAATGAAGAGAATGATACAGCAGCAGAGAGCATAGACTTCTCTCTTCTTATTATCAGTGGAGAACGAGGAGTTCTCTTTTGTCACTCTTTATTTAATATCTATTCCTAGCCCACTTGCATTCCATCATCAAGCCTTCGACTTACCTGAAAAAAAAAAAAAAAGATCAAAATTCCATGTTTGACATAGATATTAATAGGAATTTAAAAGGCTTAAATTTGATTACTGCATTCATATCAATTTTTTTTTTTTTTGGATTAGTGTGCGGGAAATTCGGACACAGTCATTCTAAAACTCCTACGGATAAGTCCCCTGCTTCTAAGGCACAATAAATTAGACTTTGGAGGCTCGAACCCATAATCTCTCATTTCTTGAAACAGGAGATAATCAGTTGAGCTACACCCATGTGAATTTAAGATATTAGATATTGATCTAATTCTAACATAAGTATTTTTTATGATTAAAATATTCATATCTTTTAGAATTATAATAATTCTAATGTAAGTGTCGTAACCCAAAAAGATTACATGGACGACTGAACCCGTGCTAACATCCAAACGTTGCCTGACTTGGACCTGGGCTATGTTGTTTCCTTCTTCTTCTACTTAATAAGATTTCCAACATAAATGAAGTGATATAATCATCGTATTTATAACACCACTCGCATTTAATAAACAGTTTTAAATACATCACAATCTAAATTTATAAATACTTAAAAAACAAGTGGATGCAAAACTTCTAGAATTTGATAGAGCACATCCATTTGAAGGTGAGCGACCCTTTCAGAGGTATTTTATGTATAAAGATACGGATTTTACCGTGATATCTATTTTGCTCTTCATCCGACGTACTGAAAATGTAAAACAATAGGATATAAAAAATCGACTTACATCACTCGTGGAAAATAAAATTGACTCTCCAAATCACCTATAAACAGTAAAATCGACTCTCTGAATCACGTGTGAACAGCAAAATCGGCTCTCCGAATAACATATGAACAGTAAAATCGGTTTTTCAAATCATTTGTAAATAACAAATAAAACTAGCAAGGGATTCAATTACTCAGCCGATTTTTGACGCTCAGATTTTTTTGGAAACAACGGTGGACAAATAGGCATCACTTTAAAAACCTAAAACTCTGTGTAAAAAAAGTGCCTCAGGAGTATCACCGGCCCCGTGTGAAACAATAAACAGCAGTTTCCTTCTTTACAACAATTTCTTTCTTTCCTTCTCCACCGACGGAGAGAGCACCGAAACGGCAACCAGATTTGCCCTTTTCTATTTTTATTTCTTTCTTTTCTCAGTTTTCTTCTGTAGCAGTTTCTTTATTTTCGATTTAGTTGAATGTTATAAACCGCTTTGGGTGTGTGAAAGAACACAAGTTTATCAATGGATTTATAGAATTCGAGTTTTGGATTTTTATCCTGTTTCTATCTCTTCTCTTTCTCGGTTTTGCTTCAACGGCGATTGATAGCTTCACCAGAGTTTCTCATCGTCTCTCTGCAAGCAGAGAGTCGAATCTTCCATAAGCCAACAGACGTTGGGACTGCCTGCCGCCCGATCGTACTGCTCTGGTTTGGTTACCCCGACGACCAGACAGATCTGATTTCTACAGCCATCTGTCCATCTCATATCTTCTCTATATCCTGCAGACCGTCACCCAACCCAGGTTCGTCCCCTTTTAGCCATCTTCTTCTTCTTCCCTCATCAAACCCATACAGCCTTCAGTCCTTTTCCTTCCCTGCTCGCCCACCGATGCCCCGCGTTCGCCGCACCAAGCCTCCATCGCAGCCACCGACCCCAGGTCTCTTATCTGCAAGCCCATCCTTCATCGTCCCGATACTCCTCTTTCATCCTTCTTCCATCTTTATTTTCATCCCCATTCATTCCCTTCATTAACTCACCCCACTAACCCCTTAGTCTTGACCCTTTGACCTTAGACCCATTAAATCGCACCTCTCCATACAGCTTTTGTTAATCCAACGCCCTCAAGCCTTCCACTGGCCCCTGCTTCCTTTTCTTTCTACCAACCACCCACATCAACAAATCCAGCCAACCCCTTTCTTTATTATTGCCCACTTCATTTTCCTTTCCATTAAAGAACTTTTGACTGCTCCACATTAAACCACATCTACTTGGGCCTTGACGTATTTGTCCTTTTAAATCCCATTCAAACCCATTGTTTTATTTATTTTCTAGTTAACCCATTTAATCAATTTTGTTTAAATCCCATTAGCCCAGTCACCCGTTCAATTTTAACCTGATTCGAATCCATATCTTAAACCGCTCTTACTCACTGTGTGAGGATTAGCCTTTTGGATTGGAGTGGCCGACGATGTTCTATCAGCTGGAGAGCTCGTTCGAGGGGAGATTGTTGGGACAAGTCTCACATTAATTGCGAAGGGAGACTTAAGAACTAATAAAAGACTTAAATCACTTCACTTGCTGGACTAACCTTTTAGACTAAATAAAAATCTAGTCCTAACATAAGAAAACCAATTCAGGTAAAAATCTTCTAGGTAACATAAAAATTTAAAGAGAGTGTGTGTCTGAGAAAGAAATTTCTAATATAAACAAAGCAACATTCTTATCATATTTACATCATGGGTAACATTTAATAAACACTGAAACACATCATGAGAAACACATCATGAGCAAGGGTAACATTTAATAAATACATTTATATCAGAAAAAATAATATTAATTCAAGCTAAAGAAGTTTAATAGATGAGAAATTGTATTAAACCCATTTGGGTCAAAGAATTAGGTAAGCGGGAGAACGGGATTGAGAGAGAGAGAGAAATTGATTCTTACTTAGAGGTGGAAGTTCCTGATTGTTGGGTGGTGGTGGTGGTGGTGGTGGTGGCAGGGGTTACCCCTGGCCATGGACGGCAGGTGCAATGGTTGCCTTCCTGAATATTGGCATGGACAGAGGCCACATGCTTTCCACAGCCTCCCCACGTAACCTTACCACATTGCTTGCAATCCATCTTAAAACACATCTTCTTTCTTCTTCTCCTCTGAGGAGAGATTCTCTCTTACTCTTACTCTGACTCTTCTCTTCTCTCTCCTTCTCTCTTTATACGACAATCACTGACACTTGAATATCATCGAGCCTTGTTGTCTCATTTTACATGATACCTCAAGCTCCTTGATTCTATCGTTTGCTTAGTCATCTTTATCCAAGTTTCTCATTTGTTAAGCGTATTGAAATCACAAATGATCCTTGTGCCCCATTGACTCGAAAGGCCCTCTTACCATTAGTTCCACATTACTTGGGTGTAAAAATTAGTGATTGCATGTAACACGAGAGGTACTTTTCTCTCAAAAGTTAGATTTTAAGAGTGACTTCTATCTCAAGACTGTTAACATGGCATTAGAGTCGGGACACTACATAAATGGTCTGGGTTCTTATCTCTAGCCCTTTAAGAAGCGAGAGAGTTAAATGTCTCCAGCCTTGGTGCTGAAGGGGAGTGCTAGTATAGTCCCAGATTGTCTGGGTAAAAGAATTAGTCTGTATATAATATGAGAAGCATCCTCTTCTCAATAGTTATTTTTTTTTAGAGTGAGATCTACTTCAAGACTATTAAAAGGGTCAACTTGAAAATAACTATGAATTAGTTTTCTTGTCTAATGGTTGTATTAGCGGAAGGATATAATTAGAATCCTTTAATCAGGATAGCTGACAACTTCTCAGCACGGTAGACTTGGGTGGGTATGGACGGTAGGAAAAGAATTGGGAGAGAACAAGTTACGGGAATTTCAATTCTAGCTTTGATACCAAATAGAATTTTGACTCAATGGCCTCTTCATTACACCTTATATAAATAGATGTACAAACCTCTCAAAGAAGAAGGATATAAGTACAATCTCTTAATCAGAGAAGCTGACAACTATATTAAAATAATACATATATAGAAGATGATCACTTTCCTCTAATAGATTGTCCATTGATGTTTTTTTTTACTTGAATAGAGTACAACCCAAGCTCCCATTTTACTGCTTGAATTTGAATTGCTTGAAATGTGGTTGGGCTTGATCTTAGGTCTGATACAGGCCAAACCAGTGTCGTACCCATTAATGGCTTGATCTTAGGTTCTGAACATGCCCCAAAAATCTCCAATATTAATGATCTTGGCCACCCAATATTTTGCTTTTTTCTTTATTCCCCAATTATGAGAGCTGCCGGCAAGCATAGCATAGAACACTTCTCCATCATGCAAATATTCTTCTAGGGAGACTTTAAAAATAAGGTCCCTGTGGGGATCGATAAGTGTGGTGGATTTGCTGTGATTTCATTGGTTTTCATTTTCTTGTCTGTATAGTGTAGACTCTAATGGAAGGATGGGACAAAACCGTCCTTAGATATTTTTTATTTATTGGTAAGAAAACGACGGGACAAAGGAGAAAATGATCAAATGGGACATCGACTTGAGAAAAATTGATGTCCATTTCCATTTTATCTTCTTCGAATAACAAAACTACCCTTGCATGACAGATAATATTATTTTATGAGATTCTCTTAGAGGATTTCTCTCTCTTAACTGAAGATCTTAAGTATATAAAAGAGAGGCTTAGGCCCATATGGTGACTCAGTAGAAATTTGGAGTTGTTCTTTTGGATTCTTTTAAAAGCGTTTTGAGAGGAATATTATGAGAGCTCTTTCTTGTAATTTGATGGTTCTCTTGTATGGGAGATTGAGAGGAATAAAAGACTAACTTGATAGGTAGAGTTTTCTAGGTCCGTATAACTTCCTCTTTTTCTTTCCCTCTCACCGATATGGGACTTGTTCGTACCCAACAATGCTCTCTTCATACGAGGCTTTCCGGCCATCCCATCCAGTTAGAGGATCCATCGATAGCTTGGGCCCTGACCCTGATACTACTTATTGGACCTGGACTTCCATGCCAAAATACTAGCCTGATGGGTGGAGTTCTCCAGCCCCATATAAGTCCCTCTTTTTCTCTCTCTTTCACCGATGTGAAACTTGTTCGTACCCAACAAGGAGTGTTTAATTTTGTGCTAAGCATGTTGCAATTATCTCATTCTTTTTCTCTATTCCAATTAATGAAGTCGCCATCCCTTTTGCCCATGGATGTAGTGTTAAGCATTAAATTCTTATCTTGACTTGTTCACATATCTATATAAATTAATTTTATCTTTTTTTTTTCATTGCAATATTTCAATTACATTGCCTCAACAATATTCACATGAGTGAAATTATGTATGAATGACTACATGTAAGAAATATACATGGGATACTTATTTTTAAGAACGAACAGGGAAGGTTGGAGGCACACAATGAAAGCAGCGCAACATACTACAAAATGAGTTAATTCATTTCTTCAATTTACAACGATCGCCACTTTATTAATTAAAAACCTTCTCTTCATATTAAATAACTATCAAATTAATTATAAAATATTTTAATACAACATTTCAAGAAATATGTAGATACTTATAAGAATTTTTATAATTATACTTGATTTTTTTTTAATTTTATCTTCTACTAAGTTAAATTTATTATTATCGCTCTGTCAATGATAGTAGATGTTTCTTTACTTTATTAATCAAAAGAAATATGGGATGTAATAATACATAATTATGTAAAAATTAAATACAATCTAGTTTATTGTTAGAAAATGAGAGACAATAAATTTTCTGTAATATTTTTCTCTGTTTATTTCACTTAATTAGAGCCAAATATATAGAATACATGAATGAATGACCAAACCATGCATCTCCATTGCTCTACTCATTGTCTTGTTCTAAAATTCATAGAGGAATTGCTTGAATTGGATCAAGTGATGGGATTGCAGTGAAATGGCTATGGAGAAGCTCCCATCCTCTGCAGAGCTCGGGATAAGGACACACATACCCTCGAACGGGAGGTGTGCAAATCCGGTGAATATTGGCCGCCCCCATCCAAAATCGGCGTCATGTATTGGCATATGAATCAAGCTTGTCACTCTGAGATTCGGTGGCCGGAAAGTTTCCGCCCCAAATATAGCCATCCTAATGTCAGGCAGCCGCTCCAGGTAGTCCACAGCGGACCTCAAATAGTCGTCGTCCATCTTCTCCAGGGCCTCGTGAATTATCCTGGCAGCATATGCTAGCGGCTGTTTCTTGAGGTCTCCAAAGACTGCAACCGGTGTCGCCGCAAAAAGGGCATTTCCGAAATAACCCGTCAATGCCGGGCGGAGTCGGTTGCGGCCATTGACGGGGAAGAAAAGCTTGGTCTCCTGGTTGTCTGTGAGGTGACGAGCCTTGCAAGCACAGCGCCACACATGGGCTGTCAACACCTGAAAGGTGGTATGGTGGATGCCGGATTCTTGCTGGGCCTGGGCCCTTAGAAGATGCATCTGATCAGGTGAGATTTTGAAGATAGAAGTGGCGAGGTTGGTGGAAGTTTGTGGTGGAGTGTTGAGAGTTGGTGGGGGCAGGTATTCAACATGGAGGAATGAGGGATTGGGTGGATTCCTTGCTTGTAGAGGGGTCCGGTCAATTGAAGGTGGGTTGGTAGGCTTGGGCAGTCCACGGTTAAGCCCAGACCATGTGTTGATGAAGTGGAAAGCTGCGGTTCCATCGCTTATGCTGTGGTGGACGCACACCACGAGAGAAACACCCCCGCATTTAAAATAGGTAACCTGTTTTTCAGTTCCGATAATAGTCAAATTCACAATTTTTCTAATACAATAATGACATAAATAATGCATGTATCATATGTTTTATATTAAATAAATGTGCCAGTTGAATGCATTTGAAAAAAAAAAAAAATCTTTATATATGAAGAGATATTATATTTATTTTAAAATTATACTTTTTTATACCTTTATAATTACGTAGTAAGTTATAGTTGCTTAAATTTTTATGAATTATACAAGACATAGATTATATAACTTTCCACATTAACATAGTGCAAAATATAGAAAAATACCATATGTTAAAAACAGACTCAGTAGGAAATTGAAGTGACTCGTTGAGTCAGGCGTTGTAAATATAGAACTTTTCAAGGCCACATGACTACCATCATCTTTAGCATAGTCGCTTACCTGGGCATGGAGAAGCGGGTAGGAAGAGATGTCGCCGGTCCTTCTGTCGTCGACTTCGGGGCTTAGCTTTAATAGTTCGGTGCTAGGAGCAAAATCGCCATAGTCATCGATCGAAGAGTCTGTTTCGGCTTCGACAAAGAGCGCACCCTCGCCATTGCAGTCAACTGCAATCCGACCATCTTCACCCCTCTTCAGTCTTCCGGCCATTGGGTAGAAATATACGAGGGCATCGCTCAGTGCCCGTTTAAGTGAGGATGCATCGAAGAAATCCGGAGATCCGTCTGTACGGTAGAAGAAGATGTATTGGACATGGATCGGCGGCATGATCAGGTCAATGTTGGATAGCCATAAGCTTCCGTCCGGAGTCTGCGCTGCCGGGCGAACTACGGTCGACTTTCTCAACTTAATTCCCATCTCTGCAAGAGATAACTGCTTCAATGGTCTTGTAAAAGGTATCTATATATTCTATTGGGAGCCCAAGTTCAATGTAACCAAATGGATTAGGTAAGGATGCTTGAAGTGCTGTTAAACACCCTTGGAGGATTAGGTAAGGATGGGTGAAGTGCTGTTAAACACCCTTGGAGGATTAGGTAAGGATGCTTGAAGTACTGCTAAACACCCTTGGATTTTGACGGATATAAGCATTCTTTCTACTTAGGAATGTTAATTTGCAACACAAATGTAGAGATAAAGTGTGTATATTTCAAAATTTATGGGCTCATGTAGAAATTTTCTTTGAAAGTCAACTTGTTGAGAGAGATTTAAAAGAAGAATAAAGAAAAAGTGAGAGAGAAGGAACGAGGAAAGTGAGGATAACCAATAAATTATATATTCACTCCTTAGGGAGACTAAGTTATCAAATGATGACTTATTCACAAAATGGACGCCTTCCGCCGGCCCTCCTCTAGGATTAACTATTAGAAAGACCTTTATGACTCATTGATGTATTAAAAATGAATAATATTTTTAATCATCTAATTTAATATCATAAAATAAATAAATTCAAAATAAGGATAAACTTCAGCAAGTCTGGGGAGCTATTCATTTTGGTGTATATTCTATATGTGAAAGTGTGAAACTCATTTAATAATAAATCTAAATTATTGAATATTTTCTTATAACGAGGAAACATAAAACTTTCTTATCTTTGTAAGTACGAGAGCATTGGATAAACTCTGAATACAAATAGGCAATTTGACATGAATATCGTCAGATTTAAAAAAATTCTAATTTTTGATTTAGTTATTAAAATCTCAATTCACCTTTAGATACTTAGACAGTTACACACAGACTTGATTCAAGGTTGACTCACGATCTAGATCAAGAATTAATTTTTTATTTTCTCTTAGATTTTTTAGATTACATGTAATTTTTTAGATTACATGTCTCATATTATTTGCACTTAAGTTATTTAGATTAATGACTTATTAAATTCAAATCTATCCACATCCAAATCTGGTGGGATCTGAATCCAAAATTTTGAACAAACCTACGTTTTGCATTTAAACCTTTATACTTTGTATTCGATTTAAGCATTTTCAAACTTTTGGATATTTAATTACATACTAATGTATATAATAAATGAAATAAATAAAGAACAGATGAAAAAAAAAAATTCTATATTTTGAAGCTTTTAAAATTATAATTTCATTATTTTAATCAAGGCTAGCCATTCTAACATGGACAAAATTTGTTAGGAGACACGGAATTTAGTGAAATTCCCATTTTATCCCTATCGATGTGCTGCTCATCAAGTATCGGTATACCAATAACACGCCGTTCTGCATATCGGTACACCAATACGTTATGAACGGTACACCGGTAGAGATAAAATGGAAATTTCACTCTATCCCGTGTCTTCTAACAAATTTTGACCGTGTTAAGATCAGCGTCCTTTAATCAAATAATTTTTGTGAATATAAAATTCAAGCATAGATATATGATGCCATGAAATTGGCCCGTTGTACTGTTCTTACTCTTGCCTAGGCTGCGGTAGCCCATGAAAATGCCTCGTGAGAAATTGGGCTCAACATTACCAGGGTTTAGGATGGGCTTCTTTAGGCCTAGAACAAAACGCCCAGAAATAAAACTGGGATGAGCCAAGCCTATTGTAATAAAAGATCAAAATTCCACTTAAACTCAAAAACCCAATATTATTTGAATAAGTAATATATATTCTCAGAAACATTATCATTAAATGTTAGATATATTTAATTCATAATTATATTTTGTGAGCATGGATAAATAAATCCAAACTAAGCCTTAGTTTGGGAAAAGAAAAGCCAGAACCTATATAAGCCTGACTATACAAGTCAATTTTAAAATCCAACCTTGGTCTTATATAAATAATTAAATATATTAGGCCCGGCTCAAATTTGACCCAATTGGGCCAACCTAGGCCCAGAACCTAGCTTAAGTGATATTTTTTTTGGCCTTGGACGATAGTAGGCCTAAAGCCCAATTTTGCCAACTCAAGTCGCATCTCTCATCCTTACTGATGAGTACGCATATTTACTCGTTATATTCTTATTGCCATATTATAAATAATTCATTGAATATTTATTTTTCATAAGAGAGATATTAACACATCTCCTTTTAATTGCTAAACATATACCATAGTAATATAAGAAACATTTTTATTGAAAAATCCTAAGGGTGAAAACCCGACCCGAGAAATATATGGGTTTGGGTTTTGTTCTTTTTATATCTAGGGTCGGATCGGGTTGGGAAAAATAAATCTACATGAAATTTTAGTCGAGTCGAGTTGAAAACTTTAAAGCAACCCGATACGACCCGAATGCACCAATTTATAAAACGGCACTCGAGTTGAATCGGGTTAGAAATTCAGGTCGGATCGAGTTGATTAATTCGAATCAGCAATTTGAGTCGGGTCGATGCGGATTCAATAAATTTTTACATAGACTGAGTTGGATTTATTAAAATCCAATCCAACTCAACCCGAGTTTCAGCCCTAAAAAATCCTATGCTCTTATAAGAAAATTAATATATTTAACCATTCATTTGCTTCTTGTGTAAATCCTTCTGCCAATATAAAAGGGTGACTTTTTAGAATACTAAATCGCATAGAGATGTTTGAGCATTTTCTAATGGTATCGTAGATCTCTCTTGCGGATTTACAGGAATTAATTTAAGAAAGTCTAATGAATTTAAAACAATTAACTCAAATGCATAGTCCATGTCCAGAGCATGTTCTATCACTACAACTACCAATTGAAATATTTTATTCTCACTCCTCTCTCTCCATCCATATTCTTCATCATTTCTAACAATATTCTAAGATAATAACATGATGAATTCACTCAAAGACCTAATCAACATGGAGTGGGGATTGCTGTCATCACATGAGGATTGAAGATCCAATTTGCTACGTTGGATACCCCCAACCAATTTTCACATTTTGTACTTACTAAAAGGGTAGCGATTCTCTAAAGGGCATGTAATCCGACACGGACTCAATTTGCCCTTTGAAAATTTTAAAATAGGAGAAAATCTATCTCTAGCATTAAACAGAGCACCCTTCACTGCACTGATTGTAGAGAAAGTCCTACCGCAGAAACTGGAGAAGAACGAATGGAAAAGGGGTTGGGTTTTTGCATTATTTTTGAAAATCCAACATTTTAGATGGTTCTTAATTCAAAAAATTGGTTAATTTCAACTATTTAAACATAATTTTTGCATCGAAGCCCCTTTTATAGACGCTGCTGAGCTCAGCCACACTGTGATGACGAAAAAGGAGAAGAGAAGCAAGCAAGAGAAAGCTATCACATAATTTTGGGAAATGATTTATGCACCCCATCTTTACCCAGTCTTTACGAGTGAAATGTCAGTTTTACCTTCAACTTTTCTGCTTTTTCTCTCCTGTCCTGTGTCATCCGTTCTCTCCTGCATTTGTGTTTTTTTCCTCCCCTTCCCTTCTGGTTAATTCGTGCGATCCGTCCTCAACATAGATATGCTGAGCCACTCTCTTCCATGCAGTTACCACCATTGCTCTCTCTCTTTACACCGCGTCGTTTTTGTAGCTTGGCTTTCCTCTCGCCGACGCTCACCTGCGATCTGCTGCGCGACGTTCCCAACTGCTGCAGGCCACACCTCTCTGCTGCGTGCCGCTCTTCGTTTGTTCTCTGCGCACGCCGCCTCCGACTCTGGGCGTCACTGGTTGACGCTCGCCTCTACTGCACTTCTCCTTGCTCCTCACATCCTTCTTCTGCCCGTCTCTTCTTGCGCTCGCATTTCTGCCCGACGAGCTATCCTCTTGCACATGGGATCCTTGGGCAACCAAGACCTCAAGGCGGATGTCTTTGTGTGGGTTGGCGATGGGTTCCCCGCAGCAGCAGTTCTCAGATCTGAGAACAAAACTACCATTAAACGTAGTAAATACCTTAGATTGCTCAGTTTTGTTGGACCTCATTAAAATACTAGAATTCATTTGAAGATCAAATTCTTTGTAAGGTGGACAATGTGTTACTTGGTCCACTTGGTTATTTGCCTCTTTTGTTTGCCTGATTTGCTGACAGTAACAAGTGAATGTAATTTACATTTTTGTTAAATGAATACATGGCTGTCTGGAACTGCAAAATTTGTGTTAGTAATGCTATCTTTCAGATCGGTGGAATTTGTTGCCGCAGATCGATTTGGGTGCATCGGACTTGTGCACCCATCCTCCCTACTTCTCTGTTCTTCTTCAGAGAACCCTTCTGCGCCTGATTTGTAAATCTCTCATCTTACCTACACTCAGTCTCCTTTCTCCCCCACTACAGGTTGAGACCGGACGTGAAAGGAGGGAAGAGAAGGAAAAAACACGGATGCAGCATGAGAGAAAAAATAGAAAAGTTGAGGGTAAAACTGACATTTCACCCATAGAGAATACACGCTTAAGTAAAGATGGAGGTTGCACGAATCATTTACCACAATTTTCAGTGAAACCCAAAATGAAAAGCCACTTGATTTAAACGATTTTGATTAGTTAAAACTTAAATGATTATCATCGGCTGAAAACAAATTTTAGAATTTCATTTCAAATGGTCAAAATTTGAGCTCCCGAACTCAGATTCAGTCAAATTTAAGTTCGTTGGAAAGGTCTCTTCATGTTCTATGCAATGGATTAACTTTAGATCCTAGAATTTTAGTAAGAATCTCCTTATTTTGTGTGATCTCGGTTCAAGTTATTACAATTAATGTTCATTTATATATTATTGATCATTTATTACTTTTATTGCATTATACATTTTTTTTTAAACATGGTATCACTACTTCAATTAGAGGTGGGACTAATCGCATGAGCATAGGGTAAACCTCCCAATTTATACAAACTAGTAAGTTGATGAGTACAAATCACATGGGAAGTACTTTAATTTTTTATTTTAAATATATTATAACAGAATTTTATGACTAATACTAAATAACAAATTTTCCTTTTGTCAATCTCAAAAGCTAAAAATCTAAAAGTGCCAAAACCCATTTATAAATATGAAAATGTTGACATATCAATCACTAATTGAGTGCAGTAGCAGCAGATGATACTATTTTTAATTCTAATAGTGTGTAAAAGACAAGAACCCAAGAGAGAAGACAAAACTTCTTAAAATGTCATCACTGACTTCCACGCCATCGCTCATTCATTTTAAATGTCATTTCTTCATAATCACATACACAAACAATCCAATCAAAGTTTCCACCTTACATTCCCGACTACGACGTAATCACGATTTATTTAAAAGCCAAATACGCATAGATATGTCGGGAAATGGCGCACGTCCAGAATGCCGGCAACACCCTCTTCACTTTCCGTCTGCCTTGGTCAACGAAGTGACAGTGACCTTCGAACCCACCGGGTCTGTACCTATCTCCGCCGCAAACGAGTCGTAACGGAGGAAGAACTCCACCACTAACAGCCTCCCTATCAAGATAACGAAGTCCTTTCCTGCACACTGCTTGTTTCCGAGCGTTGGATTCTCCGTCTCCGGGCCGTTAGACCAGAATACGTACTTGAGCAGCTTCGCTCCGTCTCCTACGAACCGGTCTGGTATATATTCCTCCGGGTTATCAAAGACCCTTGCATCTTTTGTCGCGAAAGGCTGGAAGCCGAAAAGCATCTCACCCTTACGGACATCATACGCAGCATCGTGGCTCTCAATGACCAGATCCCTCTTAGCCTTCCCGTACTGGAACATGACGGGAGGCTCGATCCTAAGCGCCTCATACACGACCGATTTCGTCAGTGGCATGTTTTCAATTGCAGACAGAGTTACATCTCCACCTTTGGAATTGACAGCGCCCCTGATCTCATCTGCAAGCCGACGGTGCAGTCTATCACCAGCCAACGCGACATATTTCATAATTCCAGGGAATAAGAGTTTCATGCCACCGTAGGCGTTGAAGCAGGCGGCGAAGAGGATGTTGTGGCAAGCTTCGTCTCTCTTGAGGCCCATTTTCTCTGCCTCATCCAGGACAGGTACTGCGGCCTCAAAGAAGAAGTCGTACAGCTTCTTGTAGTCAGATTTGACGAGGAACGGAGGGAGGTGGAAGGTATGGAGGAGGAGTTCTTCCACCAACCTGGGCAGACCGAGTGTCATGAACGGATGAAGCTGGAAGAGAAGCCACTTGGCTATTTTCTTGGGACCCTCGGACCCGAGCTCGCTCGCTGACGGGTTGGCACCGAAGTAGGCTTCTGCAACGTAATTAAAGGAGTAGATATCGTTGAGGGCATTAAAATCTGCCTTCCCTTTACTCAACAGCTCGCTTTCTAAGCTGTCAAAGAGGGAAGAGAAGCTGGTGTGAAATTGAGGGATGAAACAGTTGTGACGTGAAGAGAGGAGGTAGAAGAGGAGCTGCTTGATCTTGGCGTGGTTGGGCTCCGACGGGTCGAGATAAGCGAGGACTCTGTATCCTCCAGTGAGGGAGGTGGAAGGCACGTACGTGCCGGTTAAGACGTCGCGCTTCTCGACTTTGGAGACGTCGAAGAGCACCTGAAAGGAAACCGCATCAAGAAGGAAAACCACCGTTGGATCCCGCGCCATGAACGGGCCAGGTGGCATGTTGGATCGGAAGACCGTCGTTCCGTACTTCTGGACTCGAGTACTGAAGAAATTGTCTCGACCCTGATTATAGTAGTAGTCTAGTCGGTCTTTAATGGCCCCTATGAATGGGAGACCATATCCTCCTGGTATTTCCCGTATGGGTAGTTTTGTTGGTGGGTCTTCCTTCTCAGTCGAGATTGGTTCGTCTCTGTTTGAAGACATGGTTGGTTGCTCTTCTTCTTCTCCTCTCTAGGGTTTTGATGGTAATAAAAACAAGGCTGGAAGGCCTCTGTCTTCTTCTTTTACGCAAGGTTTTGATGGAAATGCGGAGAATGAGAATGCAAGTAGCGGACAACTTATAGCAATTTTCTTTTGAAAGTCAAAATGTGAGAGAGATTAAAAAAAAAAAAAAACTGAGAGATATATTGACATAAACAACTTTACAAATCAGTGATGTATTAAAAGATCATTAATATTTATTATCATAAGATAAATAATTCAAAATAGGGATGAACTAAAGCAAGTCTGCGGTGCTATTCATTTTGGTGAAACTCATTTTATAATAAATCTGAATTTTTAAAAATTATTATTACTTTTGTTAGATTTGGATTTGCATCTATTTGATACATTCTCATCATTAAAATAATTATAATAAATAAACATATTCATTTAATAATTTATTTTTATTTCAATGAATTAGAAAACAAGATGTTATTTTTTTTTAATTATAAGATAAAACTCACGTTATTAAGGATGTACTGGGTCAGACTTCCGAAATTTTGAATCTAAATTCTAATTTTGGATTAATTACGAAAATTTCAATCCACCTCAAGATAGTTGCACCAAACTTGATTCAAGGTTGTCTCACGATCTGGATCAAGAATTAATTTTTTATTTTCCCTGTATGCATATTATTTGCTGTTCTCAGTTCTCACTCTTGCCTAGGGCTGCGGTTGATCACATGAAAATGCCTCCTGAAAAAATTGGGCTTAGCCATGGGTACAAATCTCGATCGATACACATTGTATCGGTCGAACTAACGAATATCGGTCAAGATCTCGCCGATAACGGCTAATACACACCGAGATTTTTTAAAAAAAAATTGGGAGAGAGAGATATCAGCAGAGACGCTGATATTTCAGTAAACCCGAATTTTTTACCCCAGGGCTTAACATAAACTGGGTTTGGGTGGGCTTCTTTACGCCTAAAACATAATGCCCAGAATTAAAAGTGGGTGGGCCAAGCCCATTCTAATAAAAGTTCAAAATTCCACCCAAACTCAAAATCCAATCTTCTTTGAATAAATTTTATATATTCTTAGAAGCATTATCTACAAATGTTAAATATATTAATTCATAATTATATTTTGTGAGCTTGGAAAAATAAATTCAAACTGAGCCTTAATTTGAGAAAAGAAAAACTTGAACCTATACATGCCTAACTATACAAGTTAATTTTAAAATCCAACCTTGGATTTACAGTTTTACATAAATAAATTAATTAGGTCTTGACCAAACTGTTTTTCGTGTAAATCCTTCTATACATGTGATATAAGAGGGAGACTCTTTAGGGTACCAAATCTCACTTGCAGATTTTTTGAGATTAATTTAAGAGATTTTGATAAATTTAAAACAATCAACATAATCCACGTGGAGAACACGTTTAATCACTAATTAATTAAACAATTTGAACACTTCTAACAATATTCTAATATTATCAACATGGAGTGTGGATTGATGTCATCAAATGGGGATTGAGGATGGAATGTGCTACATTGAGTCCCCCAACTAATTTTATGGGGCTACAAAATACTTATCATTAGAGAAATATTCTGAGATTAAGGATTCTATGGAAATTGACTCGGGATAACACTGAAGAGTAACAGCCCCAATATTTTGAAAAGAACGAGATTGGGCGTTCACTTGGAGATGAAAAAACTTGGGCTCGAAGACTTGTATCGAGGATTTGAAAAGGACATCTTTATTGAAAAATTGTGAGAGGATTTTGAAAATAAAATAAAATAATCTAATAATAGAAATGTATTGGATAGTTCTTCACGAAATCTTTCGACGTGGAGAAAAATCAGCCGATATTTTTGTTTTAAAAATTGCTCCATTTCCACGGATATCTCGCTTGAAGAGTTTTTTTTTTTAATGAGTATTTTATAGCAGTAATCGTCGATCTCTCTTGCAGATTTATTGAGATTAATTTAAGAGATTCCGGTAAGTTTAAAACAATTAACTCAAAGGCATAATCCACGTGGAGTACCCCCAACTAATTTTCACATTTCATACTTATTAAAATGGGAAACAGAAGGATAGTATTTTATGATTTTTCGTATTTATATTTCATATTATACTTTATATGCAGTTTTAATTTTAGTATTTAACATTTTATTTCTATATTCAATAGTCAACTTCAGTGTTCAATATTTTCTCTTTGCATTCAACATTTTATTTAGATATTTAACATTTTTGTGTCAAAGGTGACAATTGAATACTAGATTTAATTATTGAATCTTAGAATTGATTACTGAATTATGAATTTTAAAATTAAATACTAAATACTAAGATAAAATATTAAAGTGCGTGTATTATAGAATCAAATCTTTGGCCTCGCAGATAAGATGTCTGTCAGTATGAATTGAGATGCTTACTCATGCCCGTGAAATTAGTTTCATATCTAATATATCTATTCGGGGCACCTGTCTCTCATCTGCTCCAATGTCCTATAGTCTCTCTACCTCTTTCGCTCCACTCACTCCTTCAACTAGAAAACCTTTGTTTTTTTTACTGATTCTGTTCTTATTCTCTCTCTGAATTATTTTTTTTTTCTAATTTTATGACTTGATTTCTTTTATTCTCTTTCCGAACAATATTTGGTTTCTGTTTTAAAGGTTTATACTTTTGACCTAATGAGTGTCTCATCTCATCAATTCTCTTTCACAAGGAGCCTTTGATTTTTCTTTTTTGTTTATTTATTTTTCTAAATGCCTCTCTCGTGTGAGTCCCAAATTTTGGCCAGCACTGAAATTCTGATTGAAATTTTCCGATTTCGATATTGGCCAAAATATCTAATTTTGAACATTTTGGCCACTATATAAAAATTGGGCCTAAATTTGTAATTGAATTTGAGCTTTCTCTGTTTTGTTTTATTCAAAAATAATATAATTTGTATGAAAGTAATTTAATTAGTTTAATTTATATATTGAATTTTTTTACTTTAATTTATTATGAAAATGATTTCACTATTAGGAACACTCATTCAGAGATGCCGTCGTAAATTATTTTTTTTCTTAATATAATCTACACAATGTAGGAGTCATACTTGACAGGTGTTATAAATTCGTCTACTTATATATTATGGACTGTGAAAGCATATTGATGATAAATATTTAATACTCTTCTCTGTTCTATTAATTTCTTTAAATTAGAAAATAAAAGAAACATAAAAAAGTAGATAAAAATGGAAATTTCTGATGTACTCTAAGGGCAGTGGGTATCACCCGTGACGATTTTACGCTGGGTTTCCTACGGTTTCCCACACGTAAATTCAAAAAAAAAAAGAAAATAGAAATTTACTATACGCATATTTTTGTAGAAAAAAATAGTTCTTTTGACAGTATTAAGCTCTTTGAGAGTCAAATTTTTATTCGGATAAAGTATTTTCTAAAAGTTTGAATAAGCTCTAAAATTTTAGAAAACTGAAAATCGTTATGAAGAACACTTAATAATATGAATTTCATGTTTTCTACTATCTCAATGTGACACATATCTTCTATTATAATTTATTAATTTTAATAAAAATGTAAATTTCATTGAAATATTGAAATGTTAGAAAAATTATACAAGCACCCTAAAAACTATATCAATCGCATTAAGGGGTGTTTTATTTAATTTCATAAACATTTTCATATTTTTTTCTTAAGAAATCTCAAATTGAGAACTATCTTAGAAACTTACATTTTATTAAATCATTTTCACAAAAACCCTAAACTTGAAATTATCCTAGAAAACCTAGATTTCATTAAGGGCTCTTTATTAAATTCCATAAGCACACAATTTTATTTCATTAAATTATTTGATCAAAAACTTAAAATTAGGATTATCTTAGATAAAAATTTAAAAGATTATGAAAATAACTTAAAATTGACAAGTTTTAAAGGGAAAAGTGTGGAATGGACAAATGCTTTTTGTAATTGAAGAACTCGTTTTTAAACTTTCTTCAAATCATTCTCCATATAAAATTCAACTTGAAAAATATTTGACACAGATTTTTTTTTAAAAATAAAAATAAAATTGATAATAACAAATACTATACCATATCCCCAATATGATATAGTATTTGATAGCTCATAAAAGCCTCTTGCTTTTGAGAAAGAAGAAAAGAGAGGGGAGGAGGGAAATAAGCCCAAAATTGGCCCATTGTACTGTTGATCGCATGGAAATGCCTCCTGGGCTTAACGTAACCTGGGTTTGGGATGGGCTTTTTTAGGCCTAAATCAAAATGCCCAGAATTAGAAGTGGATGGGCCAAGTCTGTTGTAATAAAAGTTCAAAATTCCACCCAAACTCAAAACCCAATCTTATTTGAATAATTTTTTATATATTCTCAGAAACATTATTTATAAATGTTAAATATATTTATTCATAATTATATTTTGTGGGCTTGAATAAATAAATTCAAATTGAGCCTTAGTTTGGGGAAAGAAAAGTCTGAACGTATAGATACCCAAGTTCCACACAAAAATCTTGGTATCGGTCGAGATATCGGCCGATAAATTTTTCTCTCTTATTTTTTTGACAAAAATCACCAATATTGGTCATATCGACCGAAATATGAAGGTTTTAATCGGCCGAGATTATTACCCTTGTGCCTAACTATATAAGTCAATTTTATATCCAACCTTGGTCTTACATAAATAAATTAGGTCCGGCTCAAATCGTGGATCTCTCTTGAAGATTAATAGAGATTAATTTAAGAGATTTGAATAAATTTAAAACAATTAACATAATCCATGTGGAGAACATGTTCTATCACTAATGAATTAAACAATTTGAACATTTCTAAAAATATTCTAATATAATCAACATGGAGTGTGGATTGATGTCATCACATGGGGATTGAAGATCGAATGTTTTACGTTGAGTTCCCCAACTAATTTTCACATTTCATACTTACTATAATGGTGAAACAACAGGATAGTATTTAATGATGTTCAAATCAAGGGTGTAAACGGACCTGAATCCGGCTCGCGGACCGTCATGCCCGGCCCGACAAATAAGTATACAGGCCGGACCCTAAGGTCCGCGGACTCGGACTCGGACTGTCCATTTATTTTTAGACGGGCCGCGGACGGTCCGCGAGCCCGTCGGACTCTTTACCGTTTACTGTTTACTCGATTATTTGCGTTTTCAAAATTTTGGGATAAGTGGCGTTTTGAAATCATAACGGAAAGAAACCCTAACTCTTTACCTTCCCTGCTCCTTCCCATCGTCTCTTACCTTCTTCGCCCCATCGTCGCCCCATCATCTCTTCCCTTCTCCTTCGACCCATCGTCTCTTCCCTTCCCTCTGGTTTGCTCTCTCCATCTCTTCCCTTCTCTCGCCGTCGTTCTCGATCGCTTTCTCCCTCTCCTCCCTTCTCTCGCCGTCTCTCTGCTCGGATTTCACTCTCTTTCTCTCACTCAATCTCTTCCCTTCTCTCTCAGTTCCCTCAATCCTCTCCCTCAGCCCTCTATTCTCTGTTCGGATTTGCACCTGCCAACGCCGTCCCCCTACGTCCCTTTGCTGCCGCCTGTGTCGCTACTTGTCCCCGCCCTACCCATCCGTCACAGGTAACCCTTTTTTCACTTAATTTATTTTATTTATTTGCTTTTATTGTTTGGGTTTCATCAATCATAGATGACCATAGCCTAAAACAAAATTTGAATTTGATGTAAAAGGTATTATTAGACCATGTTGGATGCCAGATCTGTCTTCTTCTTCTTGGTACTTCTTTTTTTCTTTATTTAATGAAATGGTGTAAATGTTATTTTGGGTCTTTTCGAAGCTCTAGTTGCATCTCCCGATTTCGAGTGCAGCACAGATTTGTAGCCCTTAGACTCTTTTTTTGTTTGAGGTTCCATCTTTTCCTCGCTCTGTTTAAAGCACTCCTCCATGCATTCTACAATCAAATTGAAAATTATGTGTTATCAAGAAACCCATATTATGGTATTGTTTGCACTCAATACATAAACTGATTTAAGAGACACAAATTTGAATGGTAACTGCAGCTTAATGAAACACACCTTGAATGCAGAGTGCAAGTTTGTCAAACTTGGAGACCAGAGACAGATCGACTCTGTGCAACATGAGAATCGTTTCACCCATGCAAGACCAATTTCTTTAGCCCCATTTCCTCAGAGAAATTTCATTGGACTTCCATGACTTACAACATATGATTTGTAAATGCAAATTATATGGGTCTGGTCCATCAGGTGAACAGGCCTTACAAATCATGGTATTGCAAACTTGAGACGTTTGTATATGATTCTCGGCCTTGAGTTTGTAATGTAAACATGGGTCCCAGATGATCCACACCATTCACTGATCAGAAAGGGACCATTACCCAAATTTTCTACCTAATATACTCCTTCCATGATCTTATATTTGTAAGCCACAGATCAAAGGCTATTGCTTGTCCCACCAATTTTGAGTGTCATCCATCCAAAGTGGAGCCCATGATATCTACAGTCCTTTACCACTCAGAAATGGGTCCTGTTTGCACAAACCCATGGCCACAAGAGTGTTTAGATAGAGTCATGCTTACCAAAGAGAAGACTGAGAAGCTAATGGCAATAGCCCTGCCAAAGACAGGGACCTTTTGGGCTGCGAGTGCTGTTAAACAGCCCAACCCACCGCCTAAGATAGTGCCCATCCCACGATTTAGACCTTTGCTCAGTGTGCCACCTGGAAGTACTCACACCATAATCATTATGAAATTACAAATATAAGAGACAAAACAATACACTGTAAGATTGAAAAAGAAAGAAAGAGCAACGGTATGAGGGGTCAATTTTTCTTTCCTCAAGAATTGGGATATGATAGTGGTGCACCTCATGTTTCATTCTCTTTTTTTAGTAGTTTCATCTTTTTAATGTTATTTATCTGATGAATGATATTCACAGCTAAAGCCGTAAAGGTAAAAGAGAGAGACAGAATATGTCTCTATCATAAGCCAAAGCTTTTGGTGGTTCGATTTTCATGAATGTAGTGCATGTTTGTGAGATTGTACTGATCACCAAGTGGACCAAGGCTTCACCATTACTTAGACAATTTCAAACTTAGGGATCTTAACATTCAATGGCAGAGATCACTTGCAATTTATCCTATGTGTAGAGTTTCATGTGGCTCAGGATCTCATATTATTCCCCTTTAATACAGAGAAAAAAAAGGGGTTCCCTTAGAACCTTGTAGACATGATGAAAAGATAAAGGTTGGGTTGGAAACAGAGCATGGGGCATTTGCTTCTTTGTGTAGAATCCAACATTCCCTGCTCATGGCCATTTATGAACATCCCAAGTTCCTTCTTTTTAAAGTAGGATAGTAAATAAAAGTAAGTAGTTGTTGTCAATCTCAAGAGAGGAGATTGAGATTGGTGTGATGCCACAAAAGGTGAGAGCATGAAATTTTTGTTGGGCTGTTTATTTATTTGTTGAAGAGGAATTGATTGCTCTATGGATTTTACAAACAGACCAACTCACATCAGCATTCTCACACACGGTCTGTATATAATGGGACCTAAATGATGCACCTTTCAAGCTCAAGGAGGAATATCTAGCTAGGCTCAAGGCCCTTTCCACAACTTGATCTAGATTTAAATTTTTCATATTTATAAATTTATATTTCATGTTATATTTTACAAGCAGTTTTAACTTTTGAATACTAGATTTAAATATTGAATGTTAAAGTAAAATATTAAATATTGAAATAAAATACTGAATGTTAGAATTGATTACTAAATTATGAATTCTAAAATTAAATACAAATGCTAAGATAAAATATTAAAGTGTGTATTATGGAATCAAATCTTGCAATATATCTCAATATTTGAGATTTCTGTCTACTTTTTGCTCAATTTTTTCTTATTATTTCTTTTTTTTCCTTGACTCTGTTCTTGTTCTCTCTATCTGATTTTTTTTTCTGATATTCCCTAATTTTCTTATTATTTCTGACTTGATTTCTTTTATTCTCTTACCCAGGAATTTAAATCTCAGATATCGGTCGATATCCGGCAGAGAAATTTCTCTCTCCTACTTTTTTTTTAAAACTACATTCATCGGCCAAAATATCAAAGTTTTAAAAACCGAGATTTATATATTAGATTTGTAACGTCCCATCAATGTTATCTTCGAAATAACACAGACATTACAAAAAAGACGGATATCAAGATTTTTTTTTTTTTTTGGGGAAGCGGGGTAACTACCTCCCGCTCGGAAACTATAAGTCCATAATACTATGAAACATAACAACCAACCATAAATTGTTCAAATATTGTTATACAGTCACCCGAACAAGCACCTGCTCAAGGGGCCTGCTTGGTCCCTCAGTGTTTGGGGTACTTGAAAGGTAAGGGGTGAGCTAACCAACCCAGTGAAGGGATAAAGCATATCACTTGTCAGCAACATAATTATAAATCACAAGTATGAAATGTAATCAACATCTTAATAAATTAGATGTATATGTACATAAGTAATCCACTATACCACTAGCCAATGGTCCCACTGATCAGTCTGAGGCATCACCTCCATAACTCACAATGATCCTCTAACAACTCTGGTCTCCCTACCAATATAAACAGGAGGCCATGCAATATACAACCGTCGGAATGCAACGGGGAAACCCGCATCTCCTATGGGGGTCACAACCGCCGGAGCATAACGGGGTAGTCAATCTCAAGGGCATGCACCTCAACCGCCGGAACACAACGGGGAAACCCGCATCTCCTATGGGGGTCTCAACCGCCGGAGCGTAACGGAGAAGTCCTCCCAACAACTAAACTCATCACGTCATCATAAACATATACACATGTAAACAATTCCTCAATCTCAACACCCAACGGCACACTGTTCGTTGCGAGTTACCCCCATGCATATACATGATATCTTGGTCATGTCTAACAATGTAATCATGCTCTGATATGATTAATCAAGATTAACAACACATACATTGTGTGTAACAAAAGGCATATAACAAATTATCTAAACATATATCTCCATGCTCATCATAATTATGTTCACATGTTGTAAATAAACACACAACATTTTGTCAACAAGCTTTCAAACCTCATGCTCATTACCCAACTTACATCTCATTCTCATCGTAAATTCATATCCATGTTATGATTGAACATAAAACATATTATCAACAATTTTCAAGCATCATGACCAATATCCAATGCATGTCTTAATCTCATTGTAAATCCATTCCCAAATAACAATTAAACAAACAACATGTTACCAGCAAGCTTCGAAGTTCAATGACCATTCATCCAATTAGAATCCTCCATTAATCGCATATAATTGACATGAGTGCACCCGAACGGATTCCTTGCCACATATTCATTTCAACGGTTCTCTTATCGAGTGGATTAATAAACGAAGGATCTCATTCAGGTCACTCCATGTCCAGGGTCAAAGGTTAAGTAAATGCGAATACATGTTAAGACAGTGATAAGTCCCCTCACTGTATGTGAGTCGAAAATCCGAAGCGAGTAAGCGGCTTGATGGGTTGAAGGGAGTTCAATCTGTTGAAACAAAGAAAGACGAATAAGGAAAAAAAAAAATTAAAATGAAGCCGAATGAAAAACGGGCCTAAAACTGGGCTGGGCCCAAAACGGGCGGAATTGGGCCGAGTCTAAAAACGGGCTTGAAAACGAGTCAGGCCTAAAAAGGGCCCAAATCGAGTTGTGCTTGAAAACGAGTCGGGCCAAAGAGCTGGGCAAGCCAGAATTGGGTTGGACCGGGTCCAGGACTAGCTGGGCCAGATCAAGGACTGGGCCCAAGGTTGGCCTAGGCCGAACAGGACAAGAGAATGGGTTTGGGCCTGCACTTGGGTCAGGCCTGAAGACTGGACCAGATCCGGTCTCAGCCTGGCTGGGCTAGGCTGAGTCTGGGCCCGAGTTCCAGACCAACTGGTGAACTGAGTCAACTCGGCACACCACTGATCTGGCTCAGTGATTCGACCGAGTCGACCCAACTACAAAGCCGAGTGAAGGAAGGGGAAGAAGGGGAGGAAAAAATCAGAGGAAAACAAGGAAAATCGGAGAAATTCGCTAGAACGAGGAAAATCAAGTAAAACAAGGGAAAACAGTGGAAAACCAATGAGGAAAACGATGGAAACCAAGGGAAAACCCTAGAGAGAAAAGGGGAAAAGAGGGAAGAAAGGGGTACCTAGAAGAAAGGCGAGAAGGGGGGGGGGGGGGGGGGGGGGGGGGGGGGGGGGGGAGAGGGGGAGAAGGGTGAGAGAAGGGAGAGAGAGGGATCGGAAGAGAGAAGAGAGGGGGGTCCGAACAAGTGCGGCGGCACTGTAGCTGGAACCAGTGTTATCAGAACCGGACCGAACCGCTATTGAACCGGAGGTTCAGCCGTGACCGCAGGATCTGCGGTTCGGTCCACTCCAAAAACCACCCTTGGGTCAAAACCGCATAAAACCTGTCAGACCTACGGTTTTTACCCAAAGACCGTGAATCGTGAACCTCGGTTCAGTTTTTTTTTTTTTTTTTAATTTCCCCTTAAAAAATGTATATATTTGAAATATAAATGTTTATTACTATTACTATTTCATATATTTCACTGTTTTGGTATATTACTCAGAGTTTGAATGTTATTTTTAATATTTATATTAATGTTATTGGTAAAATATATCTTACTTAATATTATATATAATATTTATATTATTTTAATACTTGATCGGCTTTGACCGCGGTCGAACCCAGTTGAACATTAGCTGGAACTCTACAGTGTTGCGAAAACATGGGTTTTAAGGGGGCAGTAGGGTTTAGGGTTTTGTGGGTATTTTAGTCTTTTTACTTCTTTTTTTTTAGAAAATAAAAATCAAGGCTTTTCAAAACTTGTTCCTAGACAAATTAAGAATTAAAATAAAGTCAAAAACCCGAAAAATCTCGAATTTTGAACATCGAGTGAGAAAACGTGTGATTTTTCAACAATTTCTTCCCTTTTTTTTTTAACAACATACATAATTATAAAATTACTAAAAAAAATCCTTGGAGTTCTCAAATTCGAAAATCAGGCAAATTGGGCCCCACCACAGAGCCCACAACACCTTCAATGCCACTAAAAGCACTAAATGCGACTCGAAGATCTACAAAACTCTGTAGGACCCTGAAATATAGGGTCGGATCATTACAGGATTTTTTATGAAAATGATTTAATCTGGAAGGGTTATATGCTCTCTCTCTTCTACTAATTTTTTTTTTAGATAATCTTAGATCAAAAAATTTAAAAAGGATAAAAACAACTCAAAATAGACAAATTTTAAGAGAAAATAATGTAGAATGGACAAATACTTTTTGTAATTGAAAAACTTACTTTAAACCTCCTTAAAATCATATTCAATATAAAACTCAAGTTGAAAAATGTTAAAATAACAATTTAAAAAAAATTGAAAATAATTAATACTATATCATATCTGCCCATATGAGTCGATATTATACTATCGATAAAATACCTATATAATATATTAATACCTATATGTTAGGTGGAAAAGGGCCGCTAAGGGCAGAAAGACAAAGTTTGTGGTTGAAGGTTAGAATGTCACTAACCTTTTTTCATAAAGAAAATAAATAAAATATACATATTTACATGTGTTGGTTAAGGGGCAAGTCCAAGTAGGATTTTTTTAAAGCTTGGACTGCTGGTCATGTTGGTGGTATGTCACTTAGCAAAATTAGGAAGCCATTATTTTCTGTTTAAAAACTCATAGTCAAAGATTATTTATTGAGATTAATAATTATATAAGATTGGATGAAACGTGTCAACAGCTATATTGAAAAAATATTTTTAACTTTTACTTCCATCAACCGCCTCTATCTTTATTATACCGTTGTGAAAAATCAATCATTTATATATAGATTAAAATTACAAAACTAGATTAATCAAATAAAGCCATTTGCACAAGATATTTCTCATAATTATTACTTTTATTTTAACAGGAAAAAAAAAAGTCTCTTTCTTATAGCTCTAAGAAAGTTCAAAATATTAATACATTGTTATGAAGATTGAGGAATAAGAAAATAGAATATACAAAGCCAATGTCGATGTTAAGACCTAAGGTTGAAATATCGGCCGATACATATCGTATCAGTCGATATGTATCGGTATTTTAATACCGAACGATAACGGCCGATACGATATGTATCGGCCGTACATACCGAATATCGGCCGATATTCGGTCTGAAATATAGGTCACAATATCAGCTGATATTCATAAATATCGGTATTTAAAAAAAATTATTATTATTTTTTTTAAATACCGATACGGTTTTTACACGGTTTTTTGCAGTTTTTAATGGTTTTTCGCGGTTCACGGTTTACTGCTTTCACGGGTTCTTGCAGTTTTTGAGGTTTTTTGTTTTTTTTTGCAGTTCATCACGGTTCGTCACGGTTTTTTCACGGTTCCGATATCGGAGGAGAGAGAAAATGTCGATATCGAGAGGAGAGATAAAATTATCGGCCGATATATCGGTTTTGCCGTTTTTTCAACCCCTGGTTAAGACCATTGATATTATATATGGCTATATTGGTTATTACTTGATACCATATGCATGTCGTATTAAATATACAATGTGTATCGATATATCTATCGATAATGGCCAAATTTAAGAGGCACTTTATGAGGAATTTAATACAATGAAGCTGTCATTTTATCTCCTTTATATGTATCTTAACCATTAAATCAAATGTCATAAAATAATTTATTTTGATCTTAAAAATAAAAATAAAAATTATTTCTTTTGATCTTAGAAAACCAATATCAATTTCTATACTAATAATGGAGCCGTACTTATCATGGCTCATCAAAATACAAAAATACTTGAACGACCAACTTCCCGTTTTTAAAGAAGAAATGTATGTCAGTTTTTCAGAATTTAAGTAATTCTATGGGTGAGTCTATTATCTCTAGAGAATACTAAGGTTAGGTCATGATTGTTTAAATCTATCACCTCACGTTTCCTAAGACGGAAGACAACCGGTTGAGTTAAACTTATATGGGTCTGAGAAACCACGGGATAGCATAAAACCTTCACGAGTGAGTCCACTACTCTTAGACCACAGCAAGATTAGGTCATGAGAGAACCTGCAATCTCCCATTTTGTGAGACGGGAAATTACCAATTGAACTACACCATAGGTGAATTATGTATCTCTGTTTTGCAGCCAAATGTGTTATCTTTTTTTTCTTTTTCACCTCTTTTCCTTTTTATTTTTTAAAAAATCCTCTCGTTGCCTATTCTTTCTATATATGTAGAAAGGTTTTGTTTAAAATATTTTTAAATTTTATGATGCAGCGTGGACAGGATCGGGTACAGAATAGGGACGGGTGGCTCAGTTAAAGTGACAAGTAAATGGAATTAGGTGGGATGTTGAAATGGTGTAATGGAAATAATGGGATTTGGTTGAATTATTTAATGGAATAAATGGATAAATAGGTTAATAGAAGGGTCAATGGCAGTTTGGTAAATTAGGAAAGAAAAGGCTAATGAGTTAATTAAAGCACCGAGGATTGTTGGGAACGGTGGTGATTAAGTGGGTCAAAGGAGGATGTTTGGCACAAAGAGTTGGAATGTAAGATGATAGGACTAAAGAAAGGAGAGGGTAAACAATAATCTGTAAAAATACATTCACTAATTTGGATTTTAAAGAAAAACCTAACTATAAAACTAGCAAATAGATCTTAAACAAAAGTCAAAAAAAAAAAAAAAAACTAAAAATGGAAGCTTCTTCATCTGTGGAGGATGGTTTTCTATTTCTTTTTTCTCTTCAAATCTGGTGCTACATCACTTTACAATCTAAATAAATCTTCATTCATATATTATTGATCATTTATTACTTTTATTCTATTATATATTTAATGGATAATTAGATTAAGTACTTTAAAAAAGTTATTTTAAATATATTATAATTAAACAGAATTTTAGGACAATTATAAAATAAATAACAATTTATTCTTTTGACAATCTCATAAGCTGAAAAATCTAGAAGTGGCAAAGCACATTTATAAATATAAAAATGTTGACAAATTATTCAGTAATTTACTGCACTTGGTAGTGGAAGATGATGATTTCATTTCTAATAATGTGTACAAAGACAATAACACAAGAGAGAAGACAAAAGTAAGATAAAAAGGAAATAGTCGAATAAAATGACTTACGCGCCATCGCTGATTCATTTCTAATGTCATTTACTCATAATCACATTCAGAAAAGTCAATAGTCCCAACAGAAATTTCCATTGTACGAACCGACTACGACGGAATCACGACTTATTTTAAACGCCGTTACTGACTGATAATCCCAATTATTCAACGTTCTTCTTTTTAAAATTTCCACGCATAGATACGTAGGAACTGACGCACGACCAGAATGACGGAACACACACCTCACTTTCCGTCAGCCTTTGTCAACGAAGTGACCGTCACCTTCGAACCCAGCAGCAGTGTGCCTATCTCCGCCGCAAATGAGTCGTAACGGAGGAAGAACTCCGCCACCAAAAGCCTCCCTATCAAGATGACAAAGTCTTTACCTGCACACTGCTTGTTTCCGAGCGTTGGATTCTCCGTCTCCGGGCCGTTAGACCAGAATACATACTTGAGCAGCTTCGCTCCGTCTCCTACGAACCGGTCTGGTATATATTCCTCCGGGTTATCAAAGACCCTTGCATCTTTTGTCGCGAATGGCTGGAAGCCGAAAAGCATCTCACCCTTTTGGACTTTAAAGGCGGCGTCGTGGCTCTCAATGATCAGATCCCTCTTAGCCTTCCCGTACTGGAACATGACGGGAGGCTCGATCCTAAGCGCCTCATACACGACCGATTTCGTCAACGGCATGCTCTCAATTGCAGACAGAGTTACACTTCCACCGTTGGAATTGACGGCGCCCCTGACTTCATTTGCAAGCCGACGGTGCAGTTTCTCACCCGCCAACGCGATATATTTCAAAATTCCAGGGAACATGACTTTCATCCCACCGTAGGTGTTGAAGCATGTGGCAAAGAGGACGTTGTGGCAAGCTTCGTCTCTCTTCAGGCCTAATTTCTCTGCCTCGTCCAGGACAGGTGCTGCGGCCTCATAGAAGAAGTCGTACAGCTTCTTGTAGTCAGATTTGACGAGGAACGGAGGGAGGTGGATGGTGTGGAGGAAGAGTTCCTCCACGAGCCTGGGCAGACCGAGTGTCACGAGCGGATGAAGCTGGAAGAGAAGCCACTTGGCTGCCTTCGTGGGCCCGTCGGACCCGAGCTTGCTCGCTGACGGGTTGGCACCGAAGTAGGCTTCTGCAAGGTAATTAAAGGCGTGGATATCGTTGAGGGAATTAAAATCTGCCTTCCCTTTATTCAACAGCTCGCTTTCTAAGCTGTCAAAGAGGGAGGAGAAGCTGGTGTGAAATTGAGGGATGAAATAGTTGCGACGTGAAGAGAGGAGGTTGAAGAGGAGCTGCTTGACCTTGGCGTGGGTAGGCTCAGACGGGTCGAGATAAGAGAGGACTCGGTATCCACCAGTGAGGGAGGTGGAAGGCATGTAGGTGCCGGTAAAGACGTTGCGCTTCTCGACTTTGGAGACGTCGAAGAGCACCTGAAAGGAAGCAGCGTCCAGAAGGACGACAACCCTTGGATCCCGCGCCATGAACGGGCCGGGTGGCATGTTGGATCGGAAGACCGTCGTTCCGTACTTCTGGACTCGAGTACTGAAGAAATTGTCTCGACCCTGATTATAGTAGTAGTCTAGTCGGTCTTTAATGGCCCCTATGAATGGGAGACCATATCCTCCTGGTATTTCCCGTATGGGTAGTTTTGTTGGTGTGTCTTCCTTCTCAGTCGAGATTGGTTCGACTCTGTTTGAAGACATGGTTGGTTGCTCTTCTTCGTCTTCTCCTCTCTAGGGTTTTGATGGCAAGAAAACCAAGGCTGGAAAGTCTGTTTCTTCTTCTTCTTCTTCTTTTATCTAAGGTTTTGATGGAAATGCAGATCTAGTGAATGCGAGTGAGGAGGAACAAGAGAAGGGGGGCTTATATATAGGCAGAGAGAGAGAGAGACCGACCAGGGAAGGGAAGCGAAGGGAAGGGAAGGGAAGGGATTATTTGGTCACAAGACACGTGGTAGTCTTGCAGTAGGTGGCGCAGTATGCCAAGAGAAGAGAACAAAACAATGGCATGGCAATTATGCCCTAGAAAACAAGGCGATAAGACGACAACCAAGCCTCATAATTCATAGAATCATGAATGAAAACGTTGATAATGTGATGATTACAAGTTGTGGGTACAAATTGCCCTTTGTGAGATAAATTGTCGGTTCCCCAGTGAAAGAATCCAAATTTCGATTTAAATATGAAATTTTAGTTAAGTTTTTTTAAATTTGAGATCGGTCGAAATATAATATTAAAAATATTGATAATTTTTAAATTTACATTGGCCAATAATTATCATATTTTATCAAATTTTGAATTTTTCTCTTAAATTTCAAAAAATGTAGTTTATTGAATTTTTTTCTCTCCCAAAAGACTGAAATTAATTTTGATTAAAATCTATACGTCACTGTAGCATAAGCTCGAACTGAAGCGTTTAAGTCCTTAAGAGGATGGAGTATTTTATGATAAAAAGTTATATAATTAAATAGATATCATGGAAGCTAGCTCAGTGTCAAAATTAGAATTTATTGAATCAAGTTACTTTTTATTTTTAAAAATTAAAAATAAAATATTAGATTTTTTTTTTATACAATGACCAATTCGATACTGAAAATACATCAATTGATTATAAAAAAGGTTGGGTCTAACTTTAACAACAATTTAGATTCATTATAAACTGGTTGTTGAATCTTGGCTGGGCTCTTGTACTTGGGCACAAACTCTGACCACCTGTAGTTTTTCCTTGTTTTAAAACTAAACTATTTATTAAACTTTTTTTTTACAAATTGGTATAAGTCAAACCACTTAATTATTTACTATTATTGTATTTGCTAATTTAGTAATTTTCTAGTTATTTGTATTTCTGTTTCTCCATTAATAAAATAGGCACAATATTATTTCCTTCAATTTTACTTGTGGCAGAACCTGATTGCCGGTCAAACTCTATTAGGTAACATTTCTTCTTTGAATCTTAAATTCTGCACTAACAACTTTCTATTTTTTTTCTTTGTCATGAAGTCTTTAGATTTTTTGTCTGACCCGAGTTGTAGGCTTCTTTGTTGCTCTCGTTGTGGGTTCAATTTTATGTATTTTTTGGGATTTTTGCCCCTCAACTTACCCTTTAGCTAAAAAAAAAAATAGACACAATATTATTATTTTACATAACATAAGTTTTGTAAAGAGATTTTCTTCAAACCTGTGAGTGAAAGCAAGCTACCTCTATTCAACAAATTTGTGGTCAAGTCAATAACATGCTCTAGGTCGACGCCAAGTGTTTTGAGTTGGTTAAAGATAGAGGGGAACCAAGACCCCCTAATAAAGCGTGGAAAATTATTTCTCTAGAAAGTTTATTGACCCGCAAATAAAGCATGGAGAATTATTTCTCAAGAAAGTTTATAAAAAACATTTCCATTAACTTAATAAGCCAATTTAGTCAATTACATTTAAGAAAGTTATAATCCTTATTTGGACTCAACCAATTTACTGAAGGGCTCCATCCACTTTTCCATGCTTAAATGGTTCACACAACTCAGTTATTTATTATAAAATTAACTTGACTGGAGATGTGAATGGGTCACACTATGGTCACGTTAAGTATAGTAAATTTGCATCCACTTAGAATTTATTGAATTTCGATTCGAAATCAGATGCTGTTGAATCTGTAAATATAAATCCCAACTTGCATCCATTTATTCTCAAATTCAGATTTGAATCAGATAATCTAAAAGTAGAAAGAATGACCACTGTCCTTAGTTCTGTACTCAATATGTGTAGATTGAAAGATTTATACACACTCTAAAGATTAAGCAATAGGACGTCTGAAAAGTTTGATTTGAAGAAAAAACACTATACAAATCATACCAAAAACGAATGGATGTTGGATTCATATTTAGACTCGGATAAAAAAAAAAGCAGATTTATAGTTAGCCTCCAAAACCACTTATTACAAATTGGATGATTTTGAGTTTAGGATATCCACTTTCATCCCTGAACCTGACCCAAGCGGTTTTTGATGATTTCTCATCTCTACTTGATTCCATTGAATTACCATAAATACCTACATAAAACAATGACTGAACTCTTTTTTTTTTTTAAAAGGAAAAAAGGTGTTAAATAGACTATCAATGAGAAGGTACCCATGTATTTATACACCATACATCCTGAAGATACTAAGGTAATGTGGGACTATGCTAAACTGCTAACACTCTCCCTCAAAGTCAGGACTAGAGACATCGGCTCCCTCCCTTTATGCAGAGCTGGAGGCACGAACCCGACTATATTAAGTTTCTAATACTCTCTCAATGTCAAAACTGGAGACACTCGGCTCTTCCCCTCCATGCAGGGTTAGAGATACGAACCTGACTCATCCGTGTAGTACCCTTGACTCTGATACCATGTTAAACTCGAGTAGAACTCACCCTTGAAAATCGACTATCGAGGAGAGAGTGTCCATGTGTTTATACACCTCACATTCTGAAGGTCCCGAGACGATGTGAGATTATGCTAAGAAAAGGAACGATCCTCAATATATTTTGTAGAAAAGATAAAAGTGAGAAAAATTTTGGGTTTGACAATTTAAATTACTAAAAGTTTGTGAGAAAAATAAGTGAATTTTTTTAAAAAACTTGAAAACAAACATATTCTAAATTAATAGGAGCCCAACCTTGGCGCCACTTTTTGATGGAACCATGTCGATTCCAATGATTAGTCTGGGTTTAAATGGCTCCATCTTCATTTGTGTTGTTGGATCCATTACGGTGCCCATCTTGGTTGCATTTATACATGGACTGAAAAAGTAAAAAGTGATTTAAGTGATGATGATTTATTCTTTTTTTCCAAAGCTCTAATTATAGCAACTATTTCAATTATTTGTATTTTTTTATTTTTTTAAAAATTTAAACAAAATTCCAAATTGAAATGAGCTGATATAAACTAAAAATTTACTTTATTAGACAAATATCTCAATTTGCTATAGTAATTTTAATGTCTCCAAGAACACAAAGACACCAAATTTGTATATTAATAGGTGGCCGATTATATAAAAAAAAATGACAGATATTCTTTCTTTTTTTAATTTATTTAGACATTACTTTGCTTCGATCATATGGTGGATTATCTTCATTGACTTGTTCCCCTACCTTAGAGGGCCAGCATTATATTAAAAAGAGTAAGTGGCATTTTATGTAAATAAAATAAAATTATATACTGGTTTAAAAATGAAGTTTGAACCGTTAGATATAATTCTTCTCAAATGGACGGTTGATGCCATCATCGGCTGACATTTCTAACTCACTTCTCCTTATGTAGAAGGCAGATGACATTAGTCATGATCCCATTTTATACTTGGCTATTAGGTTTGTTCATTATTATATAAAATTACTTGCCAATTCATTTTAGAGTTGAAGTGTATAATTGAATTGGACAAATTATTTTTACGTGTGAATATCGATCTACTAGATCCACTCCTTGTTTGATACTTTGATGTGAAGGGACAGCTACCCATCCCATCATGTGTCCATCATGTGTCTTATTAGATAAGATGGTGATATGAAAAGAATTTTATTTAAATACAAGGTCCACTAAAATTATTTTGATGAATCAAATCACATTTTTTAAAACTGCATAGTTTAGAATTTTAAAATAATTAAACCAATCAAATTATATAGAGATTGAAAATCCTGGCACTTGATTGATTTATAAATATTTACAATATTAAAATAACCTCATCTTCACTAAAAGATTAAGTATCAAATTTATAATATTTATACATTAATTCATCTTTAAGACTAAATACTAGAGTGTAAGATAGTATGCTTAATTTTAAGACCTAAAAAAAATATATTATTGAAATCAATCAAATTATGATTTATAATAATAATAATAATATAAAATAACTAATTTTTAAATTGATTTATAAATCTTATTATATTTACACTTTTATATAAATCTATCAACATTAGTCAAATAGATTCATCATGAGGCCACCAATCAAAAGTATTTGTATTTGAATTTAGTGGAGTGGGATGTGATGGGCTCAGACTTTCATGAACTAATCTGGTGTGTTAGGATAAGAGTGGTGTGTTAGGATAAGAGGTATTATCAATTTAGGATTTTCATGCTGAGTTTCTTTTATTTTCCAACACGTAATTTTTTTAAAAAAATTATCATTTAATTGAAAATAAATGATACTTTATATTTTAAAAATAAGATATCCAAATAATAAAGAAATAATAATATCTCAAATGACTATGGATAATGTATGCTGTAATAATTTATGGATAATGGTTTATATTTTTAATAATAATCAGCAAATATTAAATATTACCATCTTAATGCGGAAATCAATGGTCACGAGGAGCATGTGGGACAAAGTTTGACACGTTAACACTGTGGATGGGATGGGCTCGAAAACCACAACTGTCGGTTTCCTATCTTAATTTTTGCACCACAAACGAGGCGATAGAAATTTTTAGGTAAACCTATAACTATGACAGGCTTTCCAATCCCCATGCAGCACCACACAAATAAATTAGAGGGAGACGACTGAGATCTCTTGGAGGACATCGTCCAACGGACGACAAATCAATTTTCAAGTGCACGTGAGGGGTATTCACACCAAAATCTACTGAATTTTTTTAAATTTGAATTTATTCTAGATTGATCTGACTATTGAACTAAAATTTATATAAATTCGAGGGATTTTTTTTTGATGAAAATATCTTTAAAATTGTATTATCGGTTGAATACGCCGGCAAAAACTAAAATTAAATAGTTATCTTTCAGACCCAAATTCAATTATTTTTTTAAACTGAAGTACCATGTACTGTTTCTTCCTATCTTAATTTCTTAGGCTTGTTTTAGGTGAACCTTTCACAATTTCCATGCAGCATCACATAAATAAAACAGTTGGGGACGATTAAGACCTTTCGGTTTTCAAGTGCACATGAATTCACACCAAAATCTACTGAATTTTTATAAATTTGAATTTATTCTAGTTTGATCGGACTAACGGGTAATAATCTCGACTGATAAAAATGATTTTTTTAAAAGAAAAAGAAAAGTAAAAGAGAGAAATTTCTCATATCTGACTATTAAATTAAAATCTATATAAATTTATAGGATTTTTTCTGGTTGAAAATGCTTTAAAAATTGTATTATCCGTTGAGTAGGTCTGCCGTCTGCACAAATTGAAGTTGAATAGTTGTCTTTGAAATCCACATTCAATAACTTTTTAGACCAAATTGCTCCACTCACAGAGGGCACTTACGAATGCCGACGGTAAAGGCTATGAGAAGGTACCATGTATTATCTTTTTACTATCTTAATTACTTAGTCTTTGTTGTAGGTGAACCTTTAACTTTGACAGATTTTCCCAATTTCCATGTAGCATCACACAAATAAAACAGTGGGGACGATTAAGCTCTCTTAGGTAACATTGTCTCACTGTCGATTTCGGTTTGGAGATGTCTTGAAATCTTATAGATTTTAGATGCATTGCATGTTATGAAATTTCACGGATTTTAAAATTTTGAGTAAAGTTATTGATTGCATTAATGAAAGTCTTAAATGACAGTCAGGTTCAAAAATTAGAGATAGATAAGTATCGGTCGATATTTTTACCTTTGATTTAAATTCCATGTATTGAAGTTATTTTTGAGTCATAAAATAAATAGTGGAGGTGTAAGTCTTTATTAAGTAATGACTATTTATTTTTATTTTTAAAAAAAAAGACTTTTCAATGAAACAAACTTTCGAAGTTAAAATTATTTAAAATCTCTTATTTACCTTAATAAAATTATTATGTCTAATGATTTAATATATTATCACAATAAACTGAATCACCTTCAGCCAATTATATCATATCTTAGTTTCCGACAAAAGATAATAGATTTTATGATGCCCTCAGATAAAAATTTGATTTGATTTGGCGGTCCCATTCATCATAATTCATAAATGCTTCTACCTCTCCCTCGTGAGGGCCCACCGCCTTACTTTAAGAAAGCATATTAGAGGAGAAATCACATATTTATCACATGCTTAATCTTCGAGTAAAATTCATATTTTAGTCATGCAAAGTGATGAAATTACTTTAGAATCATTATCATTGTTAATCCCCTTTTTATTAATTTAATGGTTGGTAAGAAACATGCAGCATTTGTTGTGATTTTGATAATAAAGAATATTAAATTTGTCTTTTTATCTAATAGTTATTATTGTTATTAAATAAAAAACTTTAATTAATGTCTTTATAAACAAATTTCTGAATATATTACAAGAGAAATAAAAAGTAATTTGTCTTTCCACACCACACAAAAGTGATGCTCGTAATAAAATTGTTAAATCAGTCAATTCGAAATCCAATTATGGATTCAGATGATCTTTTTCAGCTTTTATATGGAAATTTCCTTTTTTTTTTATTATAAATTAATCATTTCGTAATCTGTGCCACCGAACTCGTCCAGCATCTCTTATCCTGAATTACTGACAAGGTGAGGATTGAAACTGGGTGCTGCTTTGGCTGCATGCATTTAGCATAGATATGCGTAACTTTTTAATATATTAATATAATTTAAGATAATATAATATTTGAAAAAATATTTTTTATATATACAAGGTAAATTATATAATTTGTGAAATTTAATAAATATATATTAATATATTAATAAAAACTCCTATAGTCATATGAATCCGTTTTGAATCCGTTTTCATTCGACACGTATGTCTTTCATTACCGATGTATTGAAGCATAGAATTCATAAAATATCAAGTAATTTCAATAAAAAATGTGAACGATTTTGAAATTTTGAAATATTAATCAATACTATTTCTCTTAATTTTATTAAAATAACGTGTAGAGGTTGGTCTGACGGCTCAGAACTCCAATAAATTGTGAGAGGTTATGGATTCAAATCCAATATTAAAGATAGCGTAGGATGAAATATCTATCCATATTAACTGAAATGTATGAAATATCATTTTCCGCTTTTGAAAATTATAATGTAAAGTTTTCTTATTTAGAAAACTTGCTATTTGAATATTAAAGTATTGATCATATGTTTTTTTTTTATGAAAGTATAGAGAATGATGAAAATAATGACTATATAAAATTTGAATTTTATAAGATTATATTAGTTGTCTGATTTTAGAGTTTTAAAATTTAATTGTTATAAAATCATTTATTGTCAAGTTAATCTCAGGATCAGATTGAAGAATTTTCTTGATAGTTATCCTCTATATAATTTTCTATTCATCTCACCGAACTATATGAAACCCATTTATGATAAATGCACAATGTTTTCATTGAAAATAGGAATCAAATCTCTCTATAGTTATTAGTTGAATTTTTTCCTTAATGTAAGCAACTCGATTGGACAATTCACTCATCTTTCCATGTCTCTAAAACGATGATAAATATAGTCTTCTAGATTATTGGCTCAATCACCCTAATTTTTAGTATTTTTCTTAGCAGGAGGTGATACATTTTGGAATAAATATAATTTATTTAAAATGAATTTTTTAACTCGTCTCTTTCAAATTACTTTATTAAAAAACTATACCATCAAAGATTCCATAACTTATTACATTTTTTTGTACGGTACGCCTTGTACGACTAATCTTCACGATAAATATAAACCTCTTAATTTATTCACACTAAATAAATTTAATGAAAAGTGATTATTTAAAATTAAACATGAATCAAACACAAGATTTTTTAGTGAAGCAGTCAGTACAATTGTGCGGCAATAGTTGTTGACAAAAGTTTTGAAACAAAAGCATTTGGATTTATAGTTTTCATACTAACATCATCACAACTTGATTACTAACAAATTCCAGGCTTTCTCGTATTTACTGAATTTTGCAATTGATTATTTGATATTACTTGTTTGTCTTTTTAGAAGTAATTAGAAATAATTTTAATGGACATAGTGTTAAGGTGAGTGGTAGATCACTTTAACAGGCCCAGTTGTTAATGCGTAATATTTTTTATTTTGGTAAAACTTGCATTCTAAATTTATAAAATGGATACTAGGATTTTCAAGATTTAATATAAAGTAATCTCTTTACTCTATATAAAAAGAAATAGTTTAAGATGACTATTTAATGAATCTTGACCTTCTGTTAATTAAACGATGACATAAAAAAGAAAAGAAAAAAGTCCTTCAAAAATAGCTTCAAATAGGATAAAAGATTTTAGAATGGAATTTGAAGAGTGTGAAGAACTCAATCAATTTTATTGTATGATTATCTAAAAATTGTATAAAAATTGACTAAAGAATAGAAAATGAGAATTTTATAATTATTTGCATTATTTTTTAAAAATATTTTTTTGTAAAATATAAATTAAAAAATATTCATTATATAATTTTGTACTAATATCATTTACAGTCAGTCAGCGTCTACTTCTTGCTAATATATTTCATCAGTTAACGCCTTTACAGTGATAATCATATGAATGCTGCTTTTCTTATAAATTGGATTTTATAAACATTCATTCACTTTTCGTGTTAACAGGTGAAACTTTGTCAATTTAGGGTTGCAATTATAAATTCAAGGGGCGGGCAGCTTTTAGGTCTTACATGTGATATTGACGGTCGCATCAAAATAATTCGACCTTTAAAATATGGTGATTGTAAATGTGGAACACATTATTATATTTTTCATTTTCATTCGGATCGTGACACATTTTTCTTGTGACAGATTCGTATTTATACAAGGTTATAAAGATCTCTTTATCATCATAGAAGCATGGAACCTACTAGTATCTAAGAAAGTTTTGATGGATTCCCACGTGCCAAACATTTTAGTTTTTAGGAAATCACTTCCTTCAAATAAGGGTTGAAGAGATTCATAGTTTTTCAGAGTATTATCATGTATGGCGATACATATTATATTGACTATATGCAACAGTTCTCAGTCGAAATAGCCGATATATCGGAGAGATATATCAGTCCGATATCGGTCGATATTCATAATATCAGTATTTTTTTAAAAAAAAAAATCAAAATAGTGGTAGGCCCGAGTTGATATCTTGACCGATATTGGCCAATATTCAAAATATCAGTCGAAATTATCGTTTTCAATTTTTTTTTTAAAAAAATCAGCTTTCTTTTGGATTTTTATTTTTATTTTTATTCAAAAAAAATAAAATAATAAAAAATACTGATATTAAAAAATAAATACAAAAGAGGAGAGAGAAATTTATCGATTGATATCTCGGCTGGGCGAATTTTTCACCCCTGCTTCAAATCCTAACTTTCTTGGAAATTATTTTGATAACATTGTTTTCAATGGTTGCCTCGCACGTTAAATTGTTTATGCAAGATGGACTCTGAATTGAATTAGAGAAAAGATATTGTGATAAATTTTAAAATCATTTTACACGATTTTTTTTTTAAATAGAAGGTTAAGATCATGAGAATAAAATAATAATTAAAAGATAAAAATAGTAAAATAAATTATAAGAGAGAGATTCTTATAATTTTAATATGTATTAAGTCATGCATCGGACCCATATGCCAAGTTATTTGTTTTAATAATGGTGATAGTGATAAATTTCAAAAGTTCAATTTTTCTTACCTACAAATAAATTTAGTGCAAATGCCTCCATGAGCCCCATGTGGGCCTACATTGATGGGTAGATTTGAAAGACTTTGACATGTATATGAGTAATTGAGTTTATAAATTTTTATCTTAATTGGATAAGATAAGTCGAGAAGGACATCCCTCGAGGAAACGAGGGAAGAACTCTTTGTCTTTGATCACTACAAGTTTAGAATGAAACCAAGGGTCAAAAATTCGGTCGAATTGAGATTTCGGCCGATTTTATGTATTGGCCGAGATTCTTTCTCTTCAAAATATTTTTTTTTGGAAATCTCAGTGGCTTTTTTTTTGAAAAAATTATTTTAAAAAAATAAAAAAGGTGTTTTTTTTCTAAAATAAAAAATATATATAAATATAAGCTGATATTCATCTGATATGGGCAAGTATCGGCCAGGCCCACAACCAATATTCTTTTTCCTTTTTTAAGAAAAAAGAAAGAAATCAGTCGATATTCGACTGAATCTTTTTATCTCTAACCAATACTTATCATGTCGGGAGAGATTTATACCCCTGAATGAAACCATCCAATATGGACTACAGGTTGATGCGTTTAATGCATTTGGACCCTCATTGCATAGATAGTAATCTTCCAAGGCAACAACATGAAGGAGATTAACACATTCACTACATTTCATCCAAGTCTATGTGGAAGATCCTCATTGGTTGACTAAATGAAGGAGTCCTACTTGCAAGCCGTTTATTGGATGTTCGGATTCTCTCTCCTCTACATCATCATCCTAGGTTACATCATCCTAGGTGGCATAAACTATAGTATGAATGCACTTGGAGATCGAATCTATCAAGAACAAACAAGTGGCTTGGAATCTTCATTAATTCTCTCACAACTTATGCAATTAACTTGGATGCCCATGGATGAGCCATCCATGATGATGTGGGTGTCTCCCATTGGTGGGTCACAATATAAATCCTAGGTGGAGACTTCCTATTGGTTAGATTGTATGCTCTTTGCTTTCTTTGGTAAGATGGCATGACAAACCATCGAACCCATGTATACAATTCACACCAACTAGCAAATAGTGGACGTTTGTAAGGGTTTGAAGCATTAAGTTGTGGTGTTGAGCCTTGTGCACTCGAGTGATGAATTGAATTGAAAAGTTTTTCAATTTGTGGTATCCTTTTCAATTTTAAAATTAACAAGATATCGCCTTCACGACTGCATATTGCTGATATACTTTTAATTTTAATAGAAAATATTTTTTAAACTAGTATAATTGCATATCGCCGAAATATCACCGATACAAATATGTATCACCAATATATCAATATTTAACTGTATCATTTTCAGACCAACATTTTTACCCTACACGTGAGGAGTTACTTAACAGGAATTCATAAAGAAACAAGAAAAGCATAAAATCATTTTTTGGTTGTATAGACAAAAAAAAAAATCTATCATCTTTAAATTATTTAGGAAAAAAAGAGAGAAGATACTAGTGCCATCAGTGGTTAGGCACTACAGTGGTTTGGCCTCACTGGCCAAGCCCACATAGAGACAAGCTTGGATCTTACAGTATATAGTATATACAATAGGCAATTACTATTGGCTTGGAACTACATTTAAAAAAAAAAGACATTTACTTGGAGATGGATTCTTTCTCACTGTCAATTTCTTCTATTATATAAATATAACATGAATTTACATGTTCAATTTGAAGTATTATTAACCTTGATGTACTTTAGGAATAGTGAATTCATCTGTAGAGATTTTTATAAAGTTGTGTCTGAATTTTTCACACATTAATTTAAAAAAAAAAATTTAAGTGTTAGTTATTCGTGCCACCTTGACCAGCTGAGTTTATCAAACTGATTAAAACCTTCAAAATCACCGATACCAAATTGATAAAAGCTTGGAAAGGCCAATAACTAATTTATCCTATAAATGATGATCAGTTGAGACAATTACTTTTAGATAATTTTAAAATTTATATAAGACAAATAATTTGAAACACAAGTAAATTTTATGACGTATGATTCATGCCTCAGATAAAAAATTGATTTTGATTTGGTCGGTCCCATTCATCATAATTCATAAATGCTTCTGGTCCCTCATGAGGGCCCACCGCCTTACTTTAAGAAAGCATATTAGAGGAGAAATCACATATTTATCACATGCTTAATCTTCGAGTAAAATTCATATTTCAGTCATGCACAGTGATGAAATTACTTTAGATCATTATCATTGTGAATCCCCTTTTTATTAATTTAATGGTTGATAAGAAACATGCATCATTTGTTGTGATTTTGATAATAAAGAATATTAAATTTGTCTTTTTATCTAATAATTATTATTAAATAAAAACTTTAATTGATGTCTTTATAAAAGAATTTCTGAATATATTACAAGAGAAATAAAAAGGAATTTGTCTTTCCACCCCACACAAAAGTGATGCTTATAATGAAATTGTTAAATCAGTCAATTCGAAATGGATTCAGAGGATCTTTTTCAGCTTTTATATGGAAATTTCCATTTTTTTTCTTTTTTTTAATTATAAATTAATCATTTCGTAATCGGTGCCACCGAACTGGTCCAGCGTCTCTTATCTTGAATTACTGACAAGGTGAGGATTGAAACTGGGTGCTGCTCTGGCTGCATGCATTCAGCATAGATATGCGTAACTTTTTAATTTATTAATATAATTTAAGATAATATAATATTTGAAAAAAGATTTTTTATATATACAAGGTAAATTATATAATTTGTGAAATTTAATAAATATATATTAATATATTAATAAAAACTGCTATAGTCATATGAATCCTTTTTCATTCGACACGTATGTCTTTCATTACCAATGCATTGAAGCATAGATTCATAAATTGTCAAGTAATTTCAATAAAAAATGTGAACGAATTTTGAAAATTTTAAATATTAATCAACACAATTTCTCATAATTTTATTAAAATAAACGGTAGGAGGTTGGTTTGACAGTTCAGAATTTCAATAAACAGTAAGTGGTTATAGGTTCAAATCTTACTCTCAATATATAATGATCATTCTTCAATGATTTAATCAAATTTTCTAAGAGACCTGAATAACTTAGACTTTAAAAGAAAAATCATTAAAATAAAAATACCAGATACCTCTAGATCTATTAAAGATGGCATAGGATGAAATATCTATCCATATTGACTGAAATGAATGAAATATCATTTCCCGCTTTTGAAAATTATAATGTAAAGTTTTCTTATTTAGAAAACTTGCTTTTTTTTATATTTTTTTTTTTTATTTATGTGTGGAAAATCTCGGGATACCCAACGTAAAATCTTTATGAGTGGACCTCTACCCCCAACTCCGCAAGACATACCAAAGTTAAGTCTATTTGAATATTAAAGTGTTGATCATATGTTTTTCTGATAAAAGTATAGAGAATGATAAAAATAATGACTATATAAAATTTGAATCTTATAAGATTATATTAGTTGTCTGATTTTAGAGTTTTAAAATTTAATTGCTATAAAATCATTTATTTTTAAGTTAATCTCATGATCAGATTGAAGAATTTTCTTGATCGTTATCATCTATATAATTTTCTATTCATCTCACCGAACTATATGAAACCCATTTATGATAAATGTACAATGTTTTCATTGAAAATAGGAATCAAATCTCTCTGTAGTTATAAGTTGAATTTTTTCCTTAATGTAATCAAGTCGATTGGACAATTCACTCATCTCTGTAGTTACTTGTTTGTCTTTTTAGAAGTAATTAGAAATAATTTGAATGGACATAGTGTTAAGGTGAGTGGTAGATCACTTTAACAGGCCCAGTTGTTAATGCGTAATATTTTTTATTTTGGTAAAACTTGCATTCTAAATTTATAAAATGGAGACTAGGATTTTCAAGTTTTAATATAAAGTAATCTCTTTACTCTATATAAAAAGATATAGTTTAAGATGAGTATTAAATGAATCTTGACCTTCTGTTAATTAAACGATGACATAAAAAAGAAAAGAAAAAAGTCCTTCAAAAATAGCTTCAAATAGGATAAAAGATTTTAGAATGGAATTTGAAGAGTGTGAAGAACTCAATCAATTTTATTGTATGATTATCTAAAAATTGTATAAAAATTGACTAAAGAATAGGAAATGAGAATTTTATAATTATTTGCATTATTTTTTAAAAATATTTTTTTGTAAAATATAAATTAAAAAATATTCATTATATAATTTTGTACTAATATCATTCACAGTCAGCGTCTACTTCTTGCTAATATATTTCATCAGTTTATGCCTTCATAGTGATAAACATATGAATGCTCATTTTAATTATCTCAATTGAAATATTTGTATTTTTTAAGAAACTTTCTATATAAAACTAGCATTTAATGTGATCTTATCTATTTTCAACACACTTTATATTATTCTAATACAAATGAGACAATTATTTTTAAATAATTTTAAAATTTATATAAAATAATTAATTTGAGACAGAGAAAAAGTAAATTAAATTTTATAAACATTCGTTCACTTTTCGTGTTAACATGTGAAACCAGGGGTTAAAAAATTGCTTCGGCCGATATTTTGGCCGATATGCAAATATCGGCCGATAAGTTTTTCTCTCATCCGCTTTTTCCATTTTATTGCATTCTCTCTCCTCTGATATTCAAAACTGTGGAAACCGTAAAAAACCGTGAAAAAGAGTGAAAAATCGTATCGATTTTTGTTTTTTTTTTTAATTTAAAAAATTTTAAATACCAATTTTTATGCATATCGGCCGATATGGTGACTGATATTCGATCTGAATATTGATCATATTGACTCATAATATTTTTGTATAGCCAATACGTGTTGTATCTACCGATATTATTTGACCATGAAAAATGAAAACATATCGGCCGAGCGATATTTCGCTCTTAGAAGAAACTTTGTCGATTTACGGTGGGCAGCTTTTAGGTCTTACATGTGACATTGACCGGCGAGCGAAAGGTGTAAACAGTAGCAGCGGTCGCATCAAAATAATTCGACCTTTAAAATCTGGTGAATTGGTGGTTGTAAATGTGGAACACATTATTATATTTTTCATTTTTATTCGGATCATGACACATTTTTCTTATGACAGATTCGTATTTATACAAAGCTAAAGATCTATTTATCATCATAGAAGCATGGAACCTAGTTTCTAAGAAAGTTTTGATGGATTCCCACGTGCCAAACATTTAGTTTTTAGGAAATCACTTCCTTCAAAGATGAAGATATCAGCTGATATGTTGATTTTTCAGAGTCTTATTGTATAAGTCGATACGTATTGTATTATATAAGTCGATACGTATTGTATTGACTGTACATAATAGTTCTCAGTCGATATGATCGATATATTGATAAGATATATCAGTCCGATATCGACCGATATTCATAATATCAGTATTTAAAAAAAACAAATCAAAACGGTGGTGGGTTCGAATTATCATTTTCAATTTTTTTTGAAAAAATCAGCTTTCTTTTAAATTTTTTATTTATTTTTTAATTCAGGAAAAAATAAAAAAAATCAATATTAAAAAATAAAAAAAAAAAGAAAATTTATCAGTCGATATCTTGGCCCAGGCAAATTCTTCACCCCTGCTTCAAATCCTTACTTTCTTGGAAATTATTTTGATAACAGTGTTTTCAATGGTTGCCTCGCACATTACCAATTCTATCTAATGTCAAATCGTTTATGCAATCGATGGACTCTGAATTGAATTAGAGAAAAGACATTGCGATAATTTTTAAAAGGGGAGCAATTTATACGCGGACAAAATTTTAAAAGGGGACCAATTTAGACTCGGACAAAATAATTGTGCAGACACATATTTTCCCTTTTTTTTTTTTAAATTACCGTGATGTCCTTCTTTTTTTTTTAAATTACTGTGATGTCCTTCTTTTTTTTTTTTAATTACCGTGATGTCCTTCTGCATGATCCGGACGTGAGATGTACCAGTATTATTCCATTCATCCCGATGGTCTGCATCTGGTACAGTATTACTGTATTATTTAAATAATATATTTTTTTTTAAATTTTAAAGTTATTTTTTAAGCACGGTGTATTTTCAAAATTTATCAAATTAAATATCCAGACTAATTACGATAATATAATAAAAATAACTTAAGACTTGAAGATCTTTTGACACTCCCAAATGCTTTAAACACAGTGTTTTATAAATAAAGGTATTCTTCGACTGTGCCGAAAATATATTTGGAAGTGTTTAAAGACCTTAAAGTATTAAAGTATTTTTATCAAGTTATCGTAATTAGTCCGGATATTCAATTTGAAAAAATTTGGAAATACACAATGGTAAAAATATAACTTTAAAGTTTTAAAGAAAATTTTATTATTTAAATAATTTACTGTGCATTACTGTAGCATCGGCAACATAGACCGTTATTTTTTAAGTACTGTGTATTTCCAAAATTTCTCAAATTAAATATACAGACTAATTACGATAACCTGATAAAAATATTTTAAGACTTCAAGGTCTTTTGACAATCTTAAATGTGTTTTCGGCACAGCTGAAAGATACCCTTATTTGTAAAATACTATGTTTTAAGCATTTGGGAGTGTCAAAAGATCTTAAAGTCTTAAAGTATTTTTATCAGGTTATCGTAATTAGTCTGGATATTTAATTTGAGAAATTTTGGAAATACACGGTGGTTAAAAAATAACTTTAAAATTTTAAAGGAGGTTTTATTATTTAAATAATATAGTATTACTGAAGTATATGCAAAACGTCCGGACGAATGGATTTACGCATGAATAATCGTCCGAGATCCGATGATCTGAATGATGGAAAAATGTTCTCATCTCACGTCCGGATGACTCTGACGCGGAAGGACAGTGCGGTAATTTCCACTAAAAATTGCGAATCCCGTGCCTGCAGAAAGAAATTGCCCTTGTCTAAATTTCTCACCATTTTAAAATCATATTACACGATTTTTTTTTTTTAAATAGAAGGTTAAGATCATGAGAATAAAATAATAATAAAAAGAGAAAAATAGTAAAATAAATTATAAGAGAGAGAGATTCTTATAATTTTAATATGTATTAAGTCATGCATGGTACTCATGTGCCAATTATCTGTTTTAATAATGGTGATAGTGATAAATTTCAAAAGTTGAATTTTTCTTACCTACAAATAAATTTAGTGCAAATGCCTCGATGAGCCTCATGTGGGCCTCCATTGATGGGTAGATTTGAAAAAACTTTGACATGTGTATAAGTAATTGAGTTTATAAATTTTTATCTTAATTGGTTAAGATAAGTTGACAAGGGCATCCCTTGAGGAAATGAGAGAAGACCTCTTTGTCTTTGATCACTGCAAGTTTAGAATGAATCCAAGGGTCGAAAATTCGGTCGAACTGAGATTTCGGCCGATTGTTTGTATCGGCCAAGATTTTTTCTCTTTAAAATATTTTTTTTTGGAAATTTCGGTGGCTTTTTTTTTAAATCATTTTAAAAAAATAAAAAGGTGTTTTTTTCTAAAATAAAAAAATAAAATAAATATTGGCTGATATTCGTTTGATATGGGCAAATATCGGCCGAGTCCACAACCAATATTTTTTTTTTTAAAAAAGATAGAAATCAACTGATATTTGGCCGGACCTTTTTATCTCTTGCCAATACTTATTGTATTGCTCGAGATTTATAACTCTGAATGCAACCATCCAACATGGACTACAAGTTGATGCGTTTAATGCATTTGGACCCTATAATGAGCCTGGTCTTGGGCTTGGGTCCAGTCTATATGGCCTTGGGCCTCTCCCAGTCCCAAATGAAGAAGATCCACTGGCCAGTAAGACGTTACAATTTACAAGCAAGCCACTTAAGCAAGCATGTGCTACATGGACTAAAGCAGCTTCAAACTCAAGACAAAGGATCCATAGGTGTGTGCAACATGTGCTCCATTCACCCACATTTAATATGGGCCGTTGGACTCTCTGCCATGGTTGGAGTCTATGCAAGCCGTTTATTGGATGTTCGGATTCTCTCTCCTCTACATCATCATCCTAGGTGGCATAAACTATAGTATGAATGCACTTGGAGATGGAATCTATCAAGAACAAACAAGTGGCTTGGAATCTTCACTAATTCTCTCACAACTCATGCAAAGAACTTGGATGCCCATGGATGAGCCATCCATGATGATGTGGGTGTCTCCCATTGGTGGGTCACAATATAAGTCCTAGGTGGAGCTTCCTATTGGTTAGATTGTATGCTCTTTGCTTTCTTTGGAAAGATGGCATGACAAACCATCCAAACCATGTAGACAATTCACACCAACTAGCAAATAGTGGCAGTTTGTAAGGGTTTGGGGCATCAAGTTGTGGTGTTGAGCCTTGTCTACTCAAGTGATGAATTGAATTGAAGAGTTTTCCAATTTGTGGTATCCTCAAGTTTGTAAATTTTACTTTAATTTCTTGTTTCAATCTTCTTGTTTGAATTAAATGAGTTGTATGCATTTTCCAATTTTAAAATTAACAAGATATCTCCTTGACGACTGCATATTGCTGATATATTTTTAATTTTAGTAGAAAATATTTTTTAAACTAGTATCATTGCATATCGCCGAAATATCACCGATACAAATATGTATCACCAATTTATCAATATTTAACTGTATCATTTTCAGACCAACATTTGTACCCTACACGTGAGGAGTGTGACTTAACAAGAATTCATAAAGAAGAAAGAAAAGCATAAAATAATTTTTTGGTTTATAGGAAAAAAAAAAATCTATCATCTTTAAATTATTTAGGAAAAAAAGAGAGAAGATACTAGTGCCATCAGTGGTTAGGCACTACAGTGGTTGCCAAGCCCACATAGAGACAAGTTTAGATCTTACGGTAGATACAATAGGCAATGCCTATTGGCTTGGAACTACATTTATAGAAAAGAAGACATTTACTTGGAGATGTATACTTTCTCACTGTCAATTTCTTCTATTATATAAATAGCAGCAATTTACATGTTCAATTTGAAGTGTTATTAACCTTGGTGTGCCTTAGGGGTAGTGGACTCATCTGTGGAGGATTTAATAAGACTGTGTCTGAATTTTCCACACACGTTAATCCAAAAAAAAAAAAATTGAAGTGTTAGTTATTTGTGCGACCATGACCAGCTAAGATTATCAAACTGATTAAAACCTTCAAAATCATCAATATCAACTTGATAAAAGCTTGGAAAGGCCAATAACTAGAATCCTATAAATGACCAGTTGAGAATATACAATACTTGCTTAGATCAGTACCTTTCAGCCACAGGTCTCGAAGGGAAGAGCCTAAGAAGAAAAGTTAACAAGGACCACAAGCAAACAATCCCAAGAACTTGCAAGACAACCAACATTGAAACCAGCGCACCGCTTTTTTCTAGTAATTCCGGGGTCATGCTAGATCCTTTCATCGAAAACATCAAGCTCTCAATGAGATGTGCTCCCCTGCTCAGCTGATAGAGCCTATAAACCTGCAAAATTCATTTGGAAGTCAGGAATCAACCCAAGGCTGTATTACATAATGGAAGGGTATTGACAAATCTGGTATTGGCAATTCCTTGGCAAAAAATTAAATTTTGTGAACACCTTCATATATTTGGAAATCCTCATGATGATTAAAGATATTGAAAATGAAAACAATGTGGGTTGCTAACTTATTGATCATTAGTTGTGTTCTTAAATACATGTACATGGTTTTAGTTCTAGACCACTCTTATAGTGGTACCATACCAAGGCCTGCCACATTCATAGGACGACAGTTATCCATCAATGAAACAATTCTGCTGACAATGTAGACAATCCATGGATGAATCTCCAGTTGCATGTCTTCTTAAACATCCATGTCTTCCCTCGAAAGTCCATCAATCAAATTGGTCAAGATTGCCCAATCCACCTTTTCTTTTTGGAGAAATGGTATGTCCATGGTGGATTCACCAATTGAAAGGTGCAACACATGGGCCACCATGCAGGAAGCTTTCAATTCTTGATAAATATTCAGCTGATATTCACCTTTATGATATTGATACCAAAAGATCCTTATAATTCAAAATGAAAGAGAGAAATCTCGTGATAATCTGAGAGTTGTCATTCTATTGGGTGATATTTCTGAAACATCAAAACAGGTTCCAAATATTATCACCTGATTCATTTTTTGAAAGACCAAATTGTTGTGATTTTAATAATACGAAAGAACCTTGTCAAATGTCACAATTGACAGTAAGAAAGGTTGCAGTGCGTGGATGGGTTGTTACCTCAAATATAATAGGGACAAGAGGCCAACAAGATGACCGGTTCCTGTTGAGGCATGCTTCAAATGCCAACTGAGCAGCACATCCAAGTAGAAAAGGAGCCACAGCAACTGCAGCAGGCAGGCCAAGAATTGGCCAAGCTACAGAGACAGCTAGAAGAGGAACAAGCACCTTTACACCCATGGTGAAGAAGGCAGAAGACAAGTACCCTCTGAGGCCTGTGATAAGACTCCATCGCTTTGGACTGAATTCAAGATATGGTTGCTGCACATGATCAGTGACAAGCAGGAATGTGGCTAGGCCAACATAAAACATGACTTCAGAAATAAATGACATCACAATATCTGCAAAAAAAGTGGGCAGATGGGATAATAAGTTTTGTATATGAACTCCAACCATGAAGAACAACAATGGAATCATCATTGTCAATACCTATCAAATAAAAAAAATCTTAAGTAATTTTATACTTTCATAGATGTCAAAGTATCAAACAATGAAGTCACTAAGATATTACATGATGGGACAAATGGCTTCAATGAAGATCATAATGATGACTGGTAGAGGATACTTCAATTTTACAGAGTACGTTTTTTATTTCAATTAAAAAAGTAAATGAACACAAATATATAGAAAAATGATGAGATGAACAGTATAATAACTACATTTTATGCATGTATTAAATCACCAGTCACAAAATTCATACAATCTCAAATCAGCTTCCAATCCACACACGAGTCTTCCCCATCCACATCTTGCTTTAACAAAATGTAAACAATCTAATTGCACGCCTACTAAACATGGGGGAAAACAATGGAAAGACCTGATTCCACCCAAAATGATTATAACCTCACTATCACTGTCAGAATCTTTTTATTATTCAAACCCTATAATAATGTGATGATTCAATCGTAAAATCAACACAATAATGAGGTAGCCCAAAAGATTGAGTATTTCAAACATCTGAAGCCTCTTCTATTGTCAAGGGTTGTGCTTTGCTTAACTTCTTTCAACAGACCAGACACCCACACAAACAAAACCACCATTATCATTAAAAAGAGAAAAAACCAGCATTTCACTTCTATTTCAAAACATACATCTACCAAATTTAATCATCTGGATGGCTAAAGTGAATAATACACATTCTCACCAAACATGAGTATGAAGGAGAAAAAATTATGACATTCTTTCTTTGTCTACAGGACTCCAAAATACATTGTCTTTTAGGATTGTCCATTACCCTTAACTATTCTTTAAGCATCATACTACACTACACTAAAATTGTGCTTCTATCTATATTGTAACAAAAGAACTAAAAGATTTATTTCCCTAAACTACACTCTTACTGCATGATACATCGTATTGCTTATCCTCTCTTTCTATCGACAATAAAATTTCTTTCTTCATCTATTTTATCCTAATCTTCAGATTTAGCTGCTAATTGTTTTGTCCCTTCTTTTCTTCCAAACTCCCAGAAAATTTACTCGACTTCATATTGGACTCTAACGGCAGCTCTCAATGCACAATGTAACCTTCCCAACCAACAGCTTAAAATTCTCCCACTAGCACCTGACCACTTATGCAACATCAAGGAAGACAACCAAATTGTTCTTCGAAGTATCTAACAGCATTGGTTAATGACCAAGGATATACCTGGAAATTATCATGTCAACTTTATGAATTATCAGCCCAGCAACATCTTAAACTGTTCTCTCAATTACAATTTACAAAAACATATATTTAGTCTGTCAATACAGGGTTATCCTGGTTAATGGACCATGCAAAACGTCCACATCACTTGTGTTAGTATACGCACACTTGATTCCATCCATAAGAACCCATATTAATTCTGAACTTATTAGAGAGATCTTTACTAATGCAGTTGCCCTTCTCCCCACACTTTGGAACTTATGGTGGGAGTGGAACAATAGTGTTCAAGAACAAGGAAGAGAGGCTTTCAAATGTGCAGTATGGGCTTCATCTCTTAAAGAGTACAAAGACTTCTCCATTTATGAGATTTTCAGAATGTGGATGGAGTTTATTGGTCTGATGTAACCCTTTATACTGGTTTTGGGCAAGGTGTCATCCATCTCCTTGCTTTTGACTTTGGCTTTGAGATTGTAGTTGTGTGTTTTGGAGGCTTTCTCCTGCTGTAGTATCTTCCTTCAGTGCACTTTTTGTGCCTTAATGAAGTTACCATTTCAAAAAAAAGAAAGAGCACAACATCTTTATTTAAAATAACTTTACCATTTTACCACCTTCATCATCCTAATTTTGCATCTCTAATTATCCTGTTTTGTGCTACACAAACATTGTTGCTAAATCCATCCTGATGGTGTTTGAAGCTATAGTCTATTGATCTCTTTCATCTAACCTCTACAGAGTTCTCTTTGGCCTTTGCTGCAACACACACATAAAGGCATACCAAATTCTTTAAGTTAAACCAATGTTAGGACATCGAGTTTGATTGAACTTGACACCTCATCCAGTTTGCCTTTTGGTTATTGATTATACCCTATCCAGTTAGGCCGAATTTTACAAACCCCTTTATTGTGGCTGAAACTTCTTGTTCTCTTCTTGAAGTTAGCCTACATCAAAAATCCTATAGCTATAATTCACCTTTAAACCAATTTCTTTTACCTAAATTGTACCTACTTACTAAAAATCCAATTGAAGTGATCATTTAAAAACTAATACCGTCTCAATTTTATCAGATATCTTGGAAGAGTCTCTAAAATTAAAACTGTCTTCTTTTTTTTTGAAAATTTTAAAAACTAATACTGTCTCTAAATTATAAGAAATATATCACTATGTTTGGATGCATGGAAATGAATTAACAGGACAAAAAAAGAACTTACTTAGGAAATAACCATTTGTAACCATGGTTCTTAATTTACTTTCAAGTTTTAAGGAGAATCAAAATAGTATGGACATCTTAAACCTCTAGAATAAAAAGAGTAAATTTAAGGCACAAAATCATAGTCAGACAGCCATAAGTTCACCTCCAACCAACTAGATGTATATAACTTCAAATAATCAATGATGGAATAAAGGCTTTGATGACGATAATGAATCAAGAAATCAAGAGAAGAATTTCTTAGAAATCTAATTTAAAATAACTAAAGACAAAATTGAACTCATCAAAATTATTGAATAATCACAAATTGTCAAATGAAAAATCTTACATTCAATTAAAAAATAATGCAATTATGATGCCTATGATCAAAATCTCTCCATAAAGCATCACACCCTAAGGTCATAAATGTGGATTCTAAACAATAAAAATTTGAAGATTTAACCAATAACAAACCTCCTCATATGCTCAAATTATAAAGCACCTCACCGCATGGAAAGCCTATGCTCCCAACCATGAGCCCAATTAAAAAAACCCTCAACTTCTTTCATAAAAAAACTTTTTGAAAGACTCTTCTTTCATAAATAAATCATCAAACCTCTATAACGTACTGCCATATTGCTGTTTGTATAGTTCAAAAGCATAAGAACAAACTTAAATCTAATCATACCATCCATTTAACATGATATGTTTTAATCTGAACCACAATAATCAGTGCAAAATCAAAATTGCTTCAACTGCCTTTCTTAAAAGAACTAACATAATTTCCATAACAGTGGGGTAATTGATCGAAAAATCCATCATAAATTACTCAAATCTTGTTGGAATTGCTCAGGACAAGGCATGTTGAGGTTCTAATACAATGGGCTATCAAAAAACATCAATTCCAATAGCAACTTTTATGTCAAATTGTCATTTGATGCCCAAAATAAATCACAAGTACTGTCCCATCTCTACATCCAAAAGGAACCTTAAGAACCTATCCAGTATTTGTAAATCACAAGTACTTTCCCATTAACATTCCAAGAATTGATTCATGTCATGTTTTGGATATTACTCCTTCAAGTTTCCCATTACAATGCAATATCATCCAACATGGAAGAATGCTTTTTCATTTCTAATCTACCTTATCTAAAACCATATCCTCCATTGTTCTACATTCTATCGAGTCCTTTGCCCTTTTGACACAAGCCTTAAAGGGTCTACCCCTTCCCCAAGCCCCTCACACCTGTATCTATGAATTCTTTACAAGGGGGCTTTATGGGCTTTCCACAAACCAACTTGTTCAATAAAATTAAATAAAAAAAAAAGTATACATTGTGGTCTTAAAAAAAAGTGTTTTTGAAAGTATATATTTAAAATAATCTTCTCAGTCACAATTGTGCCCAATATGACTGGTTGGCATTCAAACAAATGCACGTTAAGTGTATTTCAGCAATTACTTTTTTACATTTCATAAACATTTGAGGATCATTTTGACATTCAAGACTGTGCAGCAGTCTACTATTTGGTTTTTGTAAGTGCTCATGTGGTCAAAATAATGATCTAGAGAACAAGTTTGTGGTTTTAATTACTTTTAATATATTAACATAACATTGTAAGAACTGCAATTCGCAGAATCCAATTTGCCAATTTTTGTGTTTTGATTGGTGTCTGTTACATCCATTTTGTCAATTCTGTTTCTGTTTATTCAAATGAAGTGATTGATGAAAGCTAGGTAGAAATTTGGAGACCTGTAAATTTAATTCAATGCAGATTTAGTCATACTAAATACGAGAAAAAGGAAGCAACTAGCATATACCTGCAAGGATCTCATCCTTGAGAACTGCATCTACTATAGTGCTGAGAATAAACTGTGGAAGTACCAATGATGATATCAATGCAATTGGACCCAAAACCCAAAATAATGACCCAGTGCCATCTTTGAAAGGTGAAGACACCAATTTCCCTTCCTCTACAAATTGGTGGGTCAGTCCACAAAAAGAAACTGAACCTGATTTCCCACGGAACAATTCCCTATGATCAAAAACTTCTTTAGCAGCATCCATCTGGGCATTTTCAATCTTATCTGAAGACTTCAATGTCCCACCTTGCTCAGCGACTGAAGCCACAGTATCAATTCCTAAGCCTTTATCTGAATTTGGTAAATAGAACACCACTTTTTTTCTTGTTGGCAAATTCTCAGATGAGAACATAGGCATCTTATGACCTAACAAAAGCAACAATAAGCACTCAGATGCTAAAATGAAGATGATATACAGATTTCTGGAATACTACTTTTGACAAGAAAAAGAAACATACTCCTTGAAACACTTAACATACATTTAACAACATCCCCCAGTTGAATTTTCTGTTGTCTGCATCTGATATAATTTCCATACTGCTCAAGTAGAGAAAGAGATGTAGCGGAAACCAGCAATTGCCAAATTGAATACAGGTCAGCATTTTGTATTATCCACTAAATCAACTATATGCAATACCACTTAACAATAAAGACCAATTGGAAATGAATGCTGCAATCCAATAAATAGAAAAATAGCAATTGGGAACAGAATCCCGTTGAGAAGAGCCTATAGCAGAGTGGGTAAGCGGTAACTGCAGGTTCAGTCATATGGGCTTCTGATGTTTAAACCCCTGTTTTTTATAGAGAAACCCCTTCCCCATTGACACATTCCGCCAAACAATTAGCAAGCACTGAATCAATAGAGGAAGTTCCTGGGTGAATGAGAAAATAAGCGGGTGCAAATTTCAGTATCATATTCAAGCGGTCAGAGAGAGAGAGAGAAACATACTAAAGGCGGAGACAAAGAAAGAATAAAAGATCCATTGTTGCTGTTGTTGTTGTTGTTCAGAGTAAGATTAAAGCGAGGGAAGATAGACTGCAACGCCATTTTCGCCGGCTTCAAATCACATAGGATGATTGTCTCCTTGCTGACCGTTTAAACCCTAAATCCTACCCGGACGGTAGTTACTTAGCACACAAAACCCTCGACAAGAACTCATCTGGCGTGAACCTTGTGTCATCTACTAATTTTGTTGGGCTTATCCTTTGAAGGCTCATTTAAGTAAGTTGGGCCTCAAGGTTTAGGCCTAAGCATCGAGCCCAATAAACATAGGTTTGGGCATGGTGAATTCCACCCATGACTTCGATGAGGTAGGAACCTGATTAATCTTTTGTGAATAAGATCTAATTTATAATTCGCGTTTGAATTAAGGAGGAGAGATGATGGTGTTTGAGTCTGGCAAGCTCAAGATCTATTAAAAGCTCAATGGACTAAACTCGAAATCTATAAATTCAGATTATATCTTTACCCATTTAACATACATGCTCAACTTTTTGTACCAAGCCCAATCATTGGCCAAGTATGCTGGTGTCTCTTCATTATAATAATAATTATTATTGTCATTATTTAAATATGAAAATGAAAGTATGGGCCAACTTAGCCTGGGTAATAATCTCGATATGTATCGGCTGATCGCTGATATCTGTCGATAAAGGTGATTTAAAAAAAAAAAAAAGGTAGGGAAGAAAAATTTCTTGGTCGAGATATTTCCACTCCTGATCACTACAATTAAAGCTTCTCAATGCAGTGTAACAAGAGGAGTGACTAGGCTGGACTAGCCCTTCTGGACTTTCTTTCAGCCTGTTATGGGCCAATTTTGAACAGAGTTACTGTAGGGGTAGCACAAACTAAGTCTCACTTAGTGTAGGTTGCGGCTGATTATTTGTATTTTACATCTAGGCCTCTTAGACCACTTGATTAAGTTCTTGGAGTGTGTGAAAACCTCTCTATCTACGCACTTGATAAAACTAAGGAGAGTAGTCCTTATATGTTAAGAGCAAGGGTTGAAATCTCAGCCGATATGCATGGTATCGGCCAGAGATAAAAAAATTCGGCTGATTTTTATTTTATTATAATAAATATCGGCGTGGGCCCAGTCGATATCTCTGCCAATATTCGTCTGATACAGGCGAATATCGGCAGATATTTATATTTTTATATATATTTTTTTAAAATATAGTCTTTTTATTTTTTAAATGATTTTTTTCAAAAAAAAAAAAGCCACCGAGATTTTTAAAAAAAATTGAGGAGAGAGAAAAATCTCGGCTGAGATAAAATATCGGCTAAAAATTCAGATGAGCCACCACTCATTCCCGACATGCAAGAGAAGCCAACGAAAAGCCACGAATATGGTAATATTTTTGGCATTGGGATAACTATTCCTCCCATTTTGTCGAGATAAACAAGACGTATTCTATCGTAACTTGTTCCTGCCAAAAGATAAAGTACAACACCAATAAATCCATGAGAGATTATTTGTAAAATGGCCCCCATTAAGTCCCCTATGGAACCAATTGCTATAAGTGTGAAACCCATATGAGATACTGAGGAACAGTGCCAAATTTTCAACCCTGGTTAAGAGCAGGCCTAGCCTAACTATAAGACAAGTTAGGCTCGGCCTTTAGGCCCTCATTTAAAAGGGCCCTACTCCTATTTTGATTGCATGGTGGACTGAATGGGATTGAGAGACAGAGCATGTGGAAAAGGGGATAAAACTAAGCATGTTCAGGTCCAGCCTAACTATAAGGGAAGTTAGGCTTGGGCCTTAGGCAGGGCCGGTTCTACCCTTAAGTGAGAAAAGCAACCGCTTAAAGCCCGAAGTGTTAAAAGACCCTTGATAAGTTATAAGGTTATTTTTTAAGCACTATGTATTTTCAAAATTTCTCAAATTGAATATCCAGACTAATTACGATAAACTGATAAAAATACTTTAAGACTTTAAGGTCTTTTGACACTCCCAAATGCTTAAAACATAGTGTTTTACAAATAAGGGTATCCCTTGGCTGTACCGAAGCATATTTGGGAGTGTCAAAAGATCTTGAAGTCTTAAAAGTATTTTTATCAGGTTATCGTAATTAGTCCGAATATTCAATTTGAGAAATTTTGGAAATACACAGTGCTTAAAAAATAACGGTGCAAATCCTACATTAATGCACAGTGCATTAGTTAAATAATACAATATCCTTTAAAACTTTAAAGTTATTTTTTAAGTAATGTGTATTTTCAAAATTTCTCAAATTAAATATCCGGACTAATTACGATAACCTGATAAAAATACTTTAAGACTTCAAGGTCTTGTGACACTCCCAAATGTGTTTTCGGCACAGCCGATGTAACGACTCGACCCGAATACAGGGCTTAGGGTTTGACTCAGTAAGATATTGTCCGATTTGGGCCTCGGACATAGCTCAAACCCGCACGGTTTTGCATTTGGGCCTGGGCCCACATGGCCAGGCCCAAAACGTGTCTCACATGGTCAAGGGGGCTTGGCCACTTAAATCCCCCATTTTTTTTTCCCTCCACCACCAATGTGGGACTCTTCCCACATTGGTAGGTAGGGGTTTCACAATCACCCCCCCCCCCCCCCCCCCCCCCCCCCCCCCCCCGCCCGCCTTAAAAGCCTCGAGCCGTCCCCGGCTCGACTCCGGTCCAGCTCAACAACTCTAGGGAAGGATGATAAGCCCACACAGTCCAAGTGTAAAACCTCGGCTCTGATACCATTTGTAATGACCCGACCCGAATACAGGGCTTAGGGCTTGACTCAGTAAGATATTGTCTGATTTGGGCCTCACACACAGCTCAAACCCGCACGGTTTTGCATTTGGGCCTGGGCCCACATGGCCCGGCCCAAAACGCGTCTCACATGGTCAAGGGGACTTGGCCACTTAAATCCCCCATTTTTTTTTTCCTCCACCACCGATGTGGGACTCTTCCCACATTGGTAGGTAGGGGTTTCACAGCCGAGGGATACCCTTATTTATAAAACATTGTGTTTTAAACATTTAGGAGTGTCAAAAGACCTTTAAGTCTTAAATTATTTTTATCAGGTTATCGTAATTAGTCCGAATATTCAATTTAAGAAATTTTAGAAATATACAGTGCTTAAAAAATAACTTTAAAATTTTAAAGAAAATTTTATTATTCAAAATGCACTATGTATTACTGTAGCATATGCAATGGAATTTAGACATGAATAATGGTCCGAACAACGAAAAAATGTTCTTATCTCACGTTCGGACCACGCTGACATGGAAGAGCAACGCGGTAATTTCCTTCAAAAAACTGAAAACCAGTGTTTGTAAAAAAAAAAAAACCCGTGTCAAAATAATTACCCTATAATAATATGTTAAAATTTTAATTAAATACTACTTATAATAATATGTTAAATACAAAAGAAGGCCCCGTTTAAATTTTTTGCTTTAGGCCTCCGCTTGTCTAGCCGGCCCTGGCCTTAGGCCCCCATTTAAAAAGGGCCCCACTCCTATTTTGATTGCATGGTGGACTGAATGGAATTGAGAGACAGAGAACGTGGAAAATGTGACAAGACTAAGCATGTTCAGATCCAGTCTAACTGTAAGGTAAGTTAGGCCTGGGCCTTAGGCCCCCATTTGAAAAAGGCCTCACTCTTATTTTGATTGCATGCTGGAGTGGATGGAATTGAGAGACAGAGCATGTGGAAAAATGGACATGTCTAAGCCTGTTTGGCTTAGATGAAAAATGGTAAAACCATTTGCAATGGGAGGAAATGCAAAGTATTCAATTTTTGAGGGATTTGTGAAGAATTTTTTTTTGAATTATGATAAGATATTTGGTAATAAATACTCTACAATTGAAATATGACTAGTTTTAGTAGAGGTATTCACCGAAAGTTAGGACATAGTTTTAGAAAATACTCAATCATTCAACTGAAGATCTCCAATTTTGATCATAGACCTAAAGGATCTTTCATCTAATAAGTGGATCACATATTTCAAAAATTACATATGTTGGCAAAGAGATATAAGGGCTACAAAGCTAGAAAAATTCAGTAATTTCAAGTACTCAAGAGTCAAGAGGGGCCTATTCTGTTGATAAAATAAGCAATTGATTAAAGTACTTTAGATGAGGGGAATATATTTCAAGGGATTCTCCTAGTCATTTCTGGTATTGTTTGCATTTTCTGTAGGTGTTGATTTGTGAATTTGTAGAGCTGGGATTTTAGATTATTTTGTGCTTCTTTTGGTTTAAGTTTGTGCCTATAAAATTTTATTTAACAATATATTTCCTCTCTACAAATCATGTCATGATTTTTAATTTAGAGATCTTTGGTGAGTTAGTAGAATAATAGAGGACATTGTAACCATTCATCAATTCTCTTATTTTCACATTGTCATGTTCTATCGTTCTTTAACCTATCAATTTAGCTCATTTTAATTTTTCATTGATTTAAAGACTAAATGAATTAGCCATATTTGCAATTATATTTTAGCAAAACATGAATACAAAAATTTAATTAGTAATTTTACATCTCAGAAAGTAAGAAAAATAGGTTTTTGATAAAAATATTATTATATATAATTAAAATTTTAATTAATTATTACTTATAATAATATATTAAATACTAAAAAGGCTTTATTTAAATTTTTCGCCTTGGACCTCAACATGTGTCAAGGGGACTCTGGTTAAGAGTGAGACTTAAACGCAACTGTGCAACCTATGATGTATTCATGTCGGCCAAACTTCTCGTGGCCACAATGTAACGCAACTTATGGTCGTCGTGTTGCGGTTTTTAAAATTCCACTAAGCTAATACCAATGCATCAGTCGATATCTTCACTCATTAGACAGTAGTACAAAGAAAAATTTCTCTTTCGAGTTTCAATCTCTGCAAGTGAAAAACCTATTTATATTTTTCTTTGTACTGCTAATGAAAGAGGAGGCACTGCTCATCTTCAACAGGCTAGGCTTCCTTCCACCAAATCTATTTATATTTTTCTTGCTTTTTCAAGTTTGCCTTCCTTAAAACTTCCAAAATCCAAATGACTTCAGCGACCTAGCAACCTTAGTCTAAAACGAGTTGAGTTTCTGCGAGTTTCTGGCCACTTCTTCTGCCGAGTGGGGTTTTCTCCACGCACTTATTTTTTTTTTGAAAACCTAATAGATCAAGTTGAATTTGAGTTCTCAAACCATGAATTAATCCAATGTAATCCAACAGACAAGAAGAAATAATCAGCTGAACTACACCTATGTAGATATACTTACCATGTAAGTCATTCAAGATAAGGTGCATTCACTTGGTGAATGTAGCTATCAAGAGCAGAAGGGGATGTCGATGGGTGCAACCTAAGCTATCAAGAGCAGAAGGGGATGTCGATGGGTGCAACCTAATGACTCTACATCAATATAATGAAGTCCCAATTACATGCATTTTTCATTGTCATTGACTTTCTTGTCATTTCTCTCTTTTTGGACTTTGGGGCAGCCGTCTCTCAAGTTGGTGACACAGAGTCGATATAATAAATTTTCAAAATAAAGGAGACAAAAGAGGGTGTGACAATCAGTGGGGACACCAAACTCTGCAAAAAAAAAAAATGTGTTCTATTAGATTTAATAAAGGTAACCTTATGAAGCTCAAAGAGAATCTGATAGAATTCTTTCTCAATTCATAATGGATTTTAATTTTACATGCATAAAATAGATTTAACATGAAAATGAAGATTAAACATTCTCATTTAACTACATAAATATTGTTAAATTTTAGAGCCACAGAATAATATCTTAGATATGTCAACCTTAGATCAAAAGAAGACATACCCATTTCTTCTCTCTTTATGATGCATAATTTTAAGTGGGTTCTCTGTATAAAAAAAGTTTTAAGTGTTGTGAAATTCAACATCATATTGGCCACTAAAAACTCGATATTTTTATTGTTTATGTCTAAAAAAAGTTATTTTTAATGAAAATAAACAAAATATTATCTCACTCAAAGGAATAAATCTCAGCCTCTATATATATATTATGACTTAATAAGGTTTATTTCTATTGAATATAAAAGCAAAAACCTCTTCAATGGACTCATTGTATCAGGTAAAAATGGGTCTTGCATATATATGTTGACCCATATAGATTTAATCGATCTAAGTCATAATGTTTAAAGGCACACCTTATTTAAAGGCGTTAACCATTCTATCTTAAAATTATAATTTCAAAATTTGTATAATTTTATTAAATTTATCTGTGTATGCAAACCTATTTAAATTTAAAGCAAATAAATGTTTGAAGATAATAGCAGGGATGAGTGCAGATACCTAATTCAGTTTTTTTTTTTTTTCCACACATTGATCTACTACAGCAGATGTTATATTTGTGGTGCTCGAGGACCACAAACTCCAAGTCTCCATCTGTGATGCGAACAAATTTTCTCATCCACAAAGAATATGACTACATGATGTGGATCAATTAAGATAATGAAAGCCACCATCTGCTTTTGCTGTTAGGAGATGTGCTTTTCGTCCAAAATACTAGCTTGTTACGTGGAGTGACTCAAGTTTTTTATAAATCTCTAGATTTCCCTCTACACTTTCAATGTGGGACTCATTGGCAGTATCTCCAACAATCTCTCCCTCAAATAAGACCCTCAGGCGGAGAGAACTTCGCCAGCCATCCCCTTTGCCTCGGAGATCACCTGAACCCACATGAGGTAACTTGAGACCTGGTACTGATACCACTTATTAAAAACATAAACTTTCAGTCCAAAAGCCTAGCCTGTTAGATGGATTGACCCAAGTCCTTTATAAACCTCTAGATCTCCCTCTACACTTCCAATGTGGGACTCTTTCGCAGCTGCCCCAATAATTACTTGGTTTTATTTATTTAATAACAACATTATATTTTCTTTATTTTATTTTACATTAAATACTTTGATAGAACCAATTTCCAGTGCAAAATATGTGGACTATACATCACAATCTCATATGATTATAATGCTCTCTTTAATGTTCATACATTTTTTTTTTCTTTTATCATTTCTAGGTAAGGGTGCAACTTGGGTGGTCGGTTAAGTTGAGGACTAACCTTAGCTACTTAGCCCTTATTGATCTGTCTATAATCAAACTAACTTTAAAAAATTAAGTCATTTTTAACTTGAACCAAATAATTTAATTACGGTCAACTAAGGCCACAAGTTAGACTATGTAATGCAATAAACAATTAAACTTTTTTTTAAAAAAATTTACGTATGAAAAACTACGGAATACCCAGCACTCTAGTTAGACCAATAGTGAACTCTAGTTGGACTCAAATTAAAGCTAAATCAAGTTTTTAAATTTTAATCGCTACTCATGTTTAAAATGAATTTAGTTATTGTCCATATTTAAAGGTGGATTAGTTAGATTTAAATTCACCCTAACCCAAATTACATCAGAAATTATTGGTCTTCATATAACAAAATTTCATATTAGTAATTAAAATTTTTAAATATTATATTGTCTAAGGTCATTTGATGTAATTTAAGTGAGGGCATTTGACGCAACTTCATGGCCTACTTGCATCTATGAAGAAAATTCTTATGCCCATGGAGAAAATTCAAACCCCTGAAGATGTTGCTAACAGAAATTTTGGAAATGGATCGATGTTGAGTTACCTTCATATTTATTTCTTCTGAAATATTGCTTGAAGTATATTTTAAATAACACAAAATTTCTTCAATTTTAGACCACAATTTACATTTTCAAGTTATTTCTTGAGTGACAGCAATGGTTCTATTAATTCCATGGTCACCTTAGGCAATGCTTATTTAGTGCTTACATGGAGTGTTAGTACCTTCAAATTCAAATGTGTGAAAGCCAAAATTTTAGGCCCTTAATTAAAATTCTGATATTTTTATCATGTTCAAGTTGAAGATATGCTTAACTTAATTTTATTTATTAACCATTGAATTTTCTCATAGTGATCAATAACTATTATCTCATCTATTTAGGTTTAACTTTACGATTTTTATCTTGTAAGTTAGATTAAAGTATAAAGTAGAGATGCAGGAGGTCTTGGGTGTAGTTCAATTGGTTGCCTCTGGCCTCAGGAAATAGGAAATTGTGAATTCGAGCCCCATGGCCTAACCTTGATTTGTCTTAGGGGTAGTGGACTCATTTGTGAGGATTTTAGTAGGACTGTGTCTAAGTTTCCAACACATTAATCCAAAAAAAAAAAATAGAGATGCAGGAGGTTTTGAGTTCAAGTCACACTCAACATAAATTAGCCACTCTCCAAAGTTTTACTCGATGTGTGTGGATAGAGAGGTTTGCACATGATCTAAAGATTAATCAAGTGCTATAAGAGATCTAGATATTTTGGTCTAAAAAAAAAGTTAGATTTAAGTAACCCTTGAGCTTAAAGTAGAATAATGTCTGAAGTGGTTGGGATACTCTAGTTTATGCTGGAGGTCTCAACTTCAAATTGTTATAAAGACTTATTCAATACGCGGTGCAATATATCTGAAGTTTTACCGATGATCATCTTAAAGTGGAGTCGGGGTTTTCACGGTTAAAAAAAAAAAAAAAGGATAATGTGAGGCCAGCGATCGTCCAAGAAAAGAAGAAAGCACGTGAAAGAGGATAAACAAGAAAAGTCCAAATGGAGATTACCCTGAAGGGAAAACTATTTTTTAAATTTGTGTTTAATTGACTTTTTTAACATAAAAATATATTTACCATCTTATAAAAATGTTGTCTCTCTTATTAAATATACGGTGGTGTTTATATCACTGGGCAAATATAAATATAAGAACTTTATGAAAAATGTTAACATGCATGAGTTGATTTGTCATGTAGTTAAGATAATTATTTCACTATTTTTTTAACCACGATTAATATAAAATTTGCTCATTGAGATTCTCATTCATCTGAATATTATTCAAAAAAATTACATCTCTGTTGAAAGTTCTGTCCTTCGAATTAGAATATAAACCATAACAATAATAAAAGATAATTAAACAAAAATATGCCCACTGGTAAATTTTCTAATAACTGTTCAATTTTTTTTTTGTTGTAAATGTATCGTACTCTCCAAAACTTGCTACATATATTCTTCAACCCACTAATCCGTATTTACATTTTACAAGCAGCATTTAGTGTGAAAGGGGAAGGGGTCTCTATCTCTCTCTCATCTTACCAATAAAAAATAGAAAGAATAAAAATTTGCAATTTTAGTAATTTGGTCAAGTGTTAAAACGGCACGTGTCAGATTGCTGTATCTCACGGGAAGGACGGCTGCCGTCTTCTGTATGGACAGGTCATGTATCTAAATGTGAACGCACACGTAGGGAAGAATCTAGCTGGGTATCCGATATAATATGTTGCTTAGTTGGGCGGCCGATGTAAGAGATCGGACCGTACATTTTGTTGTTGCAGGTGGACCATGTGATCATGATGAAGAGCCCGTTCGGCCACCTTCCATACCTTCACCGACTTGTCCAAACTGCCGCTGTACACGATCCACCGTCCATCGGCGGCACCAAACTCACCGTCTTCTTCCACCGCCAAGCACTTGATGGGTCCCATATGACCGTTCAACACGGAAAGACACGTGTGTACTCCGCCTTCTCTTCTCCACACTGATATGGTCTTGTCCGCCGAACCAGTGAAAACCAGATTGCCGGCAGCGGCCAAGCACAGAACAGCCATCTTGTGGCCGCGGAGAGCCCCACCGTGTGATAGATGCTTCTCCATCTCCCAGAAATTAACCAGACCGTCCGATGAACCGCCGTAGACGACGCAGGCCTTCCGGTCGACGGCTAGAGAGGTAACAGCAGAATCCTGCCTCAGCAGCGTCTGAAAAAGCAAGTGTCTGACGTACTTCCCATACAACTCGCTCCTCCACACCTTGACCGTACCATCAGCAGAGCCCGTGAAAACCAGACCGTCGAATGCGGCCACCACGGCATTTACAGCATCATCGTGGGCGTTGATCGACTCCAAGCATTTGGAATCCGATATCCGCCAGACCTTTATCGTCTTATCCCAGGATCCGGAGTAGAGCAGTCCAAGATTCTCGTCCAAGCACAGGCAAGAAACAGCATCGAAATGCTTGATCCAGATCGAGCTCCGGTGCCGCCTCGTCTCGATGTAGTTGCTTGGATAGATGGACGTCTTGATGAGATCCTTGAGGCGAGGGAGCGTGCCGAGGCGCTTGTGGACTGTCGGATTCTTCGATGAGATCTTCCATATCCGGATCTTCCCGTCCTGATGGCCGGTGAAGATCTTCTCTCCTGCGATCACAATCGCTTTCACCAATCCACTGGCGGATTTGAATCCTGAGAATTCCTTTTGGTTCTGCCACACGCGTATGTTCTTGCTCTCCGATCCAGTGTAGAGCAGATTCCCCGAAGCAGCCAGGGAGTACACGTGGCCTTCTTCCCGGACCAGCGATCCGATCAGAAGATTCAGATTCGGATTCTGATGATTTTCATCTGTGTGTGGAATGGCAATGGAGCTGCCGAACCACGGAGACTTGATGTAAGGAGAAGGAGCTGCTGAATTGAATGGAGACATGGTGTAGGGCGAGCTCACGCTGCTCATCGGATTGGGATCCGATGCGTTGCTGATTCTTGAGAAATCACCATCGATTTCGCCGGCGACTTTAGCTGGCACGTTTGAATCTGAAAGCATGAGATCTGAGAGCTTCTGCCGCGTGATCGCCGGCATCGTTTGTTTCTTCGCATAAACAGAATAAGATTCAGAGGAGGAGACAGAATAGAATAGAATAGAAGTGAATGAAAGAAGAGATTGGGAGAGGATATGGAGGATATGGTTTATATAAGTAAAAGAGGAAGGAAGAGGGGTGACCGTACTATAAGCAAGGAAAGATGGACACGTGGAAGTGTGACGGGAGAGATTTGATCACTGGGAATCCGGAAGACGTGGCAAAAGAGGACAAGGTTTTGGTGTTTGGCGGCCTGACGGTAGCGACGCAACCGGTATAATTTGGTTAGCAAGGCAGTTTTCTTCTAGAGTCCCGAGAAGAGAAGAGGCAAAAGAGAGCGTGAAAAACCGTTTAAAGCAGCACACCTTTCATATTTGAGTTTGAACTTTGACTTTTCTAAAGCGATAATGGCAATTGACCTTCTATAGTTGAAAATTTTGTTGGTAGATCATTTTTTCTTTTTCTTTTTCTTTTTCTTTTAAGTTTATGTTTCGTGTTTGTAACTCTACAAAAAAATTTCTTGTATTTTCTAAATGGGGAGCTATATAGTCACCTGAGAAATCTTTCTCTGTACACATGTTATTCAAAAGTTGATGGAAATTACCCTTTTGTCTTTCCACTTAATTTCCATCAAAAGTTGATAGGAAATTACCCGATTTTGGTTCGGTAGAAGGGTAAAAGGATAATTTTCATCAACTTTTGAAAAATGGGTGTTTAGGGAAAGATTTTCCGAGTGTCTATATAGGTTCCCTTCTAAATTATTTAAGTATTTAATTTTAGTTGATTCTAAATTTATATTTAAAATAATCAATTTAGAAAATATTGCATTTAGAAGACTTAACAAGAATACATCTAAATTTTACTTTATTATTTATTTGAATGTTCAATATCTGATAAGTGATCTTCTTCATTTATAAAGAGTTTTTAAGATAAAACACCAAAAATAGTTTTGCGATTTCTGTCATGCTGACCTAATACATAACTTGCAGTTGATTTAATGTATTTGCACAATTAATTTCACTTTTAATATAGAGCAGAAAAAACATGTTGTCTCTAAAATAATATTTTTTTAATTTTTAATGAACTACCTATTATATATTTCTATGTTATAAGAACCGGGCCGGACTGCACTCGAAACATTTCAATTTTTAAGATAGTTTGGTTTGTCATGAAACTAGTACAATTTTTATTTTTCTCCCTTTTTCACTTAAAATGGCATATTTTAATAACATAGTATTATCATAGTCTAAAATTATTTTGATTTTTTTAATATTTTATTTAAATAATATAGTCTAATAGTATACTGGCATATCATTTTAAATAATTCAAAAACGATTTAACTAACTAAATGAATTTAATTAATAATTTGACTTTTTAAAAGATTAGATGAATGAGTTGTGTCAGCGCAGTGTGCCTGGTAAATACACAACCGCGTAGAAACTCGGCTCTGATTCACATTTCACACACCAACGCGGCCCGAAACGTCATTGCCTCCGCGTCAGGTGGCTTCCGCTTTCGTCGTCCTTGGCGACGGTTTTTCCGACTCATTTCAGCTTCGTGCACGTGGCAGTACGACAGTGGTTCATCGTTGAGATGCAACTACGCGTCTAAATGTTGTCATGCGCCACTCATTCGTACGTAGGAGGGACTCTTTCAGTAGCGTGGTTATGAAGAAAAAGAAAATTCAATATTCAAATATTTAAAATATTAGTTTAGGATTTTCATATTGCAAATTTGCAATATAATATTCTTTCAAAAAATACCGCAATATGACATTTTAGATTACTAAATTTTTAACAAACGAATTCGTGACTATATTTTTTTGTGTACAACTTACTTTAATTTTGATTGAAAATTGAATTTAAGTTAAGATATTTAAATATTAGTTTTTTCATATTTCAAAATGATGTTCTAAATTAGTAAAGATGTAAAAACGAACGATCAAGTGAATACATGCTTATTTTTGTTATAGTTTAATTTATTATTTTATTTTTTTAACTAAGGTGTTCAAGTTCTTAAAAAGCTTGAATAATCTTTGGAGCATATGTAAGCTTCCTTACTCATTTGGGACATATCAGATCACTTTATGTGAATGACCCTTTGGGAAGGAGGGCATTTATAAAACCTTTATATATTGGCCGATATTAGTAGGTTTTGTAAAAAAAAATATAGGAGAGAGAAATATATCGGTCTAATTTTAAACCCCTGCTTTTAACCTTTTTGACTTAAATATTTACGTTTTTGTTAAAACTGCCATTCAACATACAATATAATGTATTGTAAAAGATAAGGTTAAAAAATATGACATAATATAATGGGTGTAGTTCAACTAGTTGCCTCCCATCTCAGGAAGCAAGATATTGCGGATTCAAGCCTCCATGGCTTAATCTTGGTGTGCCTTAGGGGTTTAAAAAAAAATTAGAGTAAATTTTAATCATATGAACCAAATAGACCATCTGATTATTTTCCGAATTAATATAAATTATGTTTAGAAAGTATATAAAATATAATATTACCTTAGTTAATTTTTTTTTTCTATTGTGCACTAAATTTTTTAAGACTGAAATTTTAATATTGTGTTGATAATTTAGGTCATGCCCATGTTTCATTATCAACTAATATTTAAAAGTCAGAATAAGACTTGATGCACTGATTACTTTGTTTGGGTTGACTAATTATGTGACTTTGAATCCAGTGATTTGGATCTTTGGTATTGAGTAAGTCTAAATAATGAAGTGGAGGCACCCGAATTATTTCTTTTTAATATCTAAACCACGTGGCATATATAGCTTTCAACAAATATATATATATATATATATATATATATCAATCTAGACTTTTTAGGGAATTTAATACTTTTATGTAGAGGTACCTGTCAACAAATATAAATATAAATGTTATAGATTCACTTTCTAAAAACTAAAATTTTCCATTTGCCTCCTTATCTATTTACTTTTTCTATATTTTTCGACATTTATCAAATGATATTGACGGTTAATCTAATAAGTGATTGATATATTTTTATTTAAAAATAAGTTTAATGTAAGAAATTGGATTTAAATTAAGGGTAGTGATACGCACACCATCAAAATTAGTCAGCATACACTAAATCAAACATTTTTTTTCCAAAAATTCCATTTTACATTCAACTTCATTACGGGATGGAAAAATGTGATGGAAGTAATGAAGTTGAGGGTAAATTTAGAATTTTTGAAAAAAATGTTCCATTTAGTGTACGTTGACTAATTTTGATGGAGTACAGGAATAAAATAAAATCATCTTAATCTAATTTTGAAGGTTACTCTTTAAATTTTCATAACTTTTAACTTGTTTCATTCTTACTAAACTTTTTCTATCTTGTATGGATCTTAATTTTGTCATTTATGATGGGCCTTTTAAATAGATCTTTTCATAATAATGATGATTATTATTCATGAACATAAGACTCAAAAGTCACGTTGGTTCAATCAATCATGTCTTTTTTAAGCTTTTCAAATGTTAACTACTTTAATTTATTTCTAAATAATAACTTTCATGCTATTCATTGAAAGATATTTCTAAGAATAGAAACTCCTTAAAAATCATTTTTTTTATTTTAAAAATTATCTTTTCTAAACTCTCACAATTTTTATAACTCTAGATTATTATTTTTTGAATCTCTAACATTCTTAAACACTTTTTTAGTAGTCACAGCATAGCTAATATTTGCACTTTGCATGGATCTCACTTTAATTTAATGTTAATTTATAAACACATATATAGACTATTATTTAAATAGGGTGTTTCTACACACCATGGTTTGTTACATATTTCAGCTTTTTATGGTCATTCTCAGACCTCTTTTAATTTTTCAAGCCTCATTTTGACTAAAATGGAGGTTGCGGGTTCGAACCCTCATGTCTTAACCTTGATGTATCTTAAGGATAGCGAACTCACCCGTGAAAGTTTTAGGTTGAGTATCCCACAGTTTTCCACATATAAATTAAAATAAATATATATATTGATATAATATATAATTCAATTAAGGAGAGCAGCAATATTGATATGTTTACCACCAAGTAATTGGCAAGTTTTACCATGACATGGACTGTGAACTTCTACATAACATAAAGTTATGTTAGAATAATGTTTGCTAGCGTATGTGCAAATGATATAACTTAATAAGGAAGATAAGATGCTAATCATTTTTAATGACTGGTAAGCTGGGATTAAGGAGACATGATACGATGCTTCCTTCTTTCTGGGATTCATTTGTTCCTTCATAGTACAAAGAAATAAAAAATAGGTCAGTTAATTAATATGGTTATCGTTGTTGGGTATTAATTAATAGCAAAAACCAAAGAGATGCTGTGGTCCGGGATCTTTTAAACAATTAGAAGCTGTTATGGTATAATGAATTTGTGATTTCAGATGCTTCATGCGTGTAAACAAACTAATCAGGATAACTAGCATGTATGAGTTTGCATAATTAGATTCGAGAAATTAATGGATTGAATTATGTTTTTGTATATATCGGGTCGGTTCGGATTGAGAAAATATAAACCCGTATAAAATTTGGGTTGATTTGAGTTGAGATATTTAAAAGCAACCCGACCTGACCTAATCCGACCTGAATCCACCAAGTTATATAACAACACTCGGGTTGAGTCAGATTAGAAATTCAGGTCAGATTGGGTTGAGTATCAGCAATTCATGTTAAGTTCAATAATTTTTGACATGAATTGAATTGAATTTATTTAAATCCAACCCGAGTTTCAACTCTAAGTTTGCACTTAAATTTAAATATAAATTTTGAAGTATGGATTCTGCTATCAATTCAATAGATCTATTATTTTCTCACACTTATCTACAACTCTTACATTGCACCAGTATGACTATATCTAATACGTCACTAATCTAACTTATAAATATCGCTGATTTAAATTGTTGAATTTCTAATATTAGATAAAGTTAATTTTTTTGAGAATTAAAAAAAATATGACTTTTCTTATTTAATTAATTAAAATTTTAGAAACATTTCATAAAAGACTAAATCTTTCAAACTTATAGATTCGTGTAAATCCATCACAGTGTTTACACTAATGTAAAATAAACGCCAAAAATCACCCTTAATGAATCAATTGATGAAGAATTTTTTTAAGATAAGTACTATTCTACCATCCTTTTATAACATGTTTTAATGATGTTTGTCTACTCTAAAAGTATGACCCACTTTGGCTGGTTAGCCAAGCCTTGAACCACTATTTTTTTAAAGGTTATAGAATTTCTTTTTCATTGAGACAAAAAAAAAACTATCTTAGTCTTTATCAAGTTTTTAAAAATTTTAGAATTCTTAAGTTCAGATTTTCTCGAGTTTTATAGTGAATTTAAGTCGACTGTTGAAGAATTCTAACGTCTTAAGAATGGAGGCATAGATATAGTTAAACTCGATCGTTCGCCTTCATCAATTTTTAGATTAATTAAGGTTGATTAGAATAAGATCTAAACAAATTGTATTCCTTGTTACATAATATTAACATTTAAAGTAAAATATAAGTTTAATTAACTATTTAATGTAATTGTTATTATTATACTTCCTGTCCCAATTTAATTGTCTGATATGTATTTTGAAACTGTCTTAAAATAATTGTTTGATATACCATTTTAATTCTCTCTCTATTTCTATCTACTCTTGGAGAGAAGTTTATAAGCTTTTGAGAGCCCTTTCTTAAACAATTCAAAATTTTAAAATCAAACAATTAAAATGGAACGGATGGAGTAATAATTATGATCATTATTATCATCACCATCATCATCTAGAGTTAGCTATAATCAAGTTATAATCTACATATCCTCCACCTAACAATAGAAAGAATTCATTTATGAATATCATAGAATTTTTTTATCGCACTAATTCAAAGAATTAATATTCATTAAGAATAAAATCTATAAATATCATTTCTATAGAAAAAAATCTACAGTAACAAAATCATGAACAAGTGGAGTTTCAAAAGATTTTTGGGCATTGGATTCTCACCATTGTTTATAAATAATTTTATTTTATAATCTCATTCAATCATTACAAACAGATGAAAAATCATATGTTAGATTTTGTAATTTACGGTAACACAGTAACTGCTTTTTAAGGGAAAAAAGCACGATAAACCTGTCAAACTCCATGCTTCCATGATAATAGGGGTGGTGATGATTCAGTCCTGAGTAAGAAAGATAAAAGATAAAGTTTGTTTTGTTACTGAGTATGAGGAGTGGTCACTTGGAGTTTAACGTGAATCAAATTCAAAAATCTACTTTATGAGAGGGAGTTCTTGGGAAGCCAAACCCTTGAGATGAAACAACAAATGAACCAATTAGTATCATCAATTTTTTTCTATTAGATTCAAGGTGATGACCACACCATTCAATATTCTTTATTTTCACGTCTGTACAGTTCTATGCCCTTACAAATCTTATCTTTCTAAACGACCCCATAACATCTCGTTTATGCCACCCTTTTATCACAAATAATAAGGACCAATCCGCGATGCTGCATGTCACTTGGTTGTGGACATGTATGGAAGGTCAGATCCAAGTATGCAAGTCCGACTCAGTTCGGCATGCAGTTTGAGCAGGCAGACCACCGAAAATGGTCAGTATGACTCAATATATGACTCAAGTCAGTAGATGACTCGTCCAGTATACTCTTTCTCGGTGTAAAATGCTTTCAAGGCATCAAGGGAGAGCCTGCGAGCGTGGGTTCCCCTCAGTTCTTCTCTATCCCCAAGAGGATTCTGGCGCAAACGGGTCATGCGGCCGCTTGTACTGCCCACTGGGTCTGCCTCCAAACCGGGGTCTATGAATGTGTCTCCTTCAATTACTTTGAGTATCTGATTCATAGAAAAAACTGTATCAGATCCTAGTGGAAACATCTGCGGCAGTTGAAATAGACGATCTTCTCTCAGATTTTTATTCGTCATTTAAGTATAAATTTGGTATTAAAGCCTTCCCATTTTTGCAGCATCAAAATTATATTACAACCAGATAGTGATTCCTGGTACTTCCAAACTGTGACCTGCTAAGTGCTAACAAGAGATACTAATCCCAATTGATACTGAAATCAGTGGAATAGCCATAATCAGAATACGGAAGAACTGGATTGGCCATAACATCCTATTTCAGGCCTACGAACAGTCCCAGAATTGTGCCAATTTCCTTGAATTCCACTGCATTCCACTTGATTTTACCTACCTGTTGGAGCTGCGAACGAGTCACATATTGAAAGTGTAGAGAGAGATCTAGAGATTTATAAGGGACTTGGATCAATCCACCTAACATGTGGTATCAGACCTAGGTCTCACGCTATCTCATGTGAACTCACGAGATCCTTTAGACAGATGGGATGCTGACCTCGTTCGAGGATCGTTGGGGTTTCGAATTAGTCTCATATTGAGAGTGTAGAGGAAGATCTAAGATTTATAAAAGACTTGGGTTAGACTAGTATTTTGAGATGGATATTCAACTCAAACACTACCTATCTCGTGGCCGATGCCTAGCTTGGAATAGGCCCATGTGTATTTAATGGTTGTAATCATAAATTGAGCTAAGCTTGCTCCACGTAAAGAGAGAGTTAAAAAGGGGAAAATAGAACTTTAATAAAAAAAAATGGACAAATGTGTGTAATCAGGGATTAAATAACAGGCATCACTATTTTGTAAATGTGATGAACCAAACTCTCCAGGTATCTCATCAAAATCTTTATCCCTCTGTTTGGAATTACTTATCAATATTGATGTGGGACTCAATCATTGACAAGCTGTACTTGGACAAGCTCTGCCTGGAATTTCTCAAAGTCTCACCTTTTCTTTTCAGGAAAAAAAGAAAAGGGTTTTCATCTTTATTTTTAATTCAAATATGTAAGTTCAATGAATCCTAGTTCAAGTTGAAAAGAAAATGAGTAGGAAATCAGACCTTTGACATACTGGGCCTTGAATGTGGGTCACGACGAAGGCATAACATAGCAGCACGAGCCATAGCAAGCAATTGCTGGGGTACAATGTCGATTTCATATGAGCCCAATCGTGGATCCAACAGCCAATCCAAGGCCCTCATGGTCTGCCCTTCATGCTCTGATGAAAGAAAAGGACGGGCCCACTCAATCAGAAATTGTTGTCCCTTGGGTCTATTCAGGTCCACTGCTTTACGGCCCGTGATCAGTTCTAACAACACCACCCCAAATGCGTAGACATCGGCTTTCTCTGATACCTTACCGCTCTCCGCATACTCTGGTGCTAGATATCTGGTGATAGACTAAAAGTGAAATCAATTATTTTTGTAGATAATCAGTATTTGCTAAGTTGTCCAAGGGCTAAAATCAAATTTTTAAGGGCTTTCTAATCGCAATCTTGATGGGACTTCTGCACGCTTTTAGTTTCTAAATGTCTATCTTCTACTAATCTTGGAATGGAATTGATATTGACATGGATTGTTCCTTTGGTACTTGAGGGAAAATGTTTTCACTTATTTGTGTTTAAATTGTAAATTCTAATTTTACATATATAACACATATTACAAATTGTTAGAGTGAGTTTCAGTCAATATCATGCAGATTCCCATTGTTCAGGGTGTTGAAGATGAACTTTGCATTTTTGATTTGGAAGCAAATACTTGCTAGTAATATCTGACTAAATTCTGATAAGTGGAGCTTATCTCAAGCTCGAGTATAATTTAGCATTCATGTTAAGGTCCATGTTGCTCAAACTTGGCTTACCTAATGTACCCTTTATATAATTTTATTTTCTATTTTCAAAAGATTTATAATTTTAACTTTGCTAATTACCCGAAAGTTCCAATGACACGTGTCTCCACAGGAAGATCCCCATTCGGATGCCACCTTGCTAGGCCGAAATCCCCAACCTGAGATGCAAAATAGATGAATCAAAGAGATTGTTAGATTTTAAAATCAGATGAGTTTTTTTCTGTTAATTTTCTTTTTACATATATAAATACATTCCTCATAATTTAGACATGTATTTATGCAAATCTGATCCATAAAAGATCAAAGTATCTGACCAATGTCCTATTTAAATATGAATGCTGAATTTTTAGACTATGGTTAAAAGGATCAGAATCCCATTTCCCCAAACATAACAATTAGAATCAATTGAGCAAAACAACGAAATAGTCAGGGTTTTAAAATATTGCTACATGCCACAAGAACAAAAAATCATTTGCAGGAAAGAAAATTTTACTAAGAAGTTATTTAAATCATCTGTTCTATCAACATGATATTAAATTGAAAGCGTAGGAAAGGAGAAAAATACCAGTGGCTCGAAATCATGAGTGACAAGGATATTGTTAGGACGCATGTCTCTGTGAACAATGCATCCAACTCTGCAATCTTCATGAAGATATCGCAAGCCACGAGCTGCACCAGTGGCAATCTTAACCCTTGCTTGCCAGTCTAAAGTTCTACCACGCCCTATTGACACAACCCAGTTGAAATAAATCAATAACAAATTGTCTTCAACCATTAATTATTTACAACTGTATGAATAAGAGCAAGATTAGCCTAGTGCTTGGGGTGCGGATGAGAGTCTTATATCAATTGTGAGGGGGAAAAACTAATAACTTATATAGAACTTGGGCCACTCCACCTAATGGGCTAACTTTTTGAGTTAAATACTCAGTCACAACAGTGGTATCAGAGCTAGATCCACACACATGTGGACCCAGGGATCCCCTACCCGATCGGGATGGTCGGCGACGTTCTATCATTCGGAAAGCCTCGTTCGAGGGGGGATTGTTGGGGTACAAAAGAAAGTCTTCCATCAATTGTGGGGATTGTTGGGGTACGAAAGAAAGTCTTCCATCAATTGTGAGGAGGAAAAACTAATAACTTCAAATACAAAGTCATATTCTATTAAAATCACAACCATATTCATAGGAAAATAAGAATTGACAAAAAGAATAGGGTGAGAGACTTCTTAAACTCACCATATAAATGTAAGTCCAGCGATCCATTGCAGATGTACTCATAAACCAGAACCCTCCTCTTCCCTTCTAAACAGAACCCAATTAGCATCACCACATTCCTGTGTTGTGCACAGCTCAAGACCTCAACCTCTGCACAGAACTCAGCATCCCCTTGAGAGCTGGCGACTTTCAGTTGCTTCACAGCCACCACCTGACCATCTCCTAGAACCCCTCTATGTACTGATCCAAACCCACCTTCAGCCAGGAAATTCACTTTAGAAAACCCATTTGTAGCCTCCTCCAGCTCCCGGTAACTGAACCATCTTGGAGGTTTGCCGAAAGCTGGTGCCTTGTGCTGACAGATGGAACAGAGAGGAGGAGGAACTGAAGGGGAACTTCTACACAACGATACTGCCTTCCTTACATTAGAATCAGAAACGTAGTCTCTGTAGCGAGCCGAGTCGAGTCCAAGTCGAACTTCGGCTTCCCGATCGAATTCGGCGAATCGCTCAAGCAATGTCTTGGCAGTGGAAGATTTTGCATTGTTGGCTGTCTTGTGATTTCTACTGGTTTGGCTTTTCTCATCAATGTGATTTTGTGGAATCCAGTAGACTTCATGGTGGTTGTTATCTGCTGCTTTGTGCGATGACGATGTTGCATTTGAAGATTGCTTTCGTCCTGATCGCTCTGAAATGACTCTGGATAAGTTTCTGTGGACTGAAAAATATAATAAAAATAAAGAGCAGGTCTTTTAACAAATGAGTTAGGGTAAATGCACAGTAGATGAATCTTCAGTAAAAGTCATATAATCTCAGCATTTAAATTTTGATGAATATAATTCATTAATTTAAAAAAAATTAAAATCAAAGGATAAAATCATGACTAACAACTGAAATACCAGCATCTCAATAACTTTTTAAAAAAAATCAGAAATAAACTTTAAACTAGTATTAATAGACAATTATACGACAAGGCAGTGTCCGTGGTCTGGAGCTGTTAGTCGAAGATTGTAAATTACTTTTATCAAAAGATTAAAAGATTGGCAGCATGATGGATAAGAAAAAATATCTTTAAAATTTTAAAATTAAGAATAAATGATACGAGAGTGAAATGATGTATAATATTTTATAAAATAGAATGAAAAATAAAACTTAGAAATCCATTACAAATGAATGGAATTAATGGCTGAATAATAATATTAATTATTATTCAAAAAACACTATTTAATAACCTAATATATATGCAGCTGGCTTGCACAAATTGACTTGACTGCGTTTGAAACCCATTCAATTGAATATAGAGCTATTCTTTTTTCTTTTTCCTTTTTTGGAAGGGTGTCCTCACTGGTCAGGGAGGTAATGCCATTGGAAAAGAGGCAGATAAAAAAAGAAAAAAACTAAAAAGATAAAAATATACAAAGTATGGCTTACCTCTCTCACGACTATCCAACAGTGGATGATGCAACGAAGAGGAACTCGATCCTTCGTCCGAATCAAAATCTGTGACTGCATCCTCCCATTCTAGATTCTCCTCTTTGAAGCTGGATTCTCGCTTGTGAAACACTTCAAAAAGAGGGTTCCTTTCACAGAGGTAGAGAGGTAAGTCCCTCACATCAAAACTCGACATGGAAGCTTGAGTGGTGGTCCTCAAGGAGGTGTGTAGCTCCTCAGGGCTGCTCACCGGAGTTGAATGCTTAATCCTGTTTTCTCGTGGCTTGTCGCTTGACTCCGGCGACGAGAATGTTTGTTTAGGTTCGTTCAGTTCACCCAAGTTGAGCCTAAGAACTTTGGGTTGTGAACGTCTCATTACAACGATGTTGCATTGCAGCTCTTCCATGCAACTCTTCTCTTCCTGCCTCAATTGTCTGTGGGAACACCCAGATATGCTATTTTTAATTTCGAAATAATTACCACAATACATCTCTCCACAATTTCTAGAGCTTTGAGAAACACACTTAATACTTAGAGTCAAAGATGTCCGATCAAATAATATAACCGTCCGATTTAACCCTCCGTGGGTCAGTTCGGATGGATGGTTACCTCTCACCTTAGGAAGTGGGAGGTGTGGACCCCATGGACTAATTTTGGTGATGTGAGTAGAGGTACTACCTGTGGGGGGTTTAGCAAGACTAAAGTTTACCACTCATAAATTTTAAAAAAAAAATGTCCGATCAAATAATATATTTTAGAAAAGAATAGGTATATTAGTATTTTTTTTTTGATAAAAATAGATATTGATGTATCTTTTCCGTGTATAAGATGATGATAAAGACATACAAATGACAAGTCAATAGGATTCCTTATCATAAAAAATATAATTAATTGAAATATCTTTTTCGCAACTATTGTCAATCGTTTTCTAAAATATGTGGAACACGGTAACCTAACATGGCTTGGGTCATGAGTATTTTGTCACTAAGTTGAAAAATAATATTTTATAATGAATTAAGCTCATTAATCGTACAAAATCAAAAGAGTAGTAGTTTAGTAGATCCTTTGATTGTAAATTTTTTTTTTTCTAATATAAAAATAAAAGATTAAAAGACTGAATTTAGAAACAATATATTTCAATCTAAATCTATGTCAAACTTAGTCATCAACATTTTTTGCTTTATCAGAAAAAATAACTTTTAAAAAAATATTTTTAAAGTTAAATAAATCTGATAAAAATATTTAAATAGTAGTTAGAGATTAAAAATTTGAAAAAATATTACCAAATTGAAATGCATAGGGTCAAAGGGAGAAAGAGTTCGTTCCACCCAGGGCGAAGCCATCAAAATCAATGGTCTGGAGTCTGGACTCTGGACTGTGGAAAGTGAATCATCCACTTGTCTGTTCATTTTCGTTTTCCCTGTACATAGGGGCACTTTTATTATTAAAAAAAAAAATCATTCAAATTTTTCCACTCGACACTTGATAATGTGAATATTTTTTAAATAGATCTTAAGTTTTATATGATTGAATATGCGGTAAAAAAAGTTATACAAATAAGATATCTATAAAATTTATTTATTTTATAATTTTAGATTTTTAAAAATCAACAATTTGTATTTATTAAAATTTTAAAAACTAAGATTAAATGATTTAGATGAGTAATTAGTGATAAGATTGACAAAATTTATATTTATATAATTATATATGCAATGCACCAACTATATAAGACTTATAGCTTATTTGATAGAAAAAGAGTCTCATTTTAAAAGTCCCATTTGTCTAACTCTTGATTATCTAAACTCAATATCACATAAATAATCATTTTGATGTGTGAGATAGTACTCAGTACTCAGTAGATCTTACTGTATTAATAAAAAATCAGATTCAAATTTCTATCTTTAGCCAACAAAATGTATATAGTTACTAAAAGGGGCAAAAATGACTTTCAACTCAATTCTTTCTATGAAGTATTCTACAATTTTTTTTTTTTTCAATATGGTGAATGACCTACTATATGTAATTTATCAAAATTGTATTTTATATCAGAATCAAAGTAATATAACATATTATTTTTACATTTTCATTCTTAATTGTGGAACTAAATCAGAAGAGCTTGTGATATCATGGAAACAGACAATGGCTGAAATTCATCAAATCATATTAACTTGAAAAATATAATTAGTCTCAGCCGGGGTCAAAAAACACCCCGGCCGACATTTCAGCAGATAAGTTTCTCTTTCCTCCGATATTTACATTTCTCTCTCATTCGGTCTTCAAAACCATGAAAAATCGCAAAAAACCGTTGAAAAACTGTGAAAAATCGTATCGGGTTTTTTAAAAAAATAAAATAAAATAAATTTTAAATACCGATATTTATGCATATCAACCGATATGGTGACCAATATTGTAGACCGAATATCGGCCATATCGGCCGATAATCGTTTTGTACGGCCGATACCCATCGTATCGGCCGATATTGTTCGGTCTTTAAAAATCGATACATATCGGCCGATACGATATGTATCGACTGATATTTCAACCCCTGTGTCTCAGTTTATTGGAAATGCCTTCATTGAATAATAATCGCAAGGCTATTACACACTACTAAATTACCAATATAAGTGTGATTAGAGGGAGTCTTAAGAGAACATATAATGAAATTATATTTTGCAAAAAACTAATAAATATCTGTCAGTAAATCTTCATGTCAAAATGTACAAGTAGAATAAAAGACGGTTTTAACCCTGAGATGTAACGTAATCATGAAAATAAGTCATAAACAAAAGAAATTAAAAGATTATGAGATAAATATAATACTTGAATACATTTCTTTCAATGACTAAGAGTGAATTATACACTTAAGATATCCTTCTTTTAATATTATTATGTCATAATTTTGTAAGAGTGGTTACGACCCGCTGAAAACCAAACAATGTTCATTTCCAGCTAAGCCCTGACCACTCAAAACGGCAGAAAATACAAGAAATAGAAATAGAAAATGAGAATCAAATAAAGCAATAATATACTATCCAATAATCAGAATTAGGAATTAATACTTTGTTTAATTACTTGTCCAAAACGACCCAGTTGGCTCCAGCTCTCTTCGATTCGGCTGCCACCACACCCACTGATATAGCGGACACAACCTTAATCTTCACTTTGATCTGCAATTAAAGCGTCATTAACAAAACCCGTTATTTTTCTAATCCATCTCAAACACCGATAATGTCAGAGAGGAATGCAAGTATGCAACTGATTAATATAATGCCTGACCTTATTTCATTAAAGCAATGCTAGTGTCTTTACAACGTACTTCAATTTTCAAAATAATATCTCCTAAAATTAAAAATCTTACCCTGATATTCTCTTTGTTATATGAAAATTAATATATTTTCGCCTATTCGTAAAATCAACCACAATAAAATTCCACAAAGTTGCTCCAACAGTCTCTGAAAGATTTTACTATTTAGATTTCTTTTTGTCATTTAGAATATTGATACTCACGAAAGGACAATCACTTGGCTGATTTTCAACTGATCTGTGTAACGACTCGTGGATTTTCTTTAACAGCAACGATAGACGATTTCAAAAGGGCAGATGGCAGGTAGAAAGTGCAAATAAAAGATTATTATATTTTATCAAAAAGATATAATATTTTATTAATAGATAAAGATACTTATAATATAATTAAAATGCCCGTTTTATATATTTTTTATTCCATTGATTAAAAATTAAAGTTTAAAGAAAAAAATTAGAAACTTTAATTTTTAAAATAACTATATACTAAAAATAAGTCCATTAAAAAATTTATTGCCATCAAATCTGTTGAAAATAAATTTTATATTAAAAATATTTTTTTAATTTTATAGAACTAATAAACTCTGCTACTCTAGGGTGAAACATCTTATAATTCAAATTGGAAACATGGAAAGCTCGTGACTAAAGTCATGGCCCTTGATGCAATAATTCAATTTCGAAATTTCAGTTTGATTTTAAAAAAATAAAAATGCTGACTCGTTTACGCAGAGATCAGGGTTAGTTAAAGTAGTGTTAAACCCGTAGGATGATATATAATGACTAAACTACCCATGCTGAATACGGGGGAAGAACGCCGCAAGGGGTGGTGGTATTTTGGTCATTTGACTAACCTGGTTGGGATCATAGACCCCCTGAAACTGCAGCAGCATCCGCGAGCAACATTCCGAGATCTCATTTCTCCGCTCCTCTGGAGAACATCTCCTCCTGTATCCGCTCCCGCAATCGCCTGCCAATGTCGGGAAACTCCATACCTTCTTTCCTACAATTAAATTCAGACGGAGATAAGAGAGACAAAATTCGAATCCGGAAACAACCTTGAGAAGTATCGGAATCACTGAATTACCGTTTCTCTGGCCGGATAAGACAGCGAGAAGCACAACGCTGTCTCCGGGCCGTGCCACATGAGCAAGAGTCCACGACAGAGCTGTTCTAGAGATCTCCTTCTCCGCTTTGATTGCTACCACTACTTTTTCGGGAGCCTTGTCAGCGTTGCGGTGGCGTTCTGTACCCGTTCCGCGACGGAGTGGTTGAATTTCAGTCGATATCATCAGGAATGGACTCGTCGGTACCGGAGAAGGTGGAAGAGCGGGTGGGAAAGGGCTCTTCCAACTTGGTTTTTTTTTTTGCTGTTGTGTGTGAATGATGGAAATGGAACTGAAATTGGGAATGGGGGAGTAGAGGAAGTTAGTTGACTAACTCGTGATAAACTAACTCTAGTTTAATCAGACGTGGATTGGACAGCCCCAGGTCCAGGCTCCGGCCCTTAATTCCGCTTCATGACAGAAACTGCCCCCACCTTTCTGACTTTGACTATCGTGATTGTTCAAGAGATATTTTTTAATATAATTTAAAAAAATATATTAAATTTCAAAATTCCTAATATTCTTTTAAATTTATGTGTGGAAAGCCACGGGATAGCGAGTGTAAAATGTTCACAGGTAAATTTACTACCTTTAGAACACACTAAAATTAGACTATAAATTTTAAAAATCTAAAATCAATAATGGAAGTATGAATTTCAATTCAATCAGTGAGATTGATAATGGATTCAAATAAGGTGTGGGTAGGGTGTTAGGAGGGGCCTTGGGTGTCTGTGGGGTTAAAGTAGGCTCCAAAATGAGTTTGTTGTCGAGGATATCTTAACTTTTAAGTATATGCACCATTTTGCCTAAAGTTTTAGAGGAAAACGTAAAATGATTTAAAGTGAACATAAATTTTTTTTATAATATTTATAGTCTCTTGTACTTCAATATTTATTATATAAAATTTTTAAAGTGAACATAAAAAATTAACACTTTTATGAGGATTATGCCTTAAAAAATCATCCTAAACGTTTCCAACTATTAAATCAAGAGCATGACAGTAGGACTTTTCATACCGTTTGGGTTCTTAAAAAGATCAAGCTCCCACCTAAACACATAATTAGTTTCATAATAAATTAGAAAAATTCTAAATTTGTCCTCAAGTTATATCATTTTGTATCTTTAGGTTGATATGACAAGTCATTTGATTGATATAGTGAGAGTTCACCTAATTGTTATTTTCTCAAATAAGCATAAGAATATAAAAGGGTATAATTTGAAGGTATATATAATTTATAAATATTAACTTTAATATTAACGCAAAATGATTGGAGTGATGGTCAAAAACTCATTTGAAGAAATGAGAGTTCCGAATTCGATTCTTACTCCAAACCAACATGTCACTTTCCGTAAACTTATAAAGTATGTGTAGGTAGAGAAGATTATACATTGCTTTCAAAATTAATTGAATACTCTAAAAGACTTCAACATCTTGATCATTAAAAAATAATTTATAAATATTATATAGACAAGGTAGACTATTGAGGATGATCTATAACACATTAATAACTGAGATCTCAGACGACTATACTTGTTATTTGAAAATAGTTTAATTATAATTGAAAAACAAAATAAAAAGAATATATAAAAAGAGTGATTTCATATATAAGTAATTACCTAAAAAATTAAGTAAAATGTATAGAAAATAAAATTTAATTATAACCAATTTTCTTAATTTACTATCTTAACTCTAGAATTTTAAAGCAGAAAAGTTTTAATTTTTTATATCCTATCTAAAAGCTAATTGATGACAGCACTTGTCTGCATTTGGAGGGTTATTTCCGTCAGTACAGAGAGAGGCAACCATCAATTGGGTGCGGTGGTTACAAGTCAAAGTAAACAAGTTAGAACTGTTATAAAAAAGGCAAGCCTTGTTATTTAGTTTAGGTGTTGAAGAGAAGCGTGAAAGCAATAATGAGAACCAACCAAACAGAGACAGCTATCATGTTCTCCTCTTGAGCACAAAAACAAAAATTAATTAAACTTCCAAATAAGATAATAACGTAAAAATATTTTTCTTCTCTTTGTTAGCTTGGAATACAATTATGTTAATATGGTGCAAAGAGGTGGGTTGGATGTTAATATTTTTTCCTTCAAGATTGTGCAATGATGGACGGTGGATAATGTGCCTATTTTGTTAAACGAAGATCGACATAACATTTAAACGATGACAAGTGAAAAAAATAAAAAGATTTAGTTTTACTCATTATTAATAATGTCCTATCAATTCTCTTCTAAGTATTTGATTAATTGGTTCATGGTGATTTTGCAAGAGTACTTTGATTTTATCATCGTCGAATGTCAAAGTTTCACTAATTTATAATGGTCTAGTCAATTACATTTATATATTTAATATGACCATTTCTATTAGTACATTATATTGTCAGAAATAAATAAAAATTATATTAGTCACCGTAAGCTAAGGTGTGACAGATTGGTCCAACAGAAGGTCCAATACTAGCCCAAATGAAATAGTCAACCTAAGTAGGACTATTGACTAATAATAATTTTAATCTATTCTTTATTATCTTTATATGCTATATAGCTTGTCAAATTCAACTGATATAAATGGATCCCAATCCACACTAGGGATGGGAATGGGCCTAGCTTTAGTTCAATTAGCAATTAAAAAGCTCGAGACTAGTCTGATAAAATCATGGTTAATGAGCTTGATTAGCCCAACTAAAATTCCAAGCAAAATATGATCCTGAAAAATAAGTATTTTATATGAAGTATTTGGATTAAAGGAATAAATACTAAATAGTAAATACACTACTTTTTCTAATGAAGTGTGAGTTTTTTAATTATTATTTAATTACTAAAATAAATACTGAGTAAACTGTATATTAGATAATGAGATCAAACTAAGTGTGACTTTGGCTTTTTTTTTTTTTTTTTCTGTTTTTCTCTTCTTCTTCTTTTGTGGAATAGTAAAAATTCAATTGGTTGGATTGAAAGCTAATTGAATGTACATGTAGATAAAATGTTATCTCAAAACTCAAATTAAAGTTACATTACTTTAATGGTCATAATCCCATGCGTCATTAGGAAAAATAATGTTGCTTTATGATTTCAATTTGAATTTTAATTGAAACATATAAGTAATCAAGTAAAATTTTAATCTAATTCAAAAGCCTTACAAAATTAAAAGAAAGAGGTTCAATGCTATGTGCAATCTTGTTTCCCTAATAGATATATCATATATATTCCTAAAACGGGTCACATGATAAACTTGACCTGGGCTTTCAGACTCAAACATACATAAGCTCAAGCCCATTGCTAATAACAATTGAATTTTAATTTCTTGTCTAAGTCGGACTCAATTATTAATTAAACTAAAATTTATTTCAAGCACCCCTTTTTGGGTTTCGTTCTTTATCCTTATTGAGGCTGCTAGAGCGACATCTTCGTAACACACTTATTTAGGTTAAAATCAATGTTAAATAGTTTAGTTGATACATTGTATATCGGCCATAACGGTTGCAATGCATCAACCAGGGGTAGAAAAATCGGCCGGGCTGAGATCCCGACCGATTTTTCATATCGGCCGAATTTTTTCTCTCTCTTACCTTTTTTTTTGAAAAAAAAAGAATTCAAAAAAATTACAGTAAATGCAGATAATTATGAGCTTATTGAATATGTAATTTTTTCATAAAATATCAGACATTTACATCTTATAATATATTTTTGAAGTTACGATAATGGGAAATTATATAATTAGTAATAAAATTGTGAAAATTAAAAGGAAAATGATATAAATGAGGAAAATTTGTAGAAATAATTTTATAATTTATTTTCTTAGTCAATGAGTGTTATTTTAAGTTAGGATATCCCTAGGGTGTGCCGAAAATACAGTATTTTACAAATAAGGGTATCCTTAGGGTGTGCCGAAAATATATATAGGAAAGTCAAAAGACCTTAAAGTCTTAAAGGATTTTTATCAGGTTATCGTAATTAGTCCGGATATTCAATTTGAGAAATTTTGGAAATACATAGTGCTTAAAAAATAACTTTAAAGTTTTAAATAATATTTTATTATTTAATACACTATGCACATTATTTTTAAGCACCGTGTACTTTCAAAATTTCTCAAATTGAATATTCGGACTAATTACGATAACGTGATAAATATACTTTAAGACTTCAAGGTCTTTTAACACTCCTAAATATGTTTTCGGTACACCCTAGGGATACTCTTATTTGTAAAATACTGTATTTTAAATATTTAGGAGTGTCAAAAGATCTTTAAGTCTTAAAGTATTTTTATCATATTATTGTAATTAGTCCAGATATTTAATTTAAAAAATTTTAGAAATACACAGTATTTAAAAAATAACTTTAAAATTTTAAAAGAGAATATTATAAAGTAAACAATTTGGAAAATAACTTTGATACTCACGAGAGTTACCTCCTGTGAAATGGGTTTTCACTTAAAAACCCTAATGTTTTAATACCCTTCTTCTCTTTCACTCTCTCTATTAAACCCTAGCAGCAGCCGCCACTCTCCGTATTTTCCCACTCTCTGTATTTTTCCCATCAACGAAGAAGAGAAAGAAGAGAAGAAGCTGTAAAAGGTGTGCCATTTTTTTCTTCAATCTTTCCTCCATATTTTCTTTTTTTTTTCTTTCCATTCTTGTCCACTATTTTTTAAAAAAATTGGGCTTTTAAAAAAAAAAAACTGAATTTTTAAAATTCGGCCGATATCATGACCGATATATCGGTCATATCGGCCGATTTTTTTTTTTTTACGGTTGATACTATACGTATCGACCGATATAATTCGATGGTCGAAAATCCGAATTATATCGGCCGATACGTACAATATCAGCCGATATTTTGACCCCTCGCATCAACCATTAGGGCCGTCCGATGCAGCAGTGCAAAGGAGATGGGTCCGTCAGTTGACTAAAAACTATAGATTGAATCTGATTCTTGATATAGACCCTTGGTTAGACCCAATTACGAATCTAATCAAACTATGATGCAATTTAATATGTTTGGAAGTATTTGCTAGGATCAGTTGGGCCCAATTCGTACCTTCTTCTCATTTATTAAATTATATTTTTTGAATAATACAGATACTTTATGTAGGGGAGCCCATACACACACTCGGAAATCCTGCCTCTACACATCCGAATCTGAAATTTTGTGGCAAATTACCATTTTATTCCCACATTTCCAATCATTCGAATGAATCCTCAAGTGTATTTTCAATTCATTCGAATGAATGGGTTAAATAGTAACACGGAATACTGCTCAGCCCCATTCATTTGAATGAATAGTAATAAAATGCCACCATTCTTTCTATTCATTCGAATGAACCGATCATTCATTCGAATTCGAACGTTCATTCCTTATTCGGTCTGTTCGTGAACGAACGTTCATTCGATCAGTAGATTATTGCTATTAAATAATAAAATTTATTTTAAAATTTTAAACTTATTTTTTAAGCACTATGTATTTCCAAAATTTCTCAAATTGAATATTCAGACTAATTATGATAATCTGGTAAAAATACTTTAAAACTTCAAGATCTTTTGACACTCTTAAATATTTAAAACAGAGTATTTTACAAATAAAGGTATCCCTAGGCTATACCCAAAACACATTTGAGAGTGTCAAAAGACCTTAAAGTCTTAAAGTACTTTTATCAGGTTGTCGTAATTAGTCTGGACATTCAATTTGGGAAATTTTAGCAATACACAGTGCATTATTTAAATAATAAAATCTCTTTTAAAATTTTAAAGTTATTTTTTAACTACTGTGTATTTCTAAAATTTCTCAAATTGAATATCCGGACTAATTACGATAACCTGATAAAAGTACTTTAAGACTTCAAGGTTTTTTGACACTCTCAAATGTGTTTTCAGCACACCCTAGGGATATCCTTATTTATAAAATACTGTGTTTTAAATATTTAGGAGTATCAAAAGACCTTGAAGTCTTAAAGTATTTTTATCAGGTTATCGTAATTAGTGTGGATATTTAATTTGAGAAATTTTGAAAATACACAATGTTCAAAAAATAACTTTTAAAATTTTAAAATAAATTTTATTATTTAAAATCATTAGAATGAATGAGGCCGATTCATTTGAATGATTAGTTCATACCTCATTCATTCGAATGATTTATTCGAATGAATGGGCTGAACAGTATTCCGTGTTACTGTTTAGCCAATTCATTCGAATAAATTGAAATTACACTTGGGCATTCATTCGAATGAGGGCATCCATTCGAATGAATGCCAAAATGAACTGGACATTCATTCGAATGATTGAAAATGCAGAGATAAAATGATAATTTGCCATGAAAAATCTAATTTCGAGTGTGTATGAGCTCCCTTTATGTAGAGTTCATAACATGAAATGAACTCCAAACTCAATATATTATTTATTATTTTATTTTAAAACAAATTTTCTTAATTTATATTTGGAAAAGAAGCCCTAAAAAATATCTCTTAGGATGAAATTCTACAGATGTGAAGTTGTTCTAGGCGTGCACCTACTGAAATGTCTATTATTGGCCTTATGAGTGTGATCTGGGGCTGCACATGTACAGCAAGAATGTTGTGGAACGAAGGGAGAGAGACAGTAGGGCACGTGTCCAGCTAGAATGTAGGGAACTAGGAAAGAGTACCTTACAGCGATTAATTTGCACGTGAAGGGAGACACACATTGCAGACATGAGGCGATGGAGATGCTATAAAAGAGAATTAATTATAAAAGATAATTAAATAATAATATAAAAATAAAAATATGCGTACATACTTTGGATAATTCATACCGGTTAAATTATATAAAGCATAACTCTAATTCAACCTAAATTTGAAATTGGTCAAACTTTTTTTTATCAGACCAACTCATATTTTAAATGGATTGGATTAGCCTATTTATTTTTTAGATTGGGTTAATTAGATTCAAGTTGACTCTAATCCAAGTTATATCTTTAACACAACACAATTGTAATATGTCATTTCAAGATCTACTTATGGAATTAAAATTTTAATTTTTAAAAATCTGATTAAAGTGAAGACTCAATTTGCTATATTATTCTATTATTTCAACTTTCGGAAATATAATAAAGTCTTCTTTTAACCATTCAAACGGTGTTCATAATAGTTAATACAGGTCAACAAGGTGAAATACAAGGCAATCATTTTAGAATGGATGGTAATTACATTGTCGATTTATGTGGCTTTTTCTTTTCAAAATTGAAATCTGTTTACACCATTCGATATTTAATGAGAGATTATTACCTGCATACATATGGTCCATTGAAAAAGTTATAATGGATTTTTGTTTTGTATGAGTACAGGATTATCAAAAAATATTTTGATCAGATTATTAGACAAATATTTTAAAGTTTACAAATTTAAAAATTAAAAAATAACTCAATTTAATTGATTTAATTAAAGTAATTTATAATGAATCATACCATTTAGACTCGTTATCACACCATTTTTTAAACTCCATGACTATGAATTTGAGATAATATTGCAAACACTAGTGATGGCAATGGGTTGGGCCTATACTGCACCATGTAATCCACATTATCTAACATGTGCTGTGGGAATTCAGTGCTTTGTTAGACCACAGAAATTAGATAGTTACTTTGTTTGCATAAAAAAAATATTTTCCATTAAAAATAAATTAGGCGTTGTGTCTTTGAAATTTTTCATTAATTTTTTTTTTTTTTACTTTCTCCCGAAAGTGTCATTCATCCATAATAGAAGAAGAGAAGATGTAATTATCTTTAGTATTTGTTCTCCTTCTTATGGTAAATGACAAACGAATCCTAGATGAAATATTATTAGTTGTTCACACCCTATATAATTGTACATAACAAAGTAAATTTTTGAGCTATGCATGTCACATACAGAGCGCACTATTGTTTTTCGCATAAAATATTAAAATGCAGTAGAATCATAGGTGATAGTTTATTTTATAATATGCGTATCTCTATTTTATATTTGAAGCGAGATTAATTTCACGTATATACGAAACCCAAACCTTATGTATTAAGTAAATCTTAAAAGTTTAGAATAACTAAATTACAAACCAAGACAATATATATAGTTCTGAAGAGTAGACACTAATACAGAGCAGTGCTGGCCACAGCAAGATACTTGGAACTCTTATTTTGTTGCTTCTACTGTTGATAGAGGTTGAAAGGGAGACGAGGTGTGAAGAGTACATGCAATGGGTTTGCTTTGGGCATGGTTATTCCTAAGCTCTCTGTCATGTCGACGGGCTGGCCGGAGGGAGTCGCCATGTCGAAGCAGCGGAGCAAGCGAGCGAGCGTCAAGTGCATGACCTGGAGGGCAAATGAGATACCTGGGCACGATCTTCTACCCGATCCAAATGGAATGTATTCAAAATGCTTGCCTCGCACATCAAAGTTGGAATGGTCGGTCAGAAATCTCTCAGGCTTGAAATCCAAAGGGTCTGACCAAACACGAGGGTCCCTCTGTAGCTTCCAAAGGTTGGTGAGTATCCTCGTCCCCGCCGGGACGAAGAAGCCGTTAATGTGACAGTCTTCCATCGACAAGTGCGGCGCTGATAGGGGTGCAGCTGGGTAGAGCCGCATGGTTTCTTTGCAGATGGCTTGGAGGTATACCAGATCTTTTATATCTGACTCTTCTACATTCCTCTCCTTGCCAATGTGCTTGTCAATCTCATCTTGGCCCTTTTTCAACACATCTGGGTTTTTCAATAATAAGGAGAGAGCCCAGGTCAAGGTCACTGCTGTAGTGTCTGTCCCACCCAGGATAATAGCCTTCAAGTATATAATGTTCATTTAGAGAGATCAGAGAGGAACTATAATTTTCATCTACTTCCGAATACAAATAAGTTGGATTTCATTTAAAAAGTTAAAGAAGTTTGCATCTGTATTCATTTTAAAATACAGCAAGAAATCAGGTGTTTGAATCAAAAATCTTAATTCATGTTTCCATCCCATACCCAACTCAAAATTCTGAAAGGAGTTGAACACGGCCGAAATCGATTTTGTGTTCAATTCACACTCAATTTTAAAAAGTTACTCTTTTTAAAATTTACCAACTGTATATAAATTTTGAAGTTTATACATGTCTTAAAGATGAGTCAGGTGAAATGTTTGAAAACCTGATTAAAAAAAATAATATGTACAATTGAAATCAAATCTACACAAATAGAAATTTAATCTTAATAGACCATCAGGCACCGGTTAATTAGTTTGAGACATTTTTTGAAATTTAAAATTTGGACTTCTGACAAAAAAAAAAAGTAAAGTTACTCTGAGATTCAAATAAATTTTTAGAATTAATATACATTTTTAATAAAATTTATTGACTTATTTAACTCAAAATCCTATCTAAATTAATTTAGACCTATTAAAAACTTTAAAAGTTTTTAAACTATAGTGTGAGGGCTGAGGTGTCTGCAACTAAGGCTGCGTTTGGATGGGGGGTAAGAGTTACCCCTTGTTACTCTGGTTTGATAATAAGGGGGTAAAGGTAAAAATTCAAATTTTTACCTCTCTTGTCACTATTTTGAATACCCCCATGGGGCTTGGGGTATTCATTCTTGAATACCCCTCCTTACCCTCCCTTTTGCTCTTTCATGAGATTTTTTTTTTTTACATTTTATTTATTTATTTATTTTGGTGAGTACTTGGCTTTTATTTTTTTTAAAAAGCACTACATTATTTCCATTTGATAAATTTTTATATCACCAAATAACAAATTATATTTTTTTATGAAGAGATATGCATAATTTTTTTATTCATTTATTGAAATTTAAAATAATAATAGTGGTTTTTTATTTATTTTTTATTTTTTAAGGAAACCTTTTCCTATTTATCCCATGTCTTCCTCTATTTTTCAATGATATATTATATAATTGAAAAATTAATAGATTTTAAATAATTAGCAAATTATTTTTTATATTATATAGATTTTCAAGATGATGCATTTGGATGAACAATAATTTTATGAGAATTAATAATTTTATTAAATCTGTATAATGTAAAAATAAAATTTCTGCAACATTTTCAATGTGATGCATTTGGATGAGGGGTAAAGTTTTACCCCATGCTACCCTTAAGTAGGGATAATTGTAAGTAGGGGTAAACTGACATATTAACAATTTTATAAGAATTAATAATTTTATTAAATCTATATAATATAAAAATAAAATTTCTGCAACATTTTCAACGTGATGCATTTGGGTGAGGGGTAAATTTTTACCCTAGGTTACCCTTGAGTAGGGGTAAACTGATATATTAACAATTTTATGAGAATTAGTAATTTTATTAAATCTATATAATATAAAATTAAAATTTCTACAACATTTTCAATGTGATGCATTTGGGTGAGGGGTAAATTTTTACCCTAGGTTATCCTTGAGTAGGGGTAAACTGACATATTAACAATTTTATGAGAATTAATAATTTTATTAAATCTATATAATATAAAAATAAAATTTCTGCAACATTTTCAACGTAATGCATTTGGATGAGGGATAAATTTTTACCCCAGCTTACCCTTGAGTAGGGGTAATTGTAAGTAGGGGTAAACTGACATATTAACAATTTTATGAGAATTAATAATTTTATTAAATCTATATAATATAAAAATAAAATTTCTGCAACATTTTCAACGTGATGCATTTGGGTGAGGGATAATTTTTTACCCCAAGTTATCCTTGAGTAGGGGTAATTGTAAGTAGGGGTAAACTGACACATTAACAATTTTATGAGAATTAATAATTTTATTAAATCTATATAATATAAAAATAAAATTTCTACAACATTTTCAACGTGATGCATTTGGGTGCGGGGTAAATTTTTACAAGGGTTATCTTTGAGTAGGCATAATTGTAAGTAGGGGTAAACTGAAATATTAACAATTTTATGAAAATTAATAATTTTAAATTATAGTTATAAAAAAGAATCTATAAAAATTAGATAATATTAGATTTATTTAATGAATATTATTTAATAATTATATTTTATAAAAATTCTCATAAAATTGTTAATGTCCTGCTAATAGGTACCAAATAAGATTTTTTACCCTTAGAATAAGTTCTTACTTTACCACTGTAATTACTAAACAAAATAAGGGTAACTCTTTTTCAAAAGTGACCTCTACTCAAGGATGACCCCTATTCAGGGGTAACCTCTATAAAAATTACCCTCCATCCAAACACAGCATAAGTATAGAGTAAAGTAACACATCAACGTACTTGGACATGACTCAACGTTAAGGCTCCACGGTTCGTTTGTAGATGAGATATATCTGCCACTTACTTAACTCGACACAGGAACCATTAGTAGCAGAGATATCTTGCCATAGTTTTTTTTTTTTTCATTTATCAATCTACTCTGCATAATATAAGTGGCAGAAAATGATTCTGTTGCTATAATTTCAAATTGGTATGAATTGTGATAAATATTGTTTTTGAAATATTAATAAAATTGATATGAAAATTTCATGAAAAAATATAATATTTTAAAGAATAACAATAAAAAATATCGATAATTTATTATAAATTTATCATAATATTCTCATTTATTGTGTTTTTAATACAATTTTATCAAAAATTTATTGCAGAGTCGATAAATCTCAAAATATTAATAATTATTAATATTTTACTGATAAAAATATAATAAATTTAAAAACATCACCGATATTTGTAATATTGTTCTTATCTAAGACATTAATATTAGTATCATAGAATGAGTGGACATTCTAATACGGGTGTAGGGGCACGGATTTTAGTGAACTTTTCATTTTGTCCCTTATCCATCTATAGAAATCAGTTTAATTATCGGTACAACGAACAAGTGCATCGACCGGAGCACTATACCGATTTCCTGTGAGTCCAAATTGGTACACCGACTGGTTCATTTTAAATATAAATCAATTCACTTTTCAGTGAATCGATTTACTCATCTGTAAAAGTGATCCGATTTCTGTGGATTGGGACAAATTGAAAAATCTGAAAAACCCATCTATACTATTAACCCTGTGAATCTATTAAGTATTAACCCTATGATCAAAAGTTGATCATCTTGTATATACATTTAATAACATACCAGAGAAGTAGCTTTAATGACACTGTCTTGATCATAACCACAAATTTGAGCATCCTCCGACATCGACAGCATCACGTCGATAAAGTCATCTTTCCGGTTCGAAATCCTGTCGCGGCGATGCTCCTCCACCCAGCAGCTGACTAGAGAATCAAGTTCCTCTCCAGTCTTCTTCATGTCCTTCAAATACCCTTTCAAATCCACCCACTTGAGAAAAGGAACTGCATCCGATGGTACAAACACACCGGTCAGATGAAAAAACTGAAGCATCGCCTGCCGGAACCGCCTCGCTTCGCCTTCATCACCTGTAATTTTTTTGCCAAAGTAGCGCTTTCCTGCAACCATCATAACAACAATATTGAATGTCAGTTCTCCAAAACTCTGTTTCATTTCCACTTGGACAGGCCTATTCCCATTCTTCACCCATGAATTGTACAGTTCCTTGATGTACTCATCGATCTCGGTGGCTCGGACATGCTTCAGGAATTCCAGTCGCTGGTTCGACAATATTTCCAGCGTGGCGATCTTTCGCAGCTCACGCCAATATGGGCCGTAAGGCGAAAAGCCGAACATGGCATAATCATAGCCCAAATACTCGGCGGCTGCCAGTTTTGGGCGGCTAGCGAGAGCCTTGTCGTTGGTCGTGAAGCACTCCTTTGCCGCCTCCCAGCTGCTCACCACCAGGGCTTTATTCACACCGAGGCGGAGCATGAAGGCAGGCCCATATTTATCAGCCATGGAGCCCAGGGTTCGAGCAACTGGCTCGCTGCCCCCTAGTAGATGGAGGTGGCCGATTAAAGGTAGAGCACCATTTGGCTCTGGTGGTGGAAGCTTGGCCTTGTCAGTCTTCTTGACTTTGGTCCTTGTAGTCCAAAATACAAGGATCAGAGCAAGAAGCCCAGCAATAGCTTGGAATGGAAGAGGCAGCTCCATGGCTCAATCTCAATGGAAATCGACTAGTGCACTCCTGTATTTATATTTATTTAATCTACACAGGGAAAGAGTAAGTGCAATACAAGAGGCTTTGGTTTTGTTCTGAAAAGTAATCTTTCAGAAAACATTTTAAAAAATAAATTTTTGTTCAATGAGATATCTTTTGGATGTAAAAGTTCTCATATCCTAGTGCACATTGAAGCTTTATTTATCTATATAGAGATTCAGTTTTTCTGTCTTTAAACATCTGATTTAAAATAATAAGATGAAATTATCATTCTATCCCTCCGTATTCTATCATCCGAACGAACTGTCAGTTCATTTTGAGTTCGTTTGGATGAATATAATCGTCCAAACGAATGGTGTAATTTCTGTTCATTCGAATGAATATAGTCATCTGAACGAACTAATTAGTGTAATTTCAGTTCTTTCAGATTAGTATACTCATCCGAACGAATAGAACAGTGTAATTTCAGTTCATCCAGACGAATTAACTTATATATGTTTATTCGTTCAAATGATCCATTTAGATATACTCTAAAAATAGTATGTTCCTTTGATCAGTAAACAATGTGACATGGTAAATGTCAAAGAATACTGAAGTAAATATGGTGCAAAAGACACATAATGGAACATGGTAAATATCAAAGAATGATGGAGTAAATGTGGTGCACAAGACACACAATGTGACATGGTAAATGTCAACTAATGCTGGAGTAAATGTGGTGCATAAGACACACAATATAGAGCTAGTTCTAGAGATATCAAGTATGAGTCAGCAATTCTTCAAAATAATTTTGGCAACTCCTATAGTATAGGTTCTTAGTGTGCTATTTCGGATCCTGTCTTGAAAAAGGAAAGCATTGCGATGTTTGAGTGAATGAGAATGCACATTCGTTCGAATGATCCTAAGTGATTATTCGAACGAATGAATATATATAAGTTCACTCGTCCGAACTAACACATTAGTGTATTTCAGTTCGTTCGGATTAATATACTCATCCGAACAAACTGAAATTACACTGATGTGTTCATTCGGATGAGTATATTTATCCGAATGCATTGAAAATAAATTGACAGTTCGTTTGGATGAATATATATAGAGGGGTAGAGTGGTAATTTCACCTAATTTTTTAAAATCGAGTGTCTAGAGGCAGATTTTTTAATATCTATACGAGGTGTTTTTTTTTTTTTTTTTATGGTCTTGAATTTGCAAAAATAGAAATTGATGTTTGGGTGTATGAGGAATTTAAAAAAAAAAATGATGTCAAGGTGATATATGATCGAAGGACCTGTTTTTCAACGAGTAGGATAGGATAGGCTTAGGGCTCAAAATATGACATGCGTTGCAGTGCATGTAACAGGCGTCGTATTTTCGTTGGTTGAGTTATATGATTATATAATTGATGGCGACTGATTTGATGATTGTGCTGTCATTTAGTATGTCATAGATATAATGATGATGCTTTATTGATAACGTGAGTAGATTATTATACATGTATGATTTGATATTATGTGATTTTGATATTATGTGCTGACATTATGTGATGATTAGTTTTTCTTGGGGGACCATTTAGACATCACAAGTTTGAAGATACTCATTTTCAGATTTTAAATGAGAATTATCATTCTTTCTTTCGTGCAGAATTGACCCGAGCTGAAAAAATGGATCAATTGAAAAATCGATCGATTGATCTGCTTCTGAGAGTAACAAACGCTATAGTAATTATATTATTTAAATAATATTTTTTTTTTTAACTTATTTTTTAAATACTATGTATTTTCAAAAAATTTCAAATTTAATATCCGGACTAATTACAATAATCTGATAAAAATATTTTAAAATTTTAAGGTCTTTTGACACTCCTAAATATTTAAAACACAGTATTTTACAAATAAGGGTATCTCTAGGGTGTGTCGAAAATACATTTAGGAGTGTCAAAAGACCTTAAAGTTTTAAAGTATTTTTATCAGGTTATTATAATTAGTCCGGATATTCAATTTGAGAAATTTTGAAAATACACAGTGCTTAAAAAATAATTTTAAAGTTTTAAAGGAAAAATAAAACTTTAACGTTATTTTTTAAGCACCGTGTATTTTCAAAATTTCTCAAATTGAATATCCAGACTAATTACGATAACCTGACAAAAATATTTTAAGACTTCAAAGTCTTTTAACAATCCCAAATGTGTTTTCGACACACCCTAGGAATACCCTTATTTATAAAATACTTTGTTTTAAATATTTAGGAGTGTCAAAAGACCTTAAAGTCTTAAAGTATTTTTATCAGGTTATCGTAATTACTCCGGATATTCAATTTGAGAAATTTTGAAAATACACAATGCTTAAAAAATAATTTTAAAATTTAAATTTTTTTTATTTAATTACTGTTGCATAAATCAACAGAATATCAACAGCAGATTGATGCTATCCACTGTTGCATGAATCAACAGAATATCAACAGCCGATTTATGCTATCAATCGATGGAAGTAAATTAATAGAATCAATCGCAAATTATACGATCGACTTCTTTCGCTCGTGGGATCGATCGATCGAAGCATTCAGTCAATTTTGCACAGAAAGATAAAATGATATTTTTCACTTAAAATTTAAAAATCGGTGTCAATCGATTTTATACAGAAAAGTAAAATGATATTTTTCACTTAAAATCTAAAAAATCATTGTGCGGTGACAGAATACTGAGATGTCTATGCATCCAACCATTTTCTCTCTCTTCACGGACTTGTAGAGCTCATTCCCGATTTCAAGAACTGTGCCCAGGGCGGCTCAAACGGGCAGCAAGTAAGGCAGTTGCCTGGGGCCCTCGATTTCAAAAGGCCCCAAATTTGGTACTCTCCAATTGAAACGGCCGCTCAACCGTATTTTCTCAGTGGTCTATATCTCTTTGTTTCTCTCTCAAATAATCTCTTCTTTCACCCTCATTTTTTCTATCAAACTCGATCTGTCAAGATTTTCAATAAATATTTTTATTAAATACAATTAAATTTTTAATTAAATAATACTTATATTAAATATTCTTTCTCATTTAAAATTTTTCCCTTAAGCTTTAACTTGTTTTGAGATGACTCTGATTGTGCTTGAAGAAGGTCTGAACGAACCTCCCTTGTTGTCCTAGAGACATAGGCCCTAGCTTATTCTATTGTAAGGGAACTTTGACAATGCATTAGAAATATGTTCTCTATGGTTGTAATAATACTTCACATGATCAATTCTTTACTTTCAGTTGGAATGTAATATGGACCTGGGGTTAAAAAAATGTTTTTCTATTATACCGGTCATTATGGTTGTTGCATCGTTACAGCACGTAATGGTATATAACGGCCGTTACAGATTATCTTTCTTCTTTTTTCTAAATTTAAAAAAAGGTGTAACGGTTTGTCACGGTCGTTACATATCCCAATTTGGCTTTAAATAGATATAACGGCTGTTTTAATCAATACATAACACCCGTGACATAGGGTGTATTGGTGCTACAGTGTACAACCACTATATGGTATAGCGTATCAGCCGTGATGTAACGCCCAGCAAGACACATTTTTCACCTCAGAATTATGGACAGCTATGTACTCACGACACTAGGATAGGTTATGATATGCTATATCAGGGGTACAAATATCGGCCGATACGATATATATCAGTTTTTCAGTGCTGATTAATATCAGCCTATACGTATTGTATCAGCCGTGCAACCTATTTCTCGGCTGATATAGCCGATATATCGGCGATATATATCTGTTTGATATCGGCCGAGATGATTTATATCAATATTAAAAAAAAAATATTCAAAACGGTGATGGGCTTGGGTCTAAATATCGGCCGATATCAACCGATATTTACGTTTTCAATTAAAAAAAAAAAAAAAACAGTTTCTTTTTCGGTTTTTTATATTTTTTAATTCAGGAAAAAAATTAATAAGATAATACCGATATTTACAAAAACAAAAAAAACAAAAGAGGAGAGAGAATCATATCGGCCGAATTATCGTCCGGGGCGTTTTTTGCACCCTTATGCTATCTTATCTCGAACTACGTTATGCTATTGTAATACGACAAAGACTATGGTACCTTGTACCAAATTGATGTCAGAGTCCCGCATCGGTTTGGAAGGAAGAGGGGAGGGGGTTTATTTGAAGTCCACCCCTGGTACTCAAGCAGGACACATTTTGGGCAAGGGCCCAAAAGCAAAACCGTACGAACTCACTTGTGTGCGAGGTTCAAAGCGGACAATTTTTTGCGAAGTCAAATCCTAAGCCCTGTGTTCGGGTCGGGTCGTTACAAATTTGGTATCAGAGCCGAGGTTTTACACTCGGACTGTGTGGGCCTTTCATCCTTCCCTAGAGTTGTTGAGCTGGACCGGGTCGAGCCGGGGGCGGCTCGAGGCTTTAAGGGGGGTGATTGTGGTATCCTGTACCAAACTGATGTGGGAGTCCCACATCGATTTAGAAGGAAGAGGGGTGGGGGTTTATTTGAAACCCACCCCTGGTACTCAAGCAGGACACGTTTTGGGCCAGGCTATGTGGGCCCGGGCTCGGACCCAAAAGCAAAACCGTGCAGACTCGCTTGTGTACGAGGCCTTAAAACGGACAATTTCTTGTTGAGTCAAGCCCTAAGCTCTGTGTTGGGGTTGTGTCGTTACAGAGACGCTTAGTAATTGACTAATATTTTTATAATATAGTTTAATTTAAAAAATAAAATATAGATTCAATTTTCGAAAGGAGGAAACTAAATATATCCTTAAAATTATATCATGTCCGATGTAGCAAATAACAGTTCATTCTCTTTCAAGAGTTAGTAAAAAAATATCAATTAAATGACGTAAACATATTAGAAGCATAAGAATATGGAAAGGGATATTTGAATTTTGAAGGTATGATAAGTATTTTTTATTTTAAAACAAAAATTGAAGTTTTGGTTGAAATTGACAAAAGTTTCACCTATTTTAAAATTTTAATTTAAATTTATTTGATCAAAATTTAAAATTCTCGAGTTTACTTTGATAGAATTACTAAGTTTAATGAATATTATAATTTTATTCTCTTAGTGCATCATATTAGAATTTTTGAAACTCAAAAACCTTCTCAACTTCTATCCCATTCAACTGGTGAAAGCCAAGGGTCGGATTTTAGAAAGAAAAAAAAATCAAATCCATGGTCATCAGAGCTTGAGAAAACGGAACAAGAGAAACTTGAATTTTGTTCTAAGGAATTTATAAAGATTTGACAAAATCCAAACTAAAATTTACAGTGTTGAAATCTAGAGTTTACTAGATCTAAGAAAAATCTCTCCACTAGTTCATAATTTCAAATGATTGTAAAATTGAACATTTGGAAACTTCATACGATTTCAACGGAAACTGAATGACAATTTAGAAATCTCTACCAATTTCAACAAGAAATTCACTTACAATTATGAAAACTTGGAAGATAAATTCTTAAAAAATTAAATGTAAAATTTAAATTCAACAAGAAATTATAAATAAAAAGATAAATTACTCATGCCTTTGGAGAATAAGCTTGAACTCAAAATTGATATAAGTTTACACTTTTCTACAAAACAAGATGGGAAGCGATCCTTCCACGAGTGTTTTATGTAATTCGATACGGGATTTAGGGTATTACCCATTTTACCATTCCACTACGGTATAAATCGGCTTACTGACCGGCTCACCGAATCACTGACCCTTCCATTGCAGTATAAATTGACTCACTTAGCGGCTCACTGAAATTTATCTAAGTGATACTATTTTTTTCATATAAAATAGCAAATTGGATCACTGATCGAATCACTGGATTTTTTTTTTAAATGCTTTTCTACGGCAGTGGAATGATAAAATGGGCAATACTCTAAATTCCATGTCGAGTTGCATAAAACACCCATAAAAGAATTGTTGCCCGCCAAGATTCATCAAAATTGGACATCTAAAATATCTCCATCTAATGACATTGGCAAATGTCATGTCATCAATCTTATTCACACCCTTTACTCAAATCCTAAAGAGACTCGACACCATTACAATATTTTTCACCAATGAAAAATGTCAAATAAATAAATAAGATAAATACAACTAAAAACAAAATTCCTAAGACCTGTCACATTTATCCATAATCCAATCGACCCAATCTTTAACCTTGACCATTGACCAACCAACCCAACCAATGACCCATGGCCAACCTAACACTACCCATGATCTAATCTACAACTTAACACATGGCCCATTAATGTTGAAACTTGGGCAAGTCAAGCCGGGTTTTGACGTTACTTGAGTTTGAGCTCGAATTGAAATTAAAGGGCTTGAGCCCAAGCTTGGGCCTAGGTTAACCCAAATCAGTCAAACGGAGCCCAGATCAAATTGTATTTACGGAAGTCAATTCTTATTTCAAGCTTGAAATTATTTGTAGGATTATCTGAACTTCAAGAAAATTAGAGTTTATAAATTATTGTTCAAGTTCTAACTTTAGAGCCAATCTTGAACTCTCGTGTACTAGGCCTGCCTCGACCTAAATTTAAATTTTGACTTGAAAATGAGCTCAACAACGCTCAGGTCAACTCGAATCCTATTTTTTGAGTTTTTTTTCCGTATAGGCTCAGGTTAGGTACGGCCCAAGCTGCACCCCTATAGCCCATGGCCCATAGTCCGAACCAACTTAATTTCACCGAACTTATGAATTTTCATATTAAATCTAAGTGGATCGGATCAAAATCTGAACCAATTGTAGTTTTATTATATAATATTATCATTTTAAGTAAAATATATGTTGAATTATTTATGTGATAGGAATATGAATAAAAGAATAACGAAAATGAAATAAAATGAGAAAATAGTGGATAGTGATTTTACTTTGAAAGGAAATTGAACTCTTTTGGTAATATTTTAGAAAATAATAAGAATTACAAATAAAATATCCAATATCTCTAAAATTACAAATAAATGTAAAAAATACCTAAAATACTTTATAAACCATAGATCTTATCATTGCAAATCTAACAACTTAGAAGATATTGAGTGCATATTCCTAGTAGTAAAGTGGAAAAGCTGCACCCCAACTTTTGGACTATTGTTTCGACTCATTCTTCTGTGCAGAGTTTTATTTTGCATTTGTCTTTATACTTTGCCCATTCACGTTGTGGGTTTCTCTTTATACTTTGCCCATTCACGTTGTGGGTTTCTCTTTTGTACATTTTCAAACTATTTATTCTCTGAATGAAATTATTTAAAAAAAAAAAAAAAAAAGTTGTCGGCCATTGAATAAGCACGTGACCTTCGTCTTCACTGGTAAAGTAAAATAATCAAAGTGGGTAGAAACAGTCGGTCCTTACTGAAGTTAAATTCCTAATCAGTGCACATGGCAAATGGGTCTGATCTAAATTAGGGCCTGGTCTAAATTCATGTCAAGCATTAGTCTTGTACTTTGAGGGTCCAATTGACCTGACGCGACCCAAAAACCCGAGTTAAACTTTTAAATTTTGTGATGTCTAATATGTACTTTATATTTTATAGTTAATATTGAGTAATATATCATGATTAATTAAATCTCAATATTTGCACCTTATTAAATCTTACTCATTTATCTTCAGTTTAATATTACTCATTTTAAATTATCTTGTCATTCTCTACTTTTCAATTCTAATCTTTTTCCCTCCCTTGCAACAAACTTATTATTCTATTTTGAAGATCGTTTTGAGTGCTAGAATTTGAAACTAATAGGTTGTTTTTATTTTGGAGATTATTTATTTAGACTTTTATATAATGAGTTCATAAGAAATTAAATAACTTGAGAATTTAATTGATGTGATAAATGTAATAGTAATAGTTATAATCATTGTCACAGATACCATTTTCGGAATATTAACGGCGATTGGTAATATCGGGATATTTTTAAATTCTCAGGTTTTTACCAGAAATTTAATAGGAAAATCTCACGGACATTGTAATATTTAAAAATAATAAAAATATTAATAAAATAAAATGGTAATAAGGAATTTACCGAGAATCTATCGGCATTTTAGCGGGATATTATCGCGACATTACCATTTATCGTATTTTTAACTCGATTTTATTGAGAATTTATCGTTGTGCCGATAAAAACGCGTTATTGGTAATGGTATTTTACCGATAAAAACGTGGTAAATTTGAAAATACTGCCAATATTTGTGACAATGGTTCTAATAATGATTTACGTGATGGAAAAATAAATTCTATCAAGAAATTGTGTATAAGTAACAATAAATAAACACTACTTAATGCTACAGACTATTATTAGTAATTGATTTAAATTATATTAAGTGACTAGTAATTAATTTAAAGTATATTAAGTGACGACAAGAAAAACTGAAGGCCCATATAGACACAGATTTATCTTTTAAGACCTGAGCCCGACTTTAAACAATTTAGGCCTGCATAGACCCAATCCGATTATGATCCTATATTTGTAATTTGGGTCCTAACTTGAATTGACTTAAAACTCAATTTGGCTCGAGTGCACCCTTATATATTCTATAATTTTTTTTTTAAAAATAAAAAATTGTGAAAATTCCATTTTGAATGGACAATCGGCCCAAGATTCAACAAATGATCAAATCTCCCAAAGCTCAGCATCTCGTATCCATGAACAATGGTCTAGATCTCTCTCACAAACATGGCCCATTCCGATGGAAGTGGCCAATCGAGATTGCTATGCCTAATCAGTAAACCCACACTCACCCGAATGCTGAAAAATTATCTGTTGTGAAGTAGTTTAATCTTTAATCAAATGACTCTAATTTCTATTAAGAATGTATTTAGTATGATTTTATCATTATATAAATAAATTCATTGCTAAGTTAAGCTTAAATTATCAGTAAATAAATCTTTTAAATACTTTAAAGTGATTTTCAAATTAAATTTTATAACACTTTATATTAAAAATCAACTTATCAAATTAAGACATTCACATTTTCTAATATAAAAATATTAATCCTTCTGTGCGTATAAAGCCGATTCGGAACTCTGCTTGCGATCCTTGGTTCTTCTGGCTTTGGACTGGAGCTTGGTAAGTACGCCTGGTGAGGCCACGACGAGGGTGGAGGATGACGTTCTTTCACTTCTTCAACTGCGCAATCCTTACTTTCGGTCCTCACGCCGTCTACTATTCTGCAACTCCACTGTAAGTCCTCCCTCCCCTATCAACCTTTTTATAGATCTGCCATCGACAAATTGAATCCCTACCAACCCATTCAGGATCTTGCTGAGCAGCCCCAAATGTTTCATTATTACTTTGAAGTGATGCTACGGTATTGCAGTTCTGCTCAAAATTGGTGCACCCAAAAGTTCTGATATTGCGATTTCTTAGTTAGATGCTCCTAGGAAGGTAGTCAGTGGATGGGAAGTGTTCCTCCCCCAAAATTAGGATATTGACGTTATTGATAAAATTCTTCTAAAATCGGGGTTGCTGTTAAATTTGTAAATGTCAAGAATAAAAGTGAGAAGTAGGACTGTAGGAGCATTGGTACGGATGTAGAAGATGAAAGATGGCGATCACTTGTAATTTCATTGTAGTTGGAACTTGGAACTATTGTGGCAAACGCACACTTATTGGTGCCCTGTACGGTGAATGCCAATTTGAAGGTCTCAACTAAGTTGATCCAAGGAAAGAATGCCCAACATCTAGTGTAGATTCAAATGTTCACACTCTCATCTGAATCAGAAACTCTAATATAGATGCTAACAAGACTTGCTGGGTTATTTTGGTATAATTTGAATAGAGAAAGTCTAGGAAGATACTCCTTTTAATCAGAAGAAGGTAGGTGATGATAGAGAAAGTCTCAGAATTTCGGAGGGGTCCCAAGATAGATTATTTCCTATGAGAACTGTTTTTCTCTTATGTGTGGGAGTTATACTTATAACCCTCAACCTCTATCTAAACGTACAATAAAGGTGGGCCACATGCTGCACATTATCTCCACTCCCAGAAGTAGTAGCATAAGTTTCCATTAAAGTTTGACAAAAAAGGTAGTCGACTAGTAATTGAAACGTTGGGAACTCTCTCAAACATTAATGTTCATATTTTGGGTGTAATATGAGGTCTAAATTACATGAATTTTTTAAATTAGATACATTGGATGGGTTATGTAATTACCATTCTAATGAGCTGAAATTTGTAAAATTCTTGCACACTAAGACCGGTGAAGCAGTTTTGGCCTATTTTCTAAAAGGATGTAATAGGTTATTGTACCATTTGGGTTTGGCTCAGCATCATATAAGTTTCAGTTATGTGATATGGTAGAATGTTATAGATACTAATGAAGAAGTCCATTGTTCAATGGAGTTCTGTTATTTATTTTTTTAAAAGCTTAGAGATTTAGCCTTTCACAACATGAAAGCTTTCATCCATGCTGTTCTTATTCTTTTTATCTTCTTGGGATCTAAAAGGATCATCAAGACCTAGCAATGTTTCTTATTTAAAACAAAAAGTTAAAGACCTAGATGCCTTATTCTGTACAAGTTCCCCCACTTTGATTTTTTAAGTTTTCTTTAAGTTCAATGAGAGATTTGACATGGAGATCCTCGGTTCTTGAGGTTTTGGTTTAAGGAGAGTCACAACACTGTGTGACCCGGTCTACAAGTGAAGTGTTAGACACAATAATATCAAAAGTGTGTTAGCTGTTCTGAAGTATGCAGATGTCATAGGCTATTGCTTCTATTCTATGATGCACAAACACAACTATGGGCACGAGCGAATGTAGGGACAGATATATGACATTCCATGTTTCTAAAATCTAGGACATGGATATTGATAATGGCGTGAGCTGTTCAGAAAATATATTAGGTTTCATGATTCTTTACTTGGATATTTTACTCAAGCTATATTTCTTTTAATTTTGGTAATTGACGCTCTTTCAAGCTTGCTAAATGTTATGTAAGTGTCTATGTTGTAAAGACTTCTATAGCAAGATGTTTTATACCTTTTCTTTTGTAATGTCTAATTGAAAAAAAACCGCATAATAAAATGTTAAGGCATACTTTACAAAGTGTAATACAAGTATAGCGGTATTTGAGATGGGTTAAGGAGTTCAACAAGATATGTTGACCATTTATGAATGTCTAGGCATCTTAACTTAGCATCCATGTATTTATGGGGTACTTAATGAGCTTCTCTGTTTCTGATGGTGAGATGAGAGAGTTAGAAAACTTAAAAGATCATTACCTACATTATATTATTATTAGTATTATTATTGTTATTGTTTTTTTTTTTTTGAAATGGATCGTTAACTACATTATTGCTTGCATTTTGTCAATAACGATAGATCTCATTGGAACTACTTTTTCTGAATAATCCTAAGAAAGAGCCAAAATTCTATCCTTGTTGCTACTCATTTGTGGAGCATCTTCCCAAAAAGATCGTTTTCTTTATTTTCTCCTAAATTCCCCTAGTTGTCATCAAAGATAGCATTTTCATCAAACCTTGCCCCTCTAGGAAATGGACCCATGAACTAACACATCATAAGGAATAGAATAAATCATGGATAATGTAGGAAATGTTAAGGGATCAAGAGAAATTTGCAAAGGGCATAAGCTATTACACAATCCTCCATGCAATAATAGCTCTGATATTTGGATCTTGCAAAGTAGCCAACATTTTTGGATCATGTCGTGTTCAGTATTTCTTTTCATCATCACAATCATCAAAGGCCAGTATCCCATCTAATTGGGGTTGGCTTCGGTTTTTCTTTTGTATGTGTAAAAAAATTGTTCTTTCAATTTAATGGGTTTGCTCTAGCCACTTCCATGCCATGTCTAGGCATCATAGAATAAAAGATGGTTGCTGCCCAAGAGATAAGGGTCTAAGGTATTAGAAAGATATTAGAAAGAATTATTTTTGTAAAGATGATCTATGCTAAGGATTTCATCATATGATTGTCTCCCACATAGTGCATTCATGCTAGGAGAGATGAGGATGCTTCACACCGGTTTGGAGAGAAAGGGCTATTTTAAGAGCCTACAAAAAGTTCCTTTAGCACAATTTCTAAATGCTTGTCATGCAAACCTTAGAGATTGCTGGCTTGAGTTATGTCAAAGGGAGTTATAGACTGCACGCTTGAGTTAAGTTACCATGTTAAAGGGAAGGATTTTTTTATTGGGGTTGTGTCTAAGTATTCATTAAGGACATGTTTGTGTGCAACTAATTTTCATGGAAATTGATTTCGTTGAGGATTCTTTTTCATAGAAAATGAAAGCTATAGATTTTGTTTTCTATGGTTATCAATTTCTATAGTTTGGTGTAGCAAATAGGTTTCCATAGTGATTCATCAATGATTTTTCCCCTATTGTCAAGTGGGTGAGGCATAAGTTATAACTTGATCAATTCTATTTTAGATGATGATGTCAATTGATGATTATCAACATCATAATAATAGCCATAAGAACAACAAAACTACTAATAATAAAAGTTAAATACATTATGCAGCTAATTCAACCTATTTTTACTTAAAAATGGTAATATTATGTAATAAGGAATTTGATTGGGTTTCCTAGATTGATGAAATAAATGGCTTAGATAATTATGATGGTGAAGGAGTTCAATTGGGTTAAGTTTTGGCCCTAACCTGCCTCGATCTAGCCTAGAAATTCATAAGCTAGATCACATTAGGTTGGTTCATAAGTTTGGTTAGGTATGGGATATGAGTCGAGTTGGGTCTTGGTTCAAGTAGTAGATTGTAGATCTTGTTTTTAATTGGGTTGGACCATGGCCCATGAGTCATAGGTTGGGTTAGGTTGACCATGGACCATGGGTTGGTTGCTTGAATCATGGATTGGGTAATGAACCGGGTCAATGGGTCAATTGGTTCATGGTTTTGGTGACGGGTCATGGTTGGGTTGGTTCTTGGGTCACGAATTGGGTTGGGCTATAGTTAATTCATTGGTTGGGTCCTGGACCTTGAAATCCTTAAGTCATGGAAATTGGTTTTTTTTTACCCCTTCGGCTGAGAATTCAGTTTCCACAATTCTTGTGGAAAATAACAAAAAAAAAACCAAGTTGCGGAAATAATTTTCTATAGAAAATGTTTGCATGGATCAATGAAAAACAAGTTCATTATGGAAAGCATTTTCCATTTCCACCAAAAATGTTGCTCCCAAACATGCCTTAAATGTAGGGGTGCAAATCGAGTGGGTAGGGTCGGGTATTTGCGATCCCAACCCGAACTAACTTTTCCAAACCTAGACCCTAACCTACCCGAACTACCTGACCCATGAAAAATACCCAAGGATCGAAATCCAACCTGAAAAACCGAGCAACAATGAGAGGCTGAGAGCAGGGACGAGAGTAAGAGGGACTGGAAAGAACTTCGTGAAGATGACATATGTGAGTGGCGGAAAGAGTGAGAGGCCGAGAGGGATTAACTGAATTAAAAGATGAGAGTGATAGAGAAAGTGACAAGTGAGGCCGAGAGGGAATCACTCAATCAAAAGATGAGAGCAGCGAGGAGAGTGATGAGTGAGAGGCTGAGAGGGAATCGTTGAGGAATGGAAATGGAGAGTGAGAAACTGTGTTTGCATCTAATAGGGACTAGAGAGAGTGAGAAATGAGCAGCGATTTTAGGGTTTTTTATAAAGGAATCAAGGATATATATCCTGTGTAGAAAAGTCAGGTCGGGTCTGGGGTTTTGGCTATATTGACCCAAACCGACCCAAAAATTTTATGGGAATTTAAACCTTAAAACCAACCCAACGTTTTTAGACCCTACCCAAACTATTATCGGATCGGATCATGCGGGTCTGGGGAAAACCCAACCCAACTTGCACCCCTACTTAAATGTTTTCTTTTAGCAAGAAATGTTGGAATTTACTATTTGAATTCTATTTAAAAAGACAAAGATTGATTAATTGGGTTTATCCGCACTAGGTTTTATTTTAACCATCCGGGTCAAGGAAAATGTTTTGATTCAGTGAGAAATCATTTTCTTGCTGTCATTGTTGTCATAACTTCCTATTTAAATTAATGGTGCTTAAGTGAGAAATTCTTCTTGATCTTCTTCTTTGCCCACTCTTTGTTATTAATTATGTTTTAATTTCCATTGGTTTTTGCCTCAGTAATTACTTTCTTTTTGATGAGTTAAATTTGCTAGTAAATACCCTGTTAGATGTTTCTTTATGGTGTTGTTGTATGTAAAGAAAATATTTTCTGCAAAATTCCTTATTTTGTGGGTTCTACAGCAACTCATCATAAACTTGCTTGTTATTTGTAGGTTTGTACTGTCAATATGATAAATTTGAAATTTCCTAAATACAGATTGAACTGATATGTACTAAGGAAATTAGAGCTTTAGCAGTATATAGAGCCCACATATGTTGCTCTCTTTTTGCCAGCTATCTTATGCCAACACTTAACAAATATCTACATGCAGCTCCGAGTATGATACTATTGGAACTTCTGTTAAAGCTGCTCTAGTTTATCTCGGAACAGCTTTAGTGAAGGTTGGTTATCTGATTTTGGTTTTCAGCTTTGATTCATCATCAGAATGTGTTTGATGTTGCTTGATTTCTCTTTATTGATTTGGGATTATTCAAGTAAATTTATCTGGATTATGTTAGATAGGCCTAACAATTTATTATTTATTAATTCTTGCAAGATTTGGATTTACCTTATCATTTTCTTTTTAAAAGGATGAAGCTGTTTTATTTGTATTTTCTTTTTGAAAAACTACAAATGTATATTGGTTTCCTTAAATTCAGTGTCGTTCTCAGTTTGGTTTTTCTGTATATGGTTGCAGTGATGGTTTATCTGAATAATCCTGTAGAGGCTTGTACAAAGACAAGATCTACAAATTTTCAAATATAATGACTCTAAATTCTTATGATTGCAACTATAAAGATTTGACATCTTATTGTTGAAAAATCTCTTGTTTGATGTGACTGCATTACTTCATTTTTTCAATTTTAGATAAAAAAGTTCATGTTTGGTGAAGTAAGCCTGGTAAAGTGCCATTTTAAAGTAATATTATTATGAATTAATCACATCTTTCTAAGGTTTTAGACTCTATGATTAGAGATTTACTGTTGGAAAGTTCTTGGAGAATTTCTTTTGCCAGTTTCAAACTTGGATATATGACACAAACATGGGTCACATGGATTCCTCTAAATGAAGTAGTTTTCTAGATCAGTCTCGTACAAAATGTCATCCCATCTTAGATTTTTAATCCTTCAGTCTAAAGTCATAAAATCTTACTGTTAATTTAATGGAACAATTTCAATTTTAATCTATTTTATAGGCTTAGATTAAACACCTAAAAGCATCATATGAAACAACTTTTGACATCTCCTGATCTAGAGATAAATCAATCTTATCTGAATGAGCTAGTGTCCCATTTAGATGCCAAGTTATTTTAAATTTCACTAAGGAGTATTCTACATTCTTATATAAGTTGATTTTCACTTTAACCTTTTTGTGTATGTGAAATGATCACATATGTACATGGTTTACCATGCACATGGAAGTGGGCCCATGTTGGCCCTATGTAATGGGTTTATTGCTAAGTTCTACCCTTGGATACGAGTCCCACAAGAAATAAGCTTGATTGGATTCATAAAGCTATGTTTCTAAGCTCTCCAAATTTTTATGACTGTAAATTATTTTTTAATCCTAAGCTTTTATCTTTTACAAACATGGCTTAATTAATTAGATTAAAGTGATTTTTAGTGGACCCATAGTAGTCAAAAGCATGTTTTAATTGCACTTAAGCCCTCACTTAAGTTCCCGATCCATTTTGCACCTTGCCCAACGCTTTTTGTGTCTAGGTTTCTATTAAAACCTTTTTTTAATAATAAGCCAATTCTTTGAAGTTTTTAATAACTAGTAATTTTTTTTTTTGATAGATAATAGCTAGTAAATATTATAGTTAAAATGAAGCAATTTTTAGTCATACCTAATAAATAAGTCTAATGATTCAACAATGTTCTTGTGCATGTGTCTAATACATAGATATAAAATATGCTTTGAAGCTTAATTGCTAATATTTTTTGGTTTTTAGGTGATTGTTGTTGTATTTTGTCAATATTGATGCAATAAGGGCATAAATCCATAAATCTACACATATTTGAAGTATCTAAATAAGTTTGCCTAGCAAAATTAAGCTCACGCCTACATATGCGCTTCACACTTGAAGCTCCAAGACCCCTTGGCGCCTTGATTGCACTTTGCTCTTTGACTACTATGGTGGATCCCATATTGAAGGATAGAACTTTCTAATGAACCAAATTACATGAGACTCATATGGGCACCGCACATTTGTGAACAACATCTGTGGGTTGGGTAAAATTTCTTTACTATGTTCATCGTTGCACTTCTGTCTCTCCCTCCGTGAAGGGTACAGCTTGTTCACTGTCTCCTTCATCACAGATGTACCACCTTGAATGTCCCGAGATCTGAGGCTTAAAAATTTAAATTTATGGCTAGTAAATCTATGAAATACATGGATTACAGGATGCTCTTGAAAGAAATACATTGATTGGGGGTTGTATTTCGGACTTTTTCTCTGATTATATAATTTTTTTTTTTTTTGAAAATATATAGATTGGAATGTTGGGGCTGCTACTAAAAGAACCGCATCAGAGGATTTTCTTGTTTATTATGGAATTTGAGGAAAGAAAGAAAGAGTAGAAAGAACCATAAAAAAAGGTAAGATGGGAGAATAGAGAGATTCAAACTAATCTGAGGAGCCCAGATTTGGCTGATTGCAGGGATGGGGTTTAGCAGTTTCTTTCCTTCTGTCAATTGGGAGCATAAGAGAGAGAGAGGGAGGAGAGTTTTTTTTTTTTCTCTTTTCTTTTTTCACCGAGGATCAAGCCTATGCTCCATGTGTGGCAGAAGACTGCATTTCATCCACAGGGATTTACACATCGCGGATATGAAATCCCATGGGGATCCCTGGTATCATAAATCTTCATGCTTAGCAGCACCGCTCACAAGGCACAAAATTTATTTTGCCCAAATGGGGCCCACCTGGGCTCATTAACACGTTTCCCCATCGCAGACTTCTGCTCCCGTGAATAGGATCCCTACCCCATTTGAACTGATTTCAAGTTGATCTCACCGTTGGACTGAAATCTATCTAAAACTGTCCCCATTTTAATTGTTGATTGTTGGACCTATGAATATAATGGTCCTTCAAATCCAATTGTACTATTTCTTTTTCTTTTTAAGGAAGAATCATCCTGAAAATAGGTTTCATTTGAGCCCACCTTCATTAAATGGGCCCACTGATGTGAGCCTCATGCACAGCGCCGCACATGCACAAAAACACTCAGCTGAAATAGTCAGACTTTGAGGATTTACAATCTTCAAAGATTTCAATATCCTTGAGTTGACATTGCACCAAATGTAGCTAGATTAAATCACTGAAAGTTTAGATCTTTAAATCCTTGAATTTTGTTCTGCACCAACATGCCGGTGAGACAGTTTCTTTATGCTTAAAATTGGACAGCACTTCATGAGTTTCTTGTACATTTTTTGGTTTTTTCTTTTTCATGATTTAAAAAATTATGCTATTACTTATGTATCTATGCTTTTCTTTATGCGATATCAATTTTTATCTTTATGTTGTCAATGGATATGGGTTGTCGTCATCATCATTGATATCAATAACAAAGGACACTCTTGTATGTCCTTTCTTACCATATCATTCTAGTCCTTTATTGGTTTCCTCCTTTTGCTAGTTCCTTGTCACATACAACCGCTAGTTCCTTGTCATGTTGTTCTGGTACAAGTTATCTTATTTTTCTAATGGTATTTCGTTTTGCCACTTTTGAGTGCATGAATGTATTTCTTGCTTCATTTGCTTCCATTGATTGTATATGCGACTTTTCAATCTAGAAGCACTTTCAGAATTCAATTGAAGAGATTGAGAGAAAACCTTCGTTTTCAATGTTGGATTATGGGGATTTAAAACTTCTCAAGCCAAGTTACAAGTTTTCTTGGACTCGGTCCTCCTGGAAAGGGCAAAATCAATTTTCTTCTTTTTTAAATGGTAAAATGATTAGTATATGCAGCCGCTATGGTTGCAACTGGGAACACTTGCCATCTATACAAACTATTTACGTGCCAGAACTTTTTCACCTCGCTCCCAAATTTATCAAATATCAAGTTTCCTAGGAAGTCCAAAACCTTTTCACTGATTAAATCTTGTTTATCATTCCATGAATTATTACTTGATCAACATTTGGGACCTCTAAAATTCATTATGGATCCTTTTCTCCTGTGGAACTCCCATTCCTATTACTTATGTTGTCATAAGTTTATGCATATTACATTTCATTCGTCTTTGTGTGTGTGTGCGTGTAGCTGGCAGGAGTGCTGTTTTTCAATCTATGTAACCCTTTCCTTCTTTTAGACTTACTATGTTTTATTTGGCATTATTTCTTGATCTTGACAGCTTGTTTGCCTCGCAACCTTCCTCAAAGTAACTGAGAACGACAGTTTCGATCCATATCAGGTATTTTAGAGCCATGATAAAGTAACAGAGACCTTCTATTTCTGTTTTTGATATATGGTATTTGGCAGGTATACTTGTCCACTATATATAAGTGGTGAGGTGTATCACCTTCCTATAACAAATCAGCCCAAGGAAACCAATACTCTAGGGAGGTTGCAGGGGACTCCTTATTAAGTTGATGAAGTTTCACCCCATCTGATCATCATGCCCTTGTGATTTTGGAGCTTAAAGATTGACTATTATAACTGATTTTTCATGGCTCATCTCACAAAGCTATGATGATTAGATGGGGAGTTTCCTCATAATCCTCCCATTCATGTAATCCTCTACATATTCCTCCAATATATATGGGGCCTAAGCTGCCTAACCCATATTAGATACCTCCACCTCTCTAGAGTTGCTCCGAGGGAAATTACTGGCTTTTTTCTTGAAGGAATTATTATCAGTGATCAAAATAAATCCAGATTTTGACTGTCAATTTTGATTTTCATAGAGAGATGTTTATGTGTTGTAGGTGTGATACATAGGCATCTATCTACACCCAACAAGTAAGGATTGGCTTGTTTTTAACTTATTGTTCACGTATTTTTGTTTGAAGGAAAATATTTAAGGCAATCATTTGCTAGAAATGATTTGATCTCATGTACATTGAGCATGATTCCTTTAATTCCCCCAAGTAAAGTGGGTTGTCACTTTCCACTAGTAGTTGACCAAGCTCTTGCAAAATCCTCCTTGCAAATTCTCTCTCGCTCTCTCTCCCTCTCCAACCATCCATCCACATCTAGTTCTTAAGCTGCCAAGTGGATGCTATAACTCTTCATCTGGTTTTTCTTAGAGTGGCCATTTATAACCACTCCCCCTTGCATATCTAGGTCAAACAATGTGTCATGTGTCCCTGTTAAAAAGTATTTTTCCTCAAGGCTAACCAACTAGCTAAGCTTCTGTCCTCATTAGTCCAAAAAGAGAATGGGAGAACCTAAGCCACATGCCAAATTTGTGGAGGGAAAATTAAAAATCTTTGTAGGTGAATGCAAGAAAAGTTGTTCAATCTTTTCCTCCACTTCCCCTTAAATATTTCAGAGGGATTTTTTATTATTTTTTAACTGTGTATCTAGAATGAAACTTGCCTATTGTTTTTAAATAGAAGGCCTTGGACTTTTGGCCTAGTGGACTCTAGGAACATTCTTGGTGGAGTTTCGTTTTCTTTTTCTTCTTCCCTCTTTAATGACAAATTTACATCTATATGCGTAAATTGTTAACAAATTTGGGAATCAATTTTGGTAGAAGCAACTAATTCCAATCTAGAATCAGGTGATTCCATATATTCATGGAATAAGAGAAACTAAAATATTTAAACTTTTGTTGCCTTGTGGATGACCGATGCTAAATAATTTGCTTCTTTTGGAAAAATTGAAAGAAAAGGTAAGAAATCAAAACCTGGAAGCACATGAAAAAGTGACTTAGACTTGGGTATGGTAAGGGTGCCATCTTACCACAATCTTTCTAGATTGTTAGAGAATGACTTTTGCTATTGTTGAGGAGAAAAATGGAGCTCAATTAGTGAGCCCTAGATAGATGGTAAAAGGCTTTAAATGATGGTGGTGATGAATCTTTGAGGATTTTTAACGGGAAAAAACAATTATTTCCACGGAAATGTTTACTGCTCCTAGAAGTCCTAGGGTGAGGATACCTAGCTGCTAAAGATAGAAAATGGAATGAGCTATAGCAACTAAGGTTACTCTGTTTTACGTTCTTTCTAGTTTGAGGTCACTAGTATCTTTTTCGTACATAATATAATTTGCTTTTTAATCGCAAGAACTTTTTATTCCTACTTAATGTAGTCTTTCTTTTATATGAATGTGTCCGAATAGATTGTTTTAATTCTTACAGGAATTGTTGAAAGCATTAATTGGATTTATAGATGTTGCGGGGCTTTATTTTGCATTGACACAGTTGACCCACCGAAACATATCTCAGAATCATAAATTCCAAGCTGTTGGACTTGGTGAGAACCTTGGTTTCTTCTTTATATATTGGTATACAACACTCTTCATTTATTTCTCATTGTCATTGATGTCAAGCAATCAAGCTTGATCACCATGTTCCTTTTTTATTTCCATCGTGTGGTTGTTGGCAGCTACGATAAAGGAAGGCTTTTGCAAATTTTAGGCATGTGAAACTCCTGTTTAGTCCAAATATGAGTTTCGTTATTACATTCAATGTATGGCTGGGGCTTTCCTATTAGTAGCACGATGTAGTTACGATGACAATTGAACGAGGGTTGGCTAGGGCATTCCCTCCAAGCGATGTGTTGCAGTGGAACCTAATTGCATTGAAAAATAGGCGAGGGCTAGCTAGACCTTTTCCCCCTAGCGACAAGTTTCAATATAACCCAGTTGTAGTGTTTAATATGCATAGGTCAAAATGAGTGGAGCTAAAAGAATGTAACCTAAAAATTGCATCTGGCATCATAGAATGACGGTACTTTAACAAGAGCATAGAATTGGAAGAGCTGTGAAAAGCAGGATTATAAACGTAGCATGTCTGCATTGTGAGAAGGCTAGGGATCTTGGAGATGGTTTTAAGTTGATTTATATATAAAAGAATAAATCTAGAAATGGGATAGGTATTGGAGGTAGGAATTTGAAGTAGAAGATTCTAAAAGTAAAGAGAGAGTAATTGAGTTACAATGCTAAGGTTATATTAGATAAAGAAAATTAAATGTTACAAGAAACTATGCACCTTAATCTAGATTAAGTTAGATTGATTTTTTTTTTCAAAAAAGAGAATTCTGGAACTTAATGGTCAAATGTGTGCTATGTATACCTGTAGGTGGAAATATAATAATTATATCATACTTCAATGGACATTTAGGGAATAAAATGATGATTATATGAGTTTATATAGAAGTGTCACTTTCAAAAAGTATATATAGAGAGAGTGGTTATGGAGAAAGAATGAGATGGGGGGTGATATATCCTCAATTTCAAAATGGCTTTTAATCTAGCAATAGTTGATACAAACTCCACTAAGAAAGAAGATGTAGAAAACAAAGAGGGAGAGATTCTCAAATATAGAACACAAATATATATATATATATATATATTTGAAGAACAAGGTGTCCAGGCCTCTTAGACACAAATATATTATTTTTTTATTAACACGTATAGAGCGAAGAGGGAGAGTCTCAAAACACAACGGAAATTATTAATTATAGATGTTTATATTAAAATTCAACTAGCAAATAAGAGAGTGGGATTACTTCAATGAGATTGTAGAACTTGAATAGGGAAAATGCAACGACTTTTGGAGAGACATTGAGGAATGAGAGTTGGAATTGACACATGGATCCTAATGAATTTTAGAATAAAAAAACAAGTTATCTATTAAATAAGCTGCTAAAGATGTGCTTCGAGAATCTAAAAGAAACAAGGGACAAGGGACAAACACATCAATGAACTTGGTGGTGGGATAAAGATCTCCAAAAGGCTATTAGGGTGGAGAAGGCACATTTTAGGAAATGGTAGAGAAGTGTAGGAGGAAAAATATAAACTACCAAACGTAACGGTTAAAAAAAGTGATATGTAAAGCCAAAATAATTTGTATATCCATTTAGGAATAAAGGAAGAGGAAAAGTATATCCAAAAGTGTGCTAAGAGTAAAGAAAACTAGAGACCTTGATCACGTACAATATGATAAATATGAAATCAAAGATTTTTAATTAATGATGACATAGAATGTGTATTTTAAAGATACATTGAATACAAAATATATAACAAGTCAATCCTGAAATAGAAGCAAATAAGAAATGATTAATAGAATTTCTAAAAAAGAAGTAAAGATAGCCTTTGCTAAGATTAAAGGTAAAAAAAATAGAGCATTGGGGCTAGCTGATATAACTATAGAAGCTTGGATTTTGTCGTGCGATGTTCAAATATGTTTGCTAGCCATGGTAAAGGCACCAAGTGCACTTAAAGTGCAGAGGGTCTTGGAGCTTAAAGCAGGTTTTATTTGTCATTGCAATTGAGCCTTTCCTCATAAGGAGCATGTTTTATTAATGTATTAGTTTTTGAACTATGTAATGTAACAACTATCTCCATATTTTCAATACATCATGATATTTTTCACTTAATCACAAGAAATAGGAAAATGAGATAAACCTGATTCTATCTGTGGGAACATCAGAACATCATTAAAATCTAATAATTTCATGGTACTTTAGTGAACCTAATTTTTTACGTATAAATATTTTAGGCAATATTTTAAATTCTTTTATATTTTCTATTTTAGATATTTTGTTTGATGACATTTTGTCAATTATATTCTGCTCTACTGGGAAGAAGAAAACTATGATGTTGATAAATTATGGATATTTACTTCAGATGACAATGCTAAGAATAAGAATTGTGAGAATTCATGTATGTGCAATTGTTCTTGTGTTATCACTCTAATGCGTAGCTTTAGTGTGCATGTTTTCATATGTGGCACCTATTAGCTTTATGTTGGGAAAAATCCATTTCCTTCCAATGCTGATGATGGCCCACTTTTTCTATGAATTCATAGGTTGGGCTTTTGCTGATTCTGTTCTGCATAGGCTTGCACCACTGTGGGTAGGTGCAAGGGGGATGGAGTTTACATGGGAATACGTTCTTCAAGGCCTTGAAGCAAATGCGAATCTGGTTAGTTTATTCTATCACCTCGTCTTCCCTTGAATTAGTGGAGCTGGTCAGTTGCGCTGTGAAATACGCCTTCTTAGTGGGATGCAGTCCGATTCTGTCATGCAAGCTGTGGTTTTTTGAACAATGTATAGATGCTGAACAAATTATGGACACTTAATGATGATCATCATATGCATGTTTGTGATATCATTCTTAAGGTTTTTTACTCCATTGTTAGCCTATAGTTGAATACAGTGAACTCAAATCCCAGTCCATCCTCTAAGTTAACCATTACTTATATATACGGGCTTTTCTTGGATACTTATGGATGTATTTACATCCCTCTCTCTCATTGGTGAATAATGTGCAACTAATACTTTTTATCATACACAAGCTCCTCTCATTGGTCACAATTAGGTGGATGTACATACATCCACAAGTGTGTATATATATAGATTAGATATAGTTATATAAAGGGCATGATCCAATAAAACCAAGTGTGGTAAGAAACTTGCACAGACCAACTGTAGGTGTCCATATCATTTACATTACGAGTGCTATCACCTTTTTCGAAGCAACTTTTCAAGTATTTTGTCATTTTGTGTATGTGGAATGGTGTGTTGACTAAATCTATGTTTATTAGAGCTTTTCCCATAAATAAATAAACAAATAATAGGAGCTCTCCCCTAAGAACGAGTTTGCACCAAGTTTAGTGCAAAAGGCCAATCAACGCCACCTTGGCCCACATGGATGGGTGGTTTTGAAAGGCCTTGGTTTGTATAAGGTGCCTTTGAAATTTCATCTTGATTAGATAAGAGAATCCATGCTTTTTAAGGCACTCAAAGTTTCACATTTATCCATTAGTGGAAATTCACTTATTTAGATCTTTGGATTTTAAAAGTCAAATTGGTGTCAAATTCAGTACAGGTGCAATTCACGGGGGTAGCCTAAGAACAATTCTCATTAGACTTTTTTGCAAACTTTGATTTATGGAGCCCACAATAGTCTCAATGGTTCCAATTCTCCCCTCACACTCACTTGCTCCTTGTGAATTGCACCATACCTGACACCAATTTGACTTTTAAAGGCCATTGATCTAACCAGATCAATTTTCACTGATGGATAAATGTGAGATTTTGAGGGTTGTAAAAAGCATGGCTCATCATCATCATCAAAGCCAAAATCCTATCTATGTGGAGTTAGCTTTTGAGTTCTCTATTTGACCCTATTGTAAACCATACATTCAATCACTCTGCTATCTATCATGTCTTTTATCATCCCTTTCCTCCATATTTTCAGTGGTCTCACCCTCTTGTACCCACGATTTGGAGGCTCTCAGCAATGTTGTCCTCTTTACGGTTGCTTTCTTTTGGATTCTTATAGAATTTGAGGGCTTTTCTTTCAAGTTGCGGTTCTTTTGGTTCCCTTTTTTTAGTACTTGTTAATGGGGCGAATTTGCTCTTCTTCCTTTTCGATCTATCTCTGCATGTTCATCCGTGCTTTCTTCATTTTCTTGGTAATGGGAGTGGTAGCCAGCTAGGCACATTCAAAGTGCTTCTAATGCAACTAGTGTGAGCTAGAACCTAGCCCCCCAAGAAGGGTGAATGTGATACTATGCCATTGTATAGGCTGGTAGTTTCTTTAATTTTTAATTGTATGTGTTTCTTTATATTTGTGATGTATTGATGTTCCTCGTTTCTTTATATTTTGGGCCCAGGTGTTGACTGTGTCACTGGCTGCATTGGGATCTTTGATGTGGCTCCGGAAGAACAAGCCCAAGACTCTTGTCCCTATCATTTATGCATGTGCAGGGATTCTCGCAACCATGCCATCTATCATAAGGTATGCTTCTGCTCCATACTCTTGGATCCTCAATAGTTAGAGTTCTCTCTCTATAACTTGATGGGTTAAGCTTGTCAAGATTTTTCCTTTCTTTTTGGAAAAAATCCTTCATTTCTCAAAATATCATTTTCTTTTCCCTGCTAAGTTGTTTGATATGTCATGTTATGCTTTTGGGTGGGCACTTTCCAATCTTTGGGTTGCTGTATATGCCATGTTTCCAAAACCTTTGTTATTAGTTATCATTGCCATTGTCTTCTTTTTTTCGCAAGGGAACTATTTTATTGAAAAGAAAGAGAAAAACAACACTCAACTGGAACCCCCACCCAGGGGCAAGACTAACAACCAACAAAAACTACGACACGAGAAAACCCAGAAAAGTTAGCTCAACTGCCAAAGAGATGGCAAAGTAAAGAGGACGATACAAAACAAACTTATAGGACCTTACAGATTTCCTGCGTTTCACACCTACTAACCACTCTAATTGCTAGGCCCCCCAAACCTCTACCACTCCACAAAACAAAGTTCATTGAGAAACCACTGCTTCTCCGACCCCAAACTTTGTATCCACATTTCGATCATAATTTACCAAGGATTGAAGCTTACAAAGTTCCCAATCCCTTTTCTTTGTTCTTCTAGCTATCGTTTTTTTCCTTTCTCCCAACTTTTTGCCTCCCAAAATTCCTTCAGAATTTCTTTCAGCTAAACCGTTCTGTTTTGAGACAAGATTCCCAATAGGGCACCCACCCAAAGGACATTCTCATCATCAAAATCCGGAGACCTCCTCTTCACCATCGCCTGATGATTCTCGAGTTTCCTCCTCCTCCCTTCCTTCACCTTCCACCACCTCATCGGCCCAGTTCATTGGAGGAAGAGAGACTCCATTTCGCAGATACATTGAGCGTACAACACCTTGAGAAAGACTGTTCTCCTTCCCTTTACTTTTTCGGACTTGAATCCAACCTTTCCCGTTCGGATCACCCTCAGGAGAAGCATGACTTTCTTCTGTCACTACATTAGTGTTCGTTCCACCAAATACCAAACCACTGAGACATTCCTACCAATCTCAGCTAGGCTCAAAAAGATAAAGAAGAGACCCTCGAAGGCCTGCTCCATCTAGGACTAAGTTTAAATATTGGGCTGAAGAGGGAGTGGGCCTAGCAGAACTAGGGTCGACAGGCGAAATTGGGTCGTTGCAAGCAAAGCGTAGACTCTGATCCGTAGGCCTGACCAAGCTAGGGCCAGTTGTAGAGAGGCCATTGTGACCTGGGCCCTGAAACTAAATTCAGGACAAGCTGGGGCTCTTGAATCAGACCAGGCCTTACTCGAGCCCAACACTAACACTTCTTTATACACATGGGGAGTTTCTGGAGGAATCCTCTCTCCTGCTTTCCCTCTCACCACTATTCCCCTTCTCGCCATCCACATCACCTTTCTTTGGAAGGAGAAGGAAAATTCAAGGATCCAACATGCATATTATCTACCGGATCATCTGCCAAATCCTCCTATGAATCAACCTTCCCATCAGATTTGCCGCGAAATCTGCCAGTGAGTCAGCCTTTCTTCCACGCAATGTTGATGTGGAATAGTGGTCTCTTCCTTCTCCATCTGAGGGAATGGGGTTCTGCCACAATGGATGAGGGTTGGAAGGCCACCAATCCAGCTTCCCCAGGTGGAGAGCAGCCTTTGTCCTTGTTTGTCCTATTCTTTTGGGCTTTTCTTCACCGTCGTCACCAGATTTGATGGGATAAATGGCTTAGATGATGATGAAAGGATTAGAGGAGGCGAGGAGGAGATGTCTAGGCATGCGCAAGAGGAGGCTAAAGCTAGACAAGGCGCATGTGCCTCTCTTTAAATTGCCTTTTTATATAAGCGCCTCTCTTTAAATTGCCTTTTTATATAAAAAAAATCTAATATTAGTTTTTCTTTTCTTTGTTTTTGAATGATAAAAATCTAATATCTGTTGATGGGCAAGTTTACATCCCTTTTTTTTTTTAAAAGTTAACTTCATTAATTCAAAAGAGAATACAAAAGAGAAGAAAAGGCGGAAGAGAACCCGCCTAACAAAAAAAAATCACATCAGAATCTAGTTACAACTTCAGAATGTAAAAATAACCCCCGACGAGCCAAAGCATCTGTGGCCGAATTAATTGTCCTAGAAGCCCAAGCCACCTTTAGATCTAAAGAAGCAATAATATGAAGGATTCTTTCAATTTTGTCCAAAAAAAAGCCGAAATGCAATTCGAACCCAAAGCCCATCCCACTACTACTTTAGAATCACCCCTTTCTTTTACACCCCTTTCTTTTATTAAAAGGATGAGCAAGGGGCAAAGTTGTCTATTCATTTAAAGGTTTGGGTAATTACTGTCTAGGTCCATATGTTGGACTATTTGTTAAAAAAAATCCCCAAGCTTTAGATTACTGTCATTGTCCTGAAATTTTGTCAATTCAGTTATGGTGTGTGTGTGTATTGTGTCCTCCCCATTCTGTATCCTAGATTTTTGAAATCTCCATGTCCTGTATCTGTTTCATTTGTCATATGCAAGCATCATAGCTCCCTAGGGAGACTTCTCCTTGGGCCTTGAAAGTAAAACATGCAGACATGTTTTTTTTTCTTTTTTTGAAAATTAAAACATGCAGACATGTTCTGATGTCATCCAGTACACTTTCTCAAAAAATACCAAACAATATATCTGAGGAGAAACTATTTTCTCCTCTCCTACATTCTCATAATCCAAACAGATCCAGCATCATCCAAGGATTGCCTTTGCCATCCAGATGCATTGTTGAGCCTTTTACCATTTGGGCCGCAAAAGCTTGTAGTGTTCTTTATTGTTAACAAAATTCATCATCATCTCTATTAAAAAAAAAAAGGAGCAGTTTTCTTAGATTTATTTGCAAGGCCCTCTATTTCTGCTAAAGAAGTTTGTATGTTCTGCAGCTATCTCCGACGTGGCTTAGGGTGGCACCTTCCCAAGGTGGTGGGCTTTGAACTATTTTCTTCACTGGTCATGGCCTTCTTTAGCTGGCAGCTTTTCAGTGCATGTCAAAGACCGTCACCTGAGAAATAATAAATGATGACCATGACATAATTCTCCCAGATTTTTTTAATTCTGAGTTCTTAGTTTATCCACAGCTGAAGCGAAGGTTGACCACTCTCAATGTACCGTCATAGTCAACATTATAGAGATTCTGTTGATTTTGTTGTACCCTCTTCTTTTTTTTTACTTTCCTGAACTAATCAAAAGGTTATTGATTGTGCTCAGTTGTGTGCCTCGCTTGAGCGTGTACCAAAACATGACAAGATCAATCTCATAGACACTTTATGGCATGACGAACATCCCTACTGAAAATATGCTCCCATGAATCTTTTAAATCGATCGATCTATAGTATCTTTAATACAACATCAATCCTAGTTTGATCGACTTTCTGATGGAAAAACTCCAGAAGTCTCCCTGCTCTTATATTAAAATGAGTTGCATATTTTGAGAAAATATGTAGAAAGTATATAAAATTTGAGCCTCATTTTAGCTTTGTGATTTTAAACTTTGAAATTTTGATTGTTATATATTTTTAATTTTTCATGGTCCATTTTACAATATTGTGATTATCAAATTGAGGAGTTCCCTTTGAGCTCTATCATTTATGAAATCTTCTATCCATCATGTTGGTCCAATCTAAAGATAAATGTGGAATCTCTCTATTGAAGAATTTTCCCTGGTCTTTCTAGAGCTGCTTTTTCTGATGAGACCAGATTTAATCTGGATCGCACTTCGCATGCCTTTCTAACGAAGAGGTAAACTCCAAAGAGTTTATCGGGGGGTGCCAAAAGCAAATTTAATTTTCTGATTTAAACTATCATGGGAACCATTGGCAACTAGCCTTGGGATGTTTGGTGTCTCAGAAATCACAAATGCGATCTAATGAACCTCTGCAAAGAGATTATCTCAGTTGACATCCATCCTCGAATTGATTGTGTTTCTACCAACCTCAGAAGTGAGCTCCCATATATATAGCATGGAAGAAGAAGAAGAAGAAGAAGACTGAGTATTTTCTGGATGTTGTGGATAAACTTTAATGGTTTACTGGAGTAGAAGGCTTTAATTGAGCATGTTATTCAATTACCATGAATGAGATGAAAAATGTCAGCTATTCTACTCATGCAAAGTGGACCAAGACCCAGCATGGCTTATTGCCCCAAGATGTCAATTATAGAGAGAAACAGAACAGTTCTACAACAAAAAATTAAAATATAATGGCCAATATTTTGTCAGTTCTCACTCTGCTTCCTCCAATGAAGCTTCTACTCGGAGAAGAGCAAACCCGACTGCAACCCCTATGAGAACAAGGCCATTCATAATTGCTGCAATTCTGAAGACCTCTGCTGCAGCACTGCATGTAGAAGACACTGCGCCCCCTCTACTGCCTTTGCCTTGTGATGGTGACTTCAAAGAGCTCAAAACCTTGGCAAATGACTGGTTGTTGCACACAGGCAGGCCTAATGAGGCTATACTGTTCTGCGCTTTCAGCCCTCCAAAAGAATTCAATCCTCCAATGTGAACCACATTGCTCTTTCTCCCCTGCTGTGAATTGCTGCTACACCCTGCAATGGCAGCTGTAGAAAATGTAGCTGAAGAAGGTGCAGCAGTAGCCATTGCAATCCTGCAACACGCCCGACCTAACAATACAAGAAACAACTATAAGGAAGTTAGTTTACAGAAGAGAGTATATATTAGATTGTCAGAAGTAGTGGAATATTGGCATAATCTCACTGTAGGAGTAATGGTTACCTCTGTTGTTGAAAGAACTGAGAACTGTTTAGCTGGTGGTGATTGAGGTTGCAGACAAGATAAAACTTAAAAGAGGAGAAGATAGTTTTGTAAAAAAAAATGAGAGGAGAGAGAGCAAATAAGGCAAGTAGAAGATGGACAATTGACAGAGAGATGAGCCTTTCTTTGGAAAAAAAAAATCATTCAAAAAAAGAAAAAATTGTCTAAACAGAAATCTGACCAAGATTTTTTTTTTTTTCACATCTCTGACAAGTTAAAAAGGAAGAAAAGACAAACTTGGGGAGCCCACATGAGTACATGATGAGATGGGAATCACTCGTTTCTGCATCTCCATGGGGATAAGACTATTTTGGCTCTCAATTCCTCTTTCCATTTATGCCATTATTTATTTTTTACCTTTTACACTATTTTTGATAAAATATAAAACAAGCTGAAAAGTAGAATGTAAACAAATGTAACGTATAGAAAATTTGTTAAACACAAATTAAAGTATAAAAAAATGCAAAATGCAAAATAATGCAATGATTTATTTGCTGCTCTGCTTATTAATGCAAAGAAAACCCTGCGTCTCTACAAATTATGTTATATTCAGGGTTTTTTATAGGATGCCCATCTTAATACGGGCATTATCTTTAGGAGGCACGCGTTTTAGTAAACTTTCCATTTTTCCCCCTATCCATCTGCATAAATCGGTTCATTCATCGGTGCACCGAACTTGACTCTTTCCATTTCCAAGTGAATTGGTTCACTCACCGGTGCACTGGGCAGGTGAACCGATTTTTGAGGGAGCAAAATAGAAAATCCGAAAAACTTGTGTCTCCTAAAAGATAATGCCCGTGTTAGGATGGGCACCCTTTTTATAAGTGTTTATTCCACAGTGTTGTTGAATGTATAAAAAGGTTGTAGGCTTCTTGAAAACTCAAATGGGCTTTTGTATTATCACATTCCTTACTTGATTAAAATGTATTTTCTTTGAATTTCTTTCTCATACTTTTTGAAGTAAAAGATAAATTTCAACTTACATAAATTTTATTCATTAAAAAAAGGTGTCCTTTTTATCAAACTTGGTGCTACCCTAATCACTAATTAGAATCCAATGAGACTTTGTCCTCAAATAATAGTTTTGAGGAAGGAATGCATGCATTTAGGGTCTGTCTTGTTATTTTGGGATTAGATTTTAAATAATCTTTATTATTATGATCACCATTCAAATATTTATCAAATCTAATTATATATGTCAACTTTAGACAAATGAGATAAATATTTTTAGGTTGGCCATTTAGACACTCCACTTTTCTTTTAAGAGACATCTTATTTCAAAATTTCGTATGCAAATTACCATTTTACCCCTCTTTTTTTTTAAAAAGATGATTCATGTACACAAAATTGAGGGGCAAAATGGTAATTTCATATAAAATTTTGAAATGAGGTGTATCTTAAGAAAAGTGAGGTGTCTAAATGGCTACCCATATTTTTATCATGAGTTTTTTTACGAGATCTAGAGTATGTAGATTCTTAGTCCATACATGTGGGTGGGTGGGTGAGTGGTGGGTACATGAATTGATTATCAAAAATTTATATATCCACCTGGATGCTATTTGATTTTATAGACAAACTATCCACGTTTCATGGGAGGATAAAAAAGCTAATAAGAATGATTATTTTTGTCAAGATAATGCCTTTCTGAAAAGAACAAGAGAGACTATTTTGGTTAGTCCCACCACATTTAAGCAGAGGGTGTGATTTTACGTTTCAAATAAGATTAAATGATTATTATTTATTTCCAACCATTCAATTAAGGCCACATAACACCACTCAAAAAAAAAAAAAAAGGCTGCATAATGAATGATAAAAATTACATCCTTGAAGTCATCTATGTTAGATAGTTCTCACTTAAAATGATTTCATGTTTATTCATATGTTTTTTTAATGATTGAAGTGTCCTCAGCCTCTTAAAGCACTCAACTAGTTCTCTAAATGTGTACAAACCTCTCTACTTATACACAGTGGGTAAAACTATAGAGGAGTGACTCTTTGGAGTAGGGTGGAATTCAAACTCAAGACTCTCACTCTGTAAGACATATTCTTGACCAACACACCAATCCCTTTTCATATGTGATCTTTACCGTTGGTGGACTTAGATAGAGCTGCTTGCATTGACAAGTTTGAAGAGTTTGGAATTTGGGTTCTTTTGTACTTTTTTTTTTTTTAATTTACGTGTGGGAAACTGTGGGATACCCAACATAAAACTCTTACGGGTAAGCCCACTACCCCTAAGGTCCACCAAGGTTAGGCTATGGCCTATGGGGGCTCGAATCCGTAACCTCCCATTTCCTGAGGCGGGAGGCAACCAAGAGCTATTTGTATTTTCAATACACTTCGGATGGTTACTTGCACACTCCTTTGTTTATTTTATTTATAAATTTTATTCTGCCACGCATTTTGTAATTTACTAATTGTAGTGGGTTGTTGTGAAACCCCTACCCACCAATGTGGGAAGAGTCCTACATCGGTGGTGGAGGGGAAAAAGATGGAGAATTTAAGTGGGTGGCCTCCCTTGTACTCATGTGACGCGTTTTGGGCCTGGCCAGGTGGGTCTGGGCCCAAATGCAAAACCGTGCGGGCTCGCTTATGTGCGAGGCCCAGAGCGGACAATATCACACTGAGTCAAGTCCTAAGCTCGGTATTCGGGTCGGGTCGTTACAAGTATTCTAACTTTTAATTTTTTAGCTAAGTTCCTCATTTTGGATCTTTAAAAATTTGCCCCATTTTGTGCTCAAATTTTTTTTATTTTCAAATAATCTTTAAAAATGACCAAATGTTGGCCCCCATTTTTGTCAAAATTTTGGTTCTATCAGAAAGCTAGATTTGTATGATAAAATCCCATATTGTGCGATATTTGCCATAGTGCCCCCATTAAATACTGAAAAAATTTGAACGATATTTTATATTTCAACTGAAATTATTTTCTATGCTAACGATGGTATTACCCTATGTATTAAAACAAGTATATCCCATATTAATATACTCACCAAGTCCATGCTCTCTTCTGAAAACTACTCCCTCTGTCTCAATTTAGTTGTCTTGTATAGATTTTGGAATTGTCCCAAAATAGTTGTCTCATTTATATTGGAATAGCATAAAGTGTGTTGAAAATGAATGAGATCGCATGGAGTGTTAGTTTTATATAAAGAGTTCTTTAAAAAATACAAATATTTCAAATGAGATAACTAAAATGAGACAGAAGAAGCATATCTTTGTGATGTAGTGATGTAATCAATTAACAATGATGGGCACCCACTAGGATTGGTTATGGCCTAAACGCCCGACTTAATCTGATCTTATGGAACCATTTGGATCCTTGGATTGAGGCCTAGCAAGTTGCAAGAATGCAGTAAATAATGAAATGCAACGGTCCATATGGATAAGAATAAACCGGATCCATCTCAGTTGAGCAGATCAGAGATTGAGAGGACATTCATTGTTTATAACGAGTTTAGATTCTAAACTAGAGCCTTCGATCAAAATGAACCCAATTAAAGAGACACCCCTCTCCTTCCTATCAGAAATTTGGAGCTTTTGGTGGCCACTGAGTAGTCCCAACAACAAAGATCCATGCCAAGAAAGAAGTCCTGTAGTGGGGCATCACATCTCTTTCTTGATTCTACAGAACTTGCCTCGAGTTGTTTTCATCTTCCTTTACTTAAATAAATCAATATCCCCTGATTTTTAGAGAGGATCAACCTGTTGGGACTAGACTTCCAACCCAAAAGAATAGCTCTGATAGGTGGAGATATTCAATCCTATAAGTCCTTATATTTTCCTCCCTCTCACCGATGTAAGACTCATCGCACTTCAACAATCTCCCTCTCGAATGAGACTCTCCTACAGATAGAACATCACCAACCATCCAATCCCTCTCATGTGGTGGCTTAAGGAACCTCTCTCTGATACTATTTGTTGGGATTGAGTTTCCAGCCTATAAAACTAGTCTGATAGGTGGAGATATCCAACTCCATATAAATCCTTATATTTTTTCCCCTCTCACCGATGTGGGACTCATTCGTACTCCAACACAACCATCCGATCTTGATCATTGATCACATAGAGATGTAGATATTGATTTCAACTTCATGAAATAGGTGAAACACTTGAGTGCCAACAAGTAGAGAAAGTGAGGCCAACATAAGTTAGAAAGTTTTGCTTCAAAACAATTGAGGTTCATGAAATGGAACATGCACTCTCTCAGATTTTAAAAATCTCCCTTGTAATTTAAAGATTTTTACAAAGATCCTTTTAGGATATTTAAAGAATTTGCATGCCGCTTTCTTTAAAAAATAAGAGATTGCATTCTTATATGTGGAGAAAATTTTCCTTTCCTTAATCTTTATAAACATTATATAAAAGAGTAACGGTACAAAGATTAAAAGTATGCTTGATAAGATACAAATTTCAGCGTTAAACTCAATTTTTAATCACTAAAATCTAATTGTCAAAATCACTAGGGTTCTTACAAAAAAATAGAGTTTGAAAATGAAATTTGATCCACTTATAACGCATCAATTCCGAATTGATTTTTAACAGGAGAAATGAAAATTTAAAAGAAAATGATTATATAGTATAGGGAGAATTTTTCAACTAAAGCTATTTCTTCCATAAAGTTTTTCTACTCATTCCTTATATTGCTCTGTGCGTTTTGTCGTTTCCACTTTTTTACTTTGTTTCTTGTATCCTTATATATATATTTTTTTTCTCCTCTTTTTTATTTCAAATGAAAAGATCAATATTAGATCAATGACGCTTCAAATCTATAATTTTTTATAGCTTTGGTTTTTGCTTGAAAATGACAAATGTCTAAGTTGTTTGTTACTTTTATTTTGGGAAGCAAAAAAATTGCATAGAATTTAGATTTAGAAATTTTGAATGTAAAAAATGGCTTCGCAAACTTGGATAAAATCTATAATAATTTCATTCACTATTAGTTCTCATGAAATTTTCATCTAAACATTGTACTAATATTCTGAAAATTTTCAATGTTTTTCTAAGTTGTTTAAAGGGATCTTTTCTACCTCTTCAGTCTTCTCTTCAAACTCTACAATAAAACCGATCAAAACTTCTCCATTCTTCTTCAAATCCCTCCATGACAACTATTGTCTCTGTTCTTCTTCTTTTTTTCTTCTTTATCTTAACATTCTTATTTTCTAAGGCTCTAAAAAGGTAGAAATTAAAAATAAATAAATAAAATAAATCTTATGAAGAAAACCCGTCAAAACACATCGTGCTGTCATCAGGGGTAAAAAAATCGGCCGGGCCGATATCCCGGCCGACTTTTCATATCGGCTGATATATCGCCTGAACTTTTTCTCTCTCCTCTCCCTTTTTTTTAAAAAAAAAAAAAATCCAAAAAAATTACAGTAAATGCAGAACATTATGAGCTTATTGAATATGTAATTTTTTCATAAAATATCGGACATTTATATCTTCTAATATATTTTTGAAGTTACGATATCGGGAAATTATATAATTAGTAATAAAATGGTGAAAATTACAAAAAAAAAAAAAAAACAGATAAATGAGGAAAATTTGTAGAAATAATTTCATAATTTATTTTCTTAGTCAATGAGTGTTATTTTAAGTTATGAATTATAGAAATAAAAAAATACATAATAAAATGCTTGAAAATTACATAATAATGTAGAAAAAAATATTAGCAAATAAAACTAATGAGGTCCTAATCACTTGAACTGATAACCACACAAATATCATATATAATAATATAATGTTTTCTTTCATTTGAGAAAATAGATTTTATTTTTCATTAATAATAATTAGATACTTTTAGACCCTCTCTTTTTCTTTGTAATTTCTCCCCTCTTTTAATGAAATTCTTTTTGACTGCTCAAAAAAAAAAATTAAATAAAATTATGAGCTATAGTTAATTATGTTAAATTGATATAATAAAAATAAAAAATACCTTCTAATAATAATAATAATGACAATAGTAAAAATATTAGATGATAAAATAATATTAAATTATTACAATAAGATAAATAAAATAAAACATTATACTTTCAACATAAGTAAATATTGTATTTAAAATAAAAATATTATTACTTTCACATTAAAAATAATTTTTTGATAAAATAAAAGAGTAGACACGTGAGCTTTCAAATGAGCTCTTGAGGAAGCTCATGTGAGCTCTTTATGGTTTTTTATTTAGAAACCTTAATGCTCCATCTTTTAATACCCTTCTTCTCTTTCACTCTCTCTACTGAAACCCTTACTGCAGCCGCCGCTCTCTGTAATTTTTCGCATCAACGAAGAAGAAAAAGCAGCAGAGAAGAGAAAAGCAAGCAGGTGTAGCGATTTTTTTTCTTCAATCTTTTCTCCATATTTTCTTTTTTCTCTATTCCTAAAAAAAAGCTTTCTTTTAAAAAAAAATACAAAAACCGAATTTTTAAAATTCGGCCGATACTATACATATCGGCCGATATAATTCGATGGTTGAAAATCCAAATTATATCGGCCGATACGCACAGTATCGGCCGATATTTTGACCCCTGGCTGTCATAAACCACAATCTATTTAGCTGCTTAAAACCCCAAATTATAGATAAAGGCTTTTGAGGGAAAAAAAGAGGGAGAGTTGATGTGAATTTATAGTTTGTCGATGAAATGATAAGTGATTCTTTGTACAACTATAAATCTTGTAAAAATGAAAAGGATTCACATGTTTCATAGAAAGGAGAGGATTGGAGAATTTAGTTGAGACTTGAGACGTCCTCTCCTTTGAAGAGAATAATAAGGCCTTCTCTCAAGCAATTTAAAAGAATCCACAGCTTTTTTTTTTTTTTCTTGAACTAGTAAAAAGATGAGACTTTTCCTAAAAAGTTTAACGACTTTTTAAAATCTCAGCATCCAACTATAAGAAAGCAAAAGCCATGATTCACACTGGTCCTCCACCCACCAACCAAACCACCCTTTCAAATCTCTGGTCACAGGCCCCAAGCATATTCCACCATAATGCAGCCAGCACACCAGATCACAATATGAAGGGAAAGGTGAAAGTCTTGAGTTTCTTCGTCATCACAAAATAAAATCGTATCCCAATTCATCCACGTCAATTTGATGGTGGTCTAAAATAGCCATTAACATAAATATCAAATCGATGTGATTGAAATTTATCTTTGAACTGAAATGGTCATTCACCGAAAGACAATGAGATATTTAACAAGGATCACTAAAAGAAAATGGACTAAGGAAGATTAGGACCAACAAGTTGATATTTCACTCGTCATTTCTTTCTACGTTTTCCAACTTCGTCAAGCTTAGAAGGCCACTGAAGACTTGGACTTGGAAAGATTGTAGCGTGACCAAACAGAAAATTTTGGCAGAAATCCCCACATATTTATCTATTTCAAATGGAAAGGGAAGAGGAGAAGAAGAAAACTCCCATAAGAAAATACCAAAAAAAGTGATGGAAAATCATTACATATGGCCACCACAGATGGGCACCTTGGTAAATAAAGTGAAGAAATAAAGGGATGAATACAACAATTAGGGGCCTTTGTAAAGTGGGTCAACGGCAAATCCAGGCACTGTGAAGTGTGAACACGTAACCATCTTTTTTCTTTTAAATGGGGAACATGATTTAATGGTTGTGACCCATTCTGCAAAAAAGAGATAAAAATCATGCATTCCCGGACAAAATCAAACAGTGCTAATGATGCCATTACAAGTTTTTGACCAATTCAAAGCTGCTTTATCTCCTTCCACAGGAAAGCTCGGATGAGGACGAAATGATTGTAACAAAATATTAATATTAACAATAAATAGAGACCAATTACAAGTGATATGCTATATCACTAATATATAAGTGATCCAGCACTCATTTCAGTACACATAGCACTCATTGCAAATAAACCAAATCATTCATCTGCTGGGGCCTACCTTAGATGAGCTGTGCTGCAGATCTCAAACCAATTGAATGATACTACCCTCTCAATGGAAGATCTTTACCCAAAAAAAAAAAAAACTGGCAAAAATATATCCAAGCAATGGTTACATGGGGGTGTGGGGGTTGGGGGTGGGGTGGGGAGACTCAACCAGTGCCATTTATATAATTTGTATCCGTATCTTAAGAAAGAGAATATGATCTTTACATATAATGGCAAATTCTTAATAAACCTACCATATTTTACTGACAGTCCAGAAAGGTAAGGATGTTCTTCACCATCATCCTCTTTGGAGAGAGAAGGTATTGCACTTAGTCACACAGTTTGCATCTATTCCAATAAAATCAGCCAAATCACTGTAAAAAGGAACATTTGGGTAAAATTCTACACGGTTAGAACTTAAAAATTTCTTGTATACATCCAAAAGTAAATATATCACATCAATGTGTACTTGTGCTAATTGAGTTTCAAAAAGACACTTCCAATTGGCTCCTTGTCTAGACAAACCCCTTTCCAATTCTCTCCAGAATCCATCATCATCTTGCAAAATATGAGTTCAACCCTTTTCTGTCTCATCGGCAAGGAGCCTACATCTGGTGCTTTCCCTACACCATGCAGAATGCTGGATATAAGCTCATAAGTTTTATCAATGTGTTATGCTGATCTTTAATTACAGTAGCACTTATCTTTGTCTTGTATTAAAGTTCCATCTCTAATGGATCTTCGGATTGTCTTTCTTAGTTCAGATTTGGGCCTAATCCCAGTACTGTTACTGTTTGATTGTATTAAACAAGATATGCCTAGAGCTTGAAAAAACTAGATATTGGATTTGTGACTGCTGCTGCTACATCTAGGTCTCTTAGAACCTGTTTCATAGGGATACCAATCCTAGAACTGAAATCCCTCTAATTCCAGCCGATCCCATTCCTCCTAATTTCTGCTCAATTCTGGAATAAGAGTGGCCATGTGATGGTTTTGGATAGATGAATGAATTGCATCTGCTGCCAAGAGATGGCCATGAATGGGATCAAATGGCCACTCTGATTATTGTCCCTTCCAATTTCTCCAGTTCCACTTGAGATCCTGTTATTGAAAGGAATTTCTAGCAGTTCTATCTCATTCTGGATACCAAATAGGCTTACTAAAAGTAACATGCCTCTTAAGAGACATTATTATAATCATGCCCCAAGGATTAGTCAGGTGCTCTAAGAGGCCTGGACACCTTGGTCTTCAAAAAAGGAGACATTATATAACTCCTGATTCTGCATGCCAAATGGTCCAAGATAGTATTCTTGAAGACATCGGCCAAAGATCTTTTTGTCAATGAAGGGCAAGCTACAATTTATCAAAAAACTTCAAATTTGAAGTATCAATCATTTGTCAAATGCATCTGATTCAGAAGCATTCATAGAATAATCTCTACTTGGATCCAAAATAGACAGTATGCCTAATAAAAAAAGGAGCATGTCATGATTGTCCAAGATATTATTCTTGAAGACATCTGCCCAAGATCTTTTTGTCAATGAAGGACAAGCTACAATTTATCAAAAATGTTTAAATTTGAAGTATCAATCATTTGTCAAATGCATATGATTCAGAAGCATTCATAGAATAATCTCTACTTGGATCCAAAATAGACAGTATGCCTAATAAAAAAAGGAGCATGTCATGATTGTATAGAATCTTGTATTTGATATGACCCCAAGATTTTGAGAGCACTATGTTAATTTTTGAACTAAGTGCATAAATACATGTTCTTGAACCTTGATTATGAACAATTAACATAAAATAAACATATCTAAAATCCAAATTATTTAGTGAATGTTTCTCCATAGTTATCAGTAGACTCACTCCAATTAAGCATACAAGTCAAACCCTCTGAATTCGATGAAGCATGGCCGAAACCAAATCACAAACCACAACAACAACTTTTTCTGTGTAAAAGGAGAAGCTTCCCTATCATAATATAACCAAAGCTGTGACACACTGATCATTAAATTCTACCTAAGCCGATGGTTTTGTCAAGTCACATAAGGCAGAAGATGCAATATTATAGGATTTGAGCCACTCAAGAGGTAGCTTCAAGGCAATTTCAAAGGAAAATGTACAATTTAACCCATATCAGTCAATTTGGTTTTCTGGAAATGGCAAGACTAATCAAACAACCTAAGATTTGACATTAAGCAAATGCCAACTGTTCTACAGCTCATCTATTTAATGGTTATCCACCCAAGAGAGCACTTGGAACAGTGAGGGAATTGCAAATCCTGTTAGATGTGATGCTTTACTTTTCCGACCACGCTAATATCAGCCAGCAGCATGATAATGATTTGGAACATCAGTGTCCAACCCAACAAATTTTCTAGACCAAACAAGGAAATGGATAGCCCATCCAAACCAACTCAAACAGAAGATGAAGGTTTAATTCTTCTTCAACTTCACATTGTAGCAAGGTTCTCCCTGGTCTCATTTTATCTGTTAATTTGAGGAGATATTCCTTAGGGTAGCTGCAGGATATATATAAACTTCAGACTGTGCAACTGCTAAAATCCTAGAACCTTAAAAACTCTTGCCTTTCATTTCTCAGTTCTGTGTGTCTTGCTTCCAGCCAAATACAAGTGACTGAATCAACAATGATGAAGTTTCCTCTGCAATAACATTAAAACACTTGCTCAAGCAGTCATCACCTACGGCAATGGCAATCAACACTCATCTAGATGATTAAGGAAACAATTGAAACTATAGTAAGACTTCATTTCTATAATATGCTATCCAGTTTTTAGCAATCACAATTAGGACACATAAGACGACAAAGAAAGAGCATGCAAAACTGGAATTTATGGTAAATGACTGCTCCTGGGTTATAAGTGAATAAGGAGTTAAGGAACAACAAGTGAAACAGTGGCACTTGATTCTCCACTTGAACATACAACAAGTAATTGAAGATCAAAGTGCATTTCCATAGCAAACTCTACATGAACACAAAAATTAAATACCAAGGAAAATATAACAAGAATAAACAAATTCAACCACAGTATCAAAAGTCCCCCCCTGCTTGGATTAGATATGCCCTAGAAGAAGCAAAAGAAACAGAACAACAAAACTCATACCTCACATGTTTTCTGTTGCCTTTGCATCTCCTAATCATCACTACCAGAAAGTGTACTTTCTAAATTGAGTTTTGCTTCAAGCTCAACAGTCATCTAAGCTCAACTTTCTAAAGCCTCTGGGACAATGGATAAACCATCCTCCTCAACAAAGGCCGGATCAAGAAACTTGGCAACAAATGCCCACATTTTATACACGTCTTCGAAGTTAGTGAGAAACCCAAGAGATGCAGTAACTACCTCCACTCGGATCATTACACTTTTGCCTTCACGGCGCCCATCTGATAGCACTCTGCATAAGGACATGTCATCTGAACCCATGGCTCCATGAAGTTGTTTATGGTTCTCCACAATCCGTATATGACTGAGGAAACCAATGCCAAGAGAAATGCCATTTTTCTCTGCCAGCTTCTGCACAATTTCTGGATTAATCAGTACTCCACTAGAATGCTTGATATTAAAAGCCACTGCTGCACCTCTTTCATATTTGATCTTTGGGCCATAGATGTGAACAAGAGGAACTCCTGACCTACCATCTGCTGAACCTTGTAACCTAAGTTGCAATAATGAGGTCACTAGCCAATTGATAAGATAACGCAGTCTGAATGTAGTTTTATTGAGACCCATCATGCTGATATGATCCAGATGCCTGCAGACAATTTCAGGTTCTCTTCTGTTCCACTCCTCTGTATCCTCATCTTCTACATCACTGATGGCATCATCATTATCAATTGCTTCCAAGTTATGACTTAGATGTTCTCCACGTCGGTCCTCTATGTTAAAGGAAACTCTCCTATCCATGCTAAATCCTCGCTCGTTTTCTTCCACACCAAAAAACCTACCTCCAGCAAATCTGTTTCCTTCTCTCCGACCCAGTAACCGGAACTCACCTTCTGTTTCCCTCCTTATAGCACTTTCTTTTGTCTCTGCAAGTCTTTCTTGGCATATTTCAGATGTAAAACCATTCTCACGGTTGGCATTCTGAAAACTGGAAATGGAGTTGTCGAGTTTGGCTGCATTCATAGTAGTAGTCAATTTGGACACTCCATTAATGTTCAACTCATCCCGCATCTCAGGTTCTTCCTGGATTTCTGTAAAATGGTGCAAATTTAGATCCTTCCTGCCATTTGCTAGAGCATGATGTGTTTCTGTGGAGTGGTCCTCTTCAGAGGATTCTTTAACACAGTCTAGTTCCTGTGAGACTGTTAAAATAGCTGCATCAAATGACAGAACATGGTCTTCACTTGATCGGAGGTTCACATGCCTGTCATCGTATATAGGACTTTTGGGCACCTTGAAAACTGGTTTTGGAGACACACGTTTGCAGTTTTTCCTGCTAGAAAACCAAGAGGGTGGCAATGGTGAACCTGATTTTGTTTTGTTTAGTTGACCAGAGTTGTCAGATCCAAATGGGCTCTGACCTAAATCAATCCAGAAAGAGTTGTCTGATGACTCATCTTCGCTGAAAACTGGGCTCTTCATTACCTCCCCAACTGAAAAGCTCTCTGCTTCTTCAAATATGGTACTTGCCCCATCCCTGTCTGAGCTGTTGTCATGGTCCATCTCACTATCAAACACATCCCTCACCTGAGAGGATGTGAACACACCGGAGAATGCTGGCATTTGTGATCCCCGGTGAGTTTCAGGTTCAAAATCTTCATTCCCATCAATCCCCTCATCTTCAAAATCTGCCAATCCATCCAGACCATCCACTGAGTCACTAAGATACTGAGGAAAAACAGGGACAATCTTCACCATTCCAGAACCTGCACAGCGGCTTTGGTTCTGTAAGCTAGCCATCACAGATTTCTTAATGAGAAGGCAGCCAAACCCAGTTGGGTCAGACCCAAAAACCCGATAGAACGATGTAATGATAAAATCCGGCCTGAAAAGTGACAACCCAAGTGAGTCCATGTCCTTTGGACCTAATGATCCGGCATCAAGCAGAACATGCCAGTTATTTTTCTGTGCCAGTGCCATCCACTGATAAGAATACTTGGATCCAGTCACTCTTGACTGAACAGGAAATACAAATAGCCCCGTAGATGAATCCTTCTTCCTCCTCTTCTTATTTGCAATTAACTTCCTAAGTTCTGTGGAGCAAAGCTTCAACGTTGGCCATTTAAATGATGCAAAGTAGATCTTTGCACCCTTCTCTTTCGCATTCTGGGCCATCCAATTCACAGACTGGCTCTCATGATCGAACATGGTTAGCAATTTCTTGTTTGTTTGAAAAGGGTAGGACTCTGCAAGTAATCTGAAAGCAGAGCCTCTACTGACAGTGAAAACAAGGCCATATTCATTCTCAGGGATGTTGAGATGTTCCATAATCCTAGCTTTTATATCATATTCTGCAGTGCCTTTCTCGGCTCCGCCATAGAGAGCATGGTTGCTCAAATTTCCAGTTATCTCGGACAAGCTAAAAGCAGAAGACTCCCACATTTGAATGTTCTGAAGGTAAGAGAAAAGGCCAAAACCACAGTAGTCAAGGCATACCTTGGCAGCTGCATCTGAGAGGTGGACATACTCATTGGATCTTAGCTGGTCTATCTGCTCCGATGACTGGTACTTTGGGTACATTGTAATGAACTTGGCAAATGATTCTTCAAGGCTAGGGATGGATTCTTCGTTGTCGAAGGTGCGCTCAGCAGCAAGTGAAGTTGCCTTGAGGAACTCACGCTGGACATAGAGCCGAGCAAGCGATCTTGACCGTCCAAAGGCCCCCTCCACATTGGAGGAGGTCTCAGAGTCCATGTCTTGAGATTTTACAAGAGACCCATCTTCAGATGCCTGTTCAAGAGCCTCCCTCAGCTTGTTTTCTTGCAATTGCTTGAGGATTGTGGCCTTTCTCTTCCCTTCGTCTGTCAAACCAGAACCACTTCGCCTTTTGCTCTTTTTCTCCAATATCAGGGCAGCACAATGAGATATGGGCTTCCATAGATACAGATGCATGAATGCTCCTTACTGAGAGAGGAAATAAATCTAAAAAAAAAAAAACAACGAAGGAAATCAATCCAATCTCAATTTCAAGAATCTTGGCTTTATTATCCCATCTAACAGGAATCCCAACTTCAGATTTTCAACGGCAAGTCGAAAAAACCTTCGCTTTCCCGATATCAGAGCTCTGGTTACAAAAATCAACACCAAAGAGATTCATTCAGCAACATTCCGGGCTTTGACTGGTTTTGAAAACAACTGCTTTACTACACCTAGACACTCAAGGCCGAGAAGAGATTTCAAAATAAAGAAAAAGGGAAAGAAGATTCAGAAAGAAGAAAAAAATGCAGAGATCTGATGCCAATCCCACCCTTTTTTCTTTCTAGTATCAAAGAAACTAACTTTACCCTCATCCAAGAACAAAAACTACAGATTAGAATCAAATCAAAGCCCACATTAAAAGAAAAATGGCCACCACCCCAAAGCCCCCTCCCCCCACAACAGATGCAGAAAAAATCAACTACAGTCCCTTAAAGACACAAAAACTACAAATTCTCGGACACCCACCACCTACACCACCTAAATCAACAGACCCACCACAAGAAACATTGACTCGAAACAGCCCATCAAAAATCCAGAAAAAAAAAAAATCGAGCATTCAAACAAACGCCAAAACCAATCCCATCTCAAGATATCAGATACGGTGCTGGGTTGAAAGTTGAAACAAAGAAGAAAGATAAAGCGAGGTGGAAAAGCTAAAAAAAAAAAAATCAGCGGCAACAACCCTTCTACCTCTCACTGCTACTGAATTAAAAGACCCTTCAGCGCCATTACTTCTCTGGGCATTCTAAGCATGTTCGCATTGATTGCCCCTTCTTCTCTCTCTCTCTCTCTCTCTCTTCTCAGTTCTCACTCCCCTCACCTGAAAATAACCTTTTCTCAAGAAATTATCCCACGCGAACACTTAAAATGTGAATTTTTAAGTATTTTTGCAGATTGAGATCTTTTCCCTTGAAAAGATTGTCTTTGGATTCGACTGAAGAGTCAAAGATAAATAAAAATGAATTTGATAGTTATTTGTTCTCTCTCTAAAGAAATTGATTTTTTAAAATTCATTTTTCACTCATTTTTATTAAACTAAATATCACCCAATTAAACATTCAGTTGTTAAATATATAAATATGACCACCAAACCTTCAGTCTTGATTTTACTATTTACTTGGCAAATATTAGAATTTTAAAATAAATAATTAAACATTAAGTTGTTAAATAAATACAACAATACATTTTTGAATGTATTACATTTTCTGTTCTCTTCATCTTAAGAAAAAAAAAAGTAAAAGTAAAAGTTAAAAACAAAAAAAATAAATCATAATATATAATAACTGCCCATTGACTTTTAGAAAAGCACAGCCTTGTTGTGGACGTGAGGACGTAGGATTACAAGTTTTTATTTTTTTAGGGAAAGTGGGACCCAATTCTTATGCTATAGTCCTTCCATCATTTTTAATGGTCCGTACATTGGGACGTTTGCACATTTTATGGTGAGAAAAAGACTAATTAACGGCTGAGATGAGCTGCAGTACAGGCAAGGAAACAACAGGCCAGACTCACTAAAATGGACCAGTGGTCCCACCCTTCACAGACCAGACCAAGTGGGCCTATGAAGGTCACCCACGACAGCTCTAGTCACTAGTCACACTTAAAAATAGGAGTTCTGATTTTCTAGAGCCCTAAATCAATCCAATGGGTAGATTGGATTCTACTCGAGTTCGCATTAAGTATTAACCAATTTGTTATTTTATTTAACCTTACTTCATTCAAATCTTTTTTTATTATTGATTTAAATTTCACATATAAAAAAAATTTAAAAGTCAATCTCAAATAAATAGGATTCTTTTTTTATTATTGATTTAAATTTCACATATAAAAAAAATTTAAAAGTCAACCTCAAATAAATAGGATTCTGACTTATCATGATAATATTGATGATGATTTATTTTAGTCAATTTGACTCTAATTTCTTTAAAAATTAAAAAATATTGTAATAGAAAATAAAAGATAAAAACTCCACTAGACTATAGAAAATTAAGATAATCGGCTAAGATATTTGAGTTTGAGGAAAAGTACTTAACTTAGAATCAATTGATTAAAAAATAAAGTGCTTAAATGAACTTTTTTAATTTCCTGTTTACAGGCCGAGGTAAGGCTGGGCTTATCAAAAAAACCGAGTCCATTTACGTGACGCCCGAACCTGAAGGGTGGGCCTGGAACACGACTGATTTTTCTTTTTAAAAGATAAACTAACACAAGCCCAAAAAAAGTTCACTCTGCATGCCGCTGTTCTATGCTACAGTAATGAAAATTATTGTTGCAAATCAGCCCTTCGAAAATTCTATTTTTGCAAAAAGGCCTCTAGTTTTAATAAAAATCTGATTTTTAACTAAAACATGTTTTTAGAAGCTCGAAAATTTTGATCCAACCTTACAGATAGGTTGGATTTAAAAACCTTAGCTACCATAAAAAATTTGAGATTTAAAACTCCATAAAAATTATTTATTTAAATAAAAACCACAATTTAACATTATTTACTTAATTAAACAAATGTTAAATAAAATAATTTAGAAACATCATTTTGAGGTGTCAAAGAATAACTAGACCATTCTTAAATGGTCTAACATAAAATACTAGTTTTGAATTTTATCTTATTTCCAAAATCATTTAAAATAATTATTACTCCATTTCGGGGTTTTGACGGGCGGATTTCAAATACCATTTTCTGAAAATAAAATTATTTTAAAATCATAAATACAATTCATTGATTAAGGACAATCATATCATCCAATAATAATCACATAATAACATAAATTATAAAAATAATAGTAATAAGTGGCAAATTACCAAAATGCCCCTCCAGCTGGATGAGCTGGATCACTGAGTTTTTGAGCTCAGATTGGGCCACACTTGGGCTTTCCTTAAAGCCCTAACCGAAATCTTTGAGATTAACTGATTAAACAAAATTTTTTAAGCTAAAATACGCTTAATCTGGGGTAGGGTATTACAATTTATGTCAAAAAAAACTCTGAGCTCAACTAAAGTCCATCGGATTTTTTAAGTCAAAATTTGAGCTAGCCATTTAAAGCTCATTTACACTATTTTATTTTTTAATTCTGTTTTATTACTTGAAAGTTTAGTTGTAAAGATTAAAATTATATTTAAATACCTATCAGTAGTTAAAATCTCAATCTAAAAGTCGATTCCTAGCCACTTGATAGTCAAGTTGGTAGATGCCCATGAAAAGATGAAGCCTCATTATTTTGACCATTAAGATCGAGCAATAAAAATTGATTTTTAAAACAAAATTCTACTAGATGATTGATCTTTATGTCTTCTTTCAACATGTGCAGCTATATTTTAAATTTTTTTACAGAAAATTGAATTTTTAAAATCATTTTTTCTAAAAGTAAATAAGTATGAAACTTTTCTCATCGAAAAGTTGAGACCCATTGAGAACCATTTTCTCAAAAACGTTTAGACCCAACAATTTTTAAACATCTGCATATCTAATTCCATCTATTTAACAAATAGATTAGCCCAATTTGACCAAATGGGTTATCCAACATCTCCTATTTATACATAGATAATCAAAGTTTACCAAATTTAAATAGATTCACCCAACTAAACCCACTTATTAAAATGTTTAAATAATTAGGCCAAACCCATTATTAAATTTGTTAACGTAATCCAACCAATCATAATGAATTAATCAAGTTTAAATGGGTTATGACCACTCGAGTATCTAATAAGCTTAAATAAGTTGACCACATGTCATTCATTTATTAATAGGTTTATCTAAACTAACTCAACTCAATATATTTATTAAATGAGTTGACTTACTCCAAGAAATCTTAAACATACTTGAATCATTGATTAAATGGATTGATCAGCATTAAATACATTATTAAGTAAGTTTAAATGAGTTAATACAATTTGATCAATGAAATAGTTGACTTTACTCAACTCGTAGAAAATGAGTTGACGTAATTTGATAAAAAAGAGTCAAGGGTAGCAAAAATTTCCAAATGAGACTCGTAATAGAGGCTTTTTATGAAATGGATGATGGATCTTATATAATTATATGTATAATATGAAATATGTAATGCTTTATCATAAATTAATAAAAAAAATTGAATGATAGGTAAGTAATTCATTCAAAGAGGGGGAACCCGAGAAGAAAACAAAGAAGGGTCAAGGGACAATTGAAGAAGAAGAAAAATACAAAAAAAGAAACCGAGAAAAAAGAAAGAAAAGAACACTATCAAAACGCTCACATAATTCAAACCATATAAACTTGTCTTTTCAATTTCGAAAAGTATTATTCATTGATTTCAATATGGTTTGCACCTCCACATATATGACAATGTGGAAAATGAAATGACCCTATCATATATCATGATTGTATTTATTCAATCTATGTAAAATACGTAAAATTTTATCATCAATTCGTAATCTAGGTCATATAGTCTTAACTTTCAATTTTGACAAATATAAATCGTTAGATTTTAATATTGTTTGCACCACTATATAATTTCAATCTAAACAGAGGAGTTGGGCATTTAAGTAATTGAACCGCTGGACTTGCCAATATATTCTAGAGCTGCAACTCGGTTCGGGTTTTGACCAGACCTGCATGACCTGACCCGAGAAATCATGCACGTCAGGTCAAGAACTTCGGGTCAGCGGGTTGAGTCAAGTTGAGAAGATAAAAATCCACATGAAAATCGGGTTGAGGATTTTACAAGTAAACCTAACCCGACTCAACCCGGCTAAAATTAGGCTAAAATGGGTTTCAGAATGCGGGTCAGGTCAGAATTTGGGTTGACTGGGGTTAGAATTCGGGTCAGGTCGGACTGTGCAGTTCGGGTTGAGTCGAGTCGGGTTCCATATATATCAACTCCAGGTTAAATTTTAAGGAACCCGACCCGACTCGAGTTGCAACCCTAATATTATATTCCATTGTTTGGTATTTGATGACAGCTTTATTTGGTAAGACTATCTCAGAGGGTCAGAGCAAAGGTTGCGTATAATAGGTATGCCTTGCTCTCTAATTTTACGGTTCTTTTTATTTTCTTTGTATTGTTTAGTGTTACTCATGTGAAACTCGCTCGTAATGAATCCTTTCTCTCTCTCTCATTCACATCATATTTTCATTTTCTTATGCATTTCTTACTGAATGCAATTTTTTAAAATTTGACCAAATGTGAAGGCTTTGATGTTTGTACCCACACCGTCCAAGTTCCAATTTCTAAGCATAGCCCGGCATTGGTTTGGGGTTCATAAAAATTTCAACTCAAATTTTAAAAAACTCATAAAAAATGATCGATTGTTCCCTTGTAAATCTTAACTCTTAAACATATGGATTAATCTTTGGTCCTCAATTCTCCTTTAAATAAGAATATTAATTTTGAATATTTTGTTTACTGCTCATAAAAAAACCAAACTTGAATACAAATACAAAGTCGAAAGATATAATACATTGCTTCTTAGAATGTGGGAGATTATTAACAACTATGTCTTATGAATTGGACCAAGCAACAAAATGTACAAAATGGGATGCATCAATGAGTTAATTAGAGAGCTGCATACTTTAACTGTTTAACATGGTATACCCAAAGTTATCTTAGTAGATAAACAAAGCAATGGTTTTTGAGGCTCTAACATTCTGAACACTTTAAATAATGTTTTAGTCCAACTAAGGAAGGTTCTCAATTAAATAATGAGATCAAATAAAGGTAGATTAAATTGGATATGAAATTGAATCAAAGGTGGTACGAGGTGGGGTTAGCCAACTAGAGTGGGGGATGAAGGAGAATAGGCCTAGGTTGGTTCCCACAAGATCACTTCCCATTTGAGAACGGCAAACTAATTTGTAGCAATTATATATGGCCATCAATTCTCCCATAGGTATTTTGTGTTTAGCGATACGGGTTTTAGTATATTCTCGATTTTACCTTTTGCATAAACAGTAAAATTTCAACGGGCTTGTTTTTATTATTCATGTGAATTTTGGCGAGCCGATTTGTACTGTTTATGAATTTTGACGAACCGATTTGCAATTTCAGTGAGCCCATTTGATCTGTTCATGAATTTTGGCAAGCCAATCTGCACTGTTTATGAAATTTAGTGAGCCGATTTGCACTGTTTAAGTTTTTCATATTTGAAAATAATTTAAGTTTTATTTAAAATTTAAAGAAAGAAAGAAACTTTCATCAATTAATTCAATCGATTTTTATGTTTTAAGAATATCTACTTGGCATTTTTATACATTAGTCATTGACATCAGACCCCAAACATTGTAACACATCATCATAATTACTAAGGCTATATATTTATTATTTACTCATTCTTATATTATATTACCATTATTCATATGTGTTACGTAGGGGGACATTTTCTTTACTAAACCAAGTTTCTATTTCACCTCTGCCATATTTATTGTATTGCTGTCATTATTAGGAGGAGAGAACTCAATATGAGTAATGGTGTCTTAATCAATCACCACCTAAAATTGGTTGAGCCCACCAATTCTTCAACGCCTCAAAACCTAATAACACCCCTCTATTATAAGAAAATATCTATTGCATCAGACTTGGTTAAGGAAATTGGATTTTGATGCCTTCTTTACCCTCCCATGACTATAAGCAGTTCAATGATTTTGGACATCTAATTTTATCTTCTCACAATTAAGATTGATAAGTTATTTTTATGGGTTTACTATTTATGCGATAGTTGTAAAACAGCCTAATAAATTTAGAAGCATAATTTCATAATCTAATACTTTTATAGCTGTAATAATAAGAGTATGTTTGAAACTCTTGTCTCCGAGTGTAACTTGGGTGAGGATCAACTCCAATTTAACTGACTTGTCCTGAAATATGGATAGGCTAATCTAACCTATTAAAATATAGGTTGGTTTGAGTAGAAAAACTTGACCTATTTTTAATTTAGGTCAGACTAAGATCATGCTTTGTATAATCTAACGCGATTGAATTATCCAAATTATATACATATAGACACACTCCTCATTTTTTATATCTTTATTTGATGATTTTTTATTTTTTTACAAATATTAGATTTTAATGGTGAAAATTTGTTTTTATAGATATATCTTCAATTGAAATGTACCAATATAATGTATATAGACTAAATTATCTACTTAATTATACGAGTTCACTTATGATCCAATTTAACTCAACCCAACTTGTTTGACTTGAATTAAAAATGGATTGAAGCTTTAAAAGTGAGTTGGATAATGTGCTGATTGTAAGAGGTCAAAATATGAGTTGAGTAGAAAAATAATGACTTGAATTAAACATGGATAGCTCAACTTGACCTAGCTTGCTTATATGGTACCCCTGCTCTTGTCAACTTTATATCTAAGATTTAAATATGGGTTAAAATGGTTTTCTCGAATCCTTAATGGCCTAAAACTCTAAAAAAAAAATATATATATTTTAGCCCATTTCAGGCATTGAATTTTTTACTTTACTTCCTCACAAAAATCCAATATCTACTAATAATAAAAAATATTATTCTAAAATGGGTTGAAATTCTGCCTTTTTTGGGTAAATTTTTACTTTCACTGTATTTAGAGCCCCTCTAAATTTGAAAAATACTTTGTTAATATTTTTTCCAACTATATATAAATGAAATAAATAATTTTGATAACAATGATAATACATTATGTCCTCTATCAAAAAATCTCACAACTTCAATAATTTCCACTTTTTGAAGAATACTCAATACTCCACTAAATTCAGTTTAAAGAAAAGAATAGTCCATTAAATAATGGACTAAAAAGCACCCAACATTGGGCTTCCTTTGGGTTGGGTTTGATTGGACTTCTTTTGGGAGTGGCATTTGAATGTAATGAGTGCACTCTTCCTTTTTAGGCTTTCTTCTTGCCACCTTTATTTTCATTCCTACCCCTTTTTCCATTGACATTGACTTCTCTTCTTCTGTGGCATAAGCAAAAGCTACAGCCATTTGTGGGTTGTTGAGGTGGGGGCAGCAAACTACATCTCTAATCCGTTCAAACTCAGTGGTGGATCTTTTCTAGACTTCTTTTTCCTTTCAACTTGGGTGCTTAGGCATGTGAACCAAAGAAGCTTCCCGTGTGTCTATCCATTCAATTTCGAGTCAGATGGCTAGTGAACTGGCCCATCCACAAACACCAGTCTAATTGGATGACAAGACAAATATTTTGGGGCCCTGATATATAGTATAATATAATTTTTATATATAAATGTATGGTTAATTAAATGGGCTACAACGAGTTGATTCATTCATTAAATAAATGAATTAGAGACTGCGTTTGAATGAAGAGTAAATTTTGAAGGGATTATCAAATTAGGAGTTATTCTAAATAATATGAAAATCCATATCTTGAAAAGAATTCTAAAAAACTGAGTAGTGGTAGTAAAAGAATAACTCCTATTACCCTATCGATCCTTTGCATCCTATGTATTTTAGCTGTTAAGACTCTTGTCTATGCTAATATCTTTGGTTTCAATGTGAGAGCCAAGTCTCTATATTTTTAGTCTAATTGTAAATAAATATTTAAGCTTTATTTTATCTCTAACATATCAAAGTCATTTGCAACCGAGTCCTTGTGTAATATATGAGTAATATTTAGAAATAATAAAATATGTAAATGAATTGGATGTGTAGGTAAGCATGCAAATAAGGATCAAGTAGAGTTTTATCCTTATTTAATTATACAATCCTTTTAATTTAGTCTACAAAAATTTGAGTTTTATACACCATTAATACTTATGGTCCACCTAATTAACTAAGATGGCAACATGAGAGCAAAACTTTATCTTACCTACATTTTCTTTTACATGTTCTATGTATTTTAATGAATTGGTATTGGCCCAAGTAAACTTAGTAAAAGTTATTAATCTATCTACTAACATACTATTTATGTAATGATTTGTCCTCAACTTAATTACAAATAATTCTCGAATATAAAGGATAAAATTACAGTAACAAAAAAAGTAAGAATCTTTTTAGAATTAACCCATAACATAGAGATCTAAATATAGAACACCCTTCGGATATTTATCCTTTGTTCTAAAAGTTGAGTCTTACTCGGTACGTGACAAGTCATCGACTCGTTAGACCATGTTTCCCTTTCGAACTCCTTTGATGGCTCTCATTCCAAACCAAGTCACCAGGATTTGAATATGGGACATGATACTTGTTTGATATCAATTTTTAGAAATATGACCAATATGTCAAAAGATCCAAGGGTAATGGAACGAATGAAATCAGGTTCTTTAAAACCTATCCTATTATGGGTTAGTCCACACTCTTAACTAAGCCCCACCGGATATGCGGTAAGTCATCGATGACATGAACAACTGGGAAGCTCATTTTAGGCAGATACAAGCTGCAAGTTGTTTATTCTACTCTTTTATTTAATTTCTTTTTAATTAGATAAATTGGACCTTTAGATCTTAAAAGTCAAATTAATCGTTATAGTGATAATTTCTTCTTAATTCAGTCTTGCAATAAAGCTTTTGAACAAACGAAGTACTCTACTATTCTCCTCCCTTTCCATTCCCCACAGACCTGTAATTCATGGGCACTGACATTTTTGAAGTTTTGAACTGTGTGAATTATGCATATGGAGAACGAACTCTGACCAATCTCGCTCTCAAAATTTGGTGTAAACTTGTTGACACTCCTATCAGTTTACTGATGGGTAATGAACTGATTGTGAAATTTGGTACTCCTATCATTTATATGCTAGTTATCGAATTGACCCAAATCTCTGTTGTATTTGACCTCACCATGTGCTATGGATCCCTTAATCAGTAGATACAAACTGACCCATTAGCAGGTTACAGATGAACTATTCAGAGTAGAGAGAAGCTAGAAAACGGTATAGGAAAATAGTAGGGAGAATGGATTGTTAGTATACTTCATTCTACCATGTTTTTTAAGGGAGAGACCATTATATGAATTTATTTATTTTGAAATATTAACGACTTGATTCCATTAAAGAAAGAAAGAATATGAAATAAAAGAAAGATGCATCAAAGAATCTACTCAATATAGGATTCAAAAGGAACTCTCTACTCCCCTAACTCTCAAGGATAGTGAGATTTTTTTTTAAAAAACTAATCTTTATAAATGAACACCAGCTTTCGTCAAAAAATCTGTTAAAACAATTTGCTGATTTGAGGTATATGAAGACCATCAACATAAATTCAGACCTTTTTATTCTAAGTCAACATAACAGTGTCACCTGTTTCAGAAACTTATACAGCTTAGATGAATACTTATCAAAAGATTATAAACCTCAACCAAGACCAATGTCTGAAGCTTCAGAATGATTAGCAGTAATACAATTAGCAGAAAAAATAGGGAATTTTCTAACAAAGCCAAGCAAGAGCCTTGATAGAGCCACATTTTCCTAGTAAATGAGTATGATCTAGTCATTGAACTTATTTCAAATTACCCTGGTGAGTTCTACTCCTCCCTTTACCTAACTAATTGTACTGATAACTCTATTTAGCCTCAATATTATGGCTGGAGGGATCAACCTTTTGCCCTACTGTTGCAATTTCCATTAATGGGCATTTGCTAGGTTCTCTTTTCCAAAAACATTATTACACTATATATTAAAACAAGTAAATGGATAAGAACGGGATACTGGTGTACATTTTCATCAATTAAATGATGTCAAGTAGATAAAAAGATAAACTTAATATCTCTTGTTTTAAAAAATACTACATCTCTATCATATATTAATTCCCTCCAGACATATCTCATTTTGAGGAACAAAATAAAATTTGCATCTTGAGAGTATTTTTTCTTTCTAAATAATAATCTATAGATGACAGAAGGATTAAAAAGCTTCTAAAAGTCTCAATCAGATGGTTAGATAATTTCTTTGGATTAACGACAGATGATAAATGGTTTGGCAATTAATGTCAAAATTGGTATGCTTTTCCACATTTATATTTTTCGGATTGAATGGAATAAAACTGTTTTACAATGGCTTTTATTTGCCAACTTTATCTAATATCAGAGGAGGTTGGCTTGACAATCAAGAAACTTCTCTCATAAATAGAGGTCTTGAGTTCAATTCATACTCAAATTCCTTTGGACCACTTTTCATGAAATTACTTAACCAGGTGTATGTGGATTAGAAGGTTTATAAATGTTCGTGAGAATAAACTCACCTCTAATTTAATAAGAAATACCCTTGTTCTAAAACAAATAAAAACTTTTGTCGAGTTATAAAAGTAACCCTCTTTCCAATCTGTTCAGATTTCTCAATCAAACCCGTATCTAAAGAAGTTCAGCTAAGATTGACTAAAGTGGTGAAGTTGCATCATACTTGCATTCCATTTCCAGCCAAGATCAGCTGGCCTAGCCAGCGACCGTCTGGTGATTCGTCCACCTGCTCTCCTACCCACATATAATTTAATTTTTAAAACTGCAAATTGCCACACTCCACCCTTCTTAAACCAAGCCCAGGCCATGATTATCGCTGATCTGACAAGAGAATCTGGTCTGCTAGCCTGCCTTGCAAGTAAGAGAAGTTATTTTCTGTGACTCCGTTGACCATCATACTAATTTCTTATAAATTTCATATTTTTTTTTTTTTTTTTTATAATTGAAGGTGTCCAAATGTCTTATTACAAGAGACTTTACCCTATTAAATCTTTGGAAAATGTATACATATATCAAGCCCAAATGATGAGGAGTAACCTCACAAAGAATAGTGGATTTAAATGTGAATGGAACTCAAAATTTCTCTTCATAAAGAGAGTGTTTTACTATCAGATCAACCCACTCTGGGTTTTTAATAGGTTTTATATTACATGGTGAAAATTAGTTCATGTTATACATCTGATTATGAGTAATAAAAAATAGTTTAGAAAAAATCATTTTGAGTACAATTTTGAAGAATAAAAAGTTCAAAGCAGGGGTCGAAATATCGACCGATACATATCGTATCGGCCGATATGTATCGATTTTTCAGGGCCAAATGATATCGTATCGGCCAGTCAAAAAAGTTACCAACCGATATGACCGATATTCGGTCCAGAATATCGGTCACCATATCGGCCAATATACATAAAAATCGGTATTTAAAATTTATTTGATTTTTTTTTAAAAAAAAAAACCGATACGGTTTTCTGATGATTTTCCATGGTTTTTTACGGTTTTCACTGTTTTTCAACGGCTTTGAATATCGGAGGAGAGAGAAATGCAAATATCAGAGGAGAGAGAAACTTATCGGCCGATATTTACATATCGGCAGCAATATTGGCCGGGCCGAATTTTTGACCCCTGGTTCAAAGTACTCATTGTTGATAGAACTTGAGTTTAATCTCGTGTTCAATATATTTTAAAATAATTTTAAATTGAGTATATCTCAGCCGATATTTGGTATGAGCCAATATTAGTAGTATTTTGTAAAAAAAATAAAAAATAAAAATTTATCGGCAGATATCAAGATTTCTACCCTGACGATGAATATGATAAATTAAAATAATGTCTCTGACAATGAAAAAGTAACCATTTCGTTCATAATGGAAGATTTCACGGATTTGATACCAGTAATGCCATTGAACTTAATGTTCAAACATAGTCAGAAACAGTCTATAAGACTCCATTAGCACTTAAAGAATAATTTTTTAAACATTCTTTCATATTAATTGTGACTAAGAGTTGTAAAATTGACCGAATATATATTTTAGCAACTATAAAGGACTGTAACAGCCGATATGGCTGAGTAGCAGATATTATTGTGCAGCATTGTTTTAACCCGGAGCCTATTATCTTCTGCAATTTAGAGATCTCTGAAAGCAGTATAGTATTCTTTAATTCTTGTAGGCTGTGATTATGAGCAATTTTATTTTAAATATTAGAATTTATCTGAATTAGATGAGTGAAAGGGAAAACGAAGGTTTAATTTCTACAGCCAATGTACTACTGTTTTTTTTTTTTTTTAATATCCTTTTAAAAAAAAATACTGTTTCTTGTACTACTATTTTTTAATCACAAAAAAATCGGCTGAATTTTTTAGTCCAGAGAGGGGACCAAAAATCAGCAAAGTTGAATTTTCTGTTCAAATGGTTCAATTTTTTAAATGGTCAAAGTATCCATGGTCAAAATATCCAGTTCTCTTAAGCATTCAAGTAATTTTTAAGATATATGCAAGCCATCATATCTACATACACCGGATAAATTTACAGATAACGGTCATTTAGCATGAAATGAAAATTGAACTCAAAACTTTCACTTCTGATCATCACTCTAATCCCTTTCGGGTTGAAATGGCTCAAATTTTTGTCATTTAGCATGAAATGAAAATTGAACTCAAAACTTTCACTTCTGATCATCACTCTAATCCCTTTCGGGTTGAAATGGCTCAAATTTTTGTCCCACATGGAATTAAAAAATCATATTAAAAACCAAGGTTCATTTCGGCTAAAATTGGTCAAATTCTTTCGATCTCCCCAGAGACTGAAGTACGCATGAGGACCAGGAATTTAAACTTGGAATTTAACTGACCTCTTTTAAGCTAATAACGGCTACAATTAGTTGAGTGGATGAGATGAGGAGCTTCTCGGATGCCTCAGAGACAAAAATAGAATTTTCTTAAAAAACCATAGAGAACTTTCATTATCCTCAGTATTTTTTTCATATTTTACTGTGTTCTGTTTGTTAATGGTTGTGAGAGATTTTAAATAAGCTTGATTTGCTCTTTAATCAAATAAATAGAAAGAAATGGATATAGTTAATGAAGAGTATCCGTTCTTTACTTTTATAGTTTTTCTATTTTTTTTTTTAACTTACGTATGGAAAATTTCAAACACAGTTTTAAGGCACCACTAAAGTTAGTCCGAGGGGTTGTTATTAATTATCATGATGCAAAATAGATGGCATATAGATAGTCCAATTTAGATAATTACAGTGTTGGCTTGGCCCACCAATCGTAGGTGAGGATCATCTTCCCTGTCATATAGGGTTGCCAGCGGGCCGATCCAGCCTAGATCCTCTGGGCCTATGAATTGAGTCCATTAAAGGAACATCCAGATCCATCTGGCCCGCCCCCCCCCCCCCCCCCCCCCCCCTTAATAATTGACATGTGTTCGATATGCATGGACCCAGTCAGTGGCCTTGGCCCTTGGCTTCACTTCCATTTGCATTCCCTTTCTACGCTCTGTTGAATGAAGGAAGAACAACTCTTTGATAGTTGAAAGAATAGACTTCATCAAGCGTCACTGTGTTCCGTCGTTTACAAATGTATAAGTTTTGGCCAAGGCATAATGTATTGAATTCTTGTCCTGCGGTCTTCCATTAATATTTCTCTTGCATCTATCTATATTCTATACCAGGGGAGGGGCAGACTTCCAAGTCCCCTCTCTTCCCCTCCCTACGAACACAGGTTATAAAAAATCGGCTATGTAATGCCGATTTATCGATGGTAAAGAGTTCTTCTCTCTTCTATTTTTTTTTAACTGGAGTGTGACGAACCCAACGAGCCTTTACAGAGTATAAGTAAAAGTTGGAGCTTAGCCTCAACCTAAACAAATGGACTTGGACAAAATTTTTTTGTTCAATGGGTTTGGTTCGGGATTTTAAACCCAAACACATTTAAGTATGAGCCCAATAGGTCTCAATGGACTATAGGTAAAAGTCGAAGCCCAGCCCCGACATAAACAAACGGGCTTGGACAAAGATTTTTTGTTTGATGGCTCGGGTTTAAGCTTTTGAATCTGTTTATTTTTAAGTCCAAATACATTTAAGTACAAGTTCAACGGGCCTCGTCGGGCTTTAAGTAAAAGCTCAAGCCCAACCCCAAGTCCAACCTAAAATAAACCGATTCGACAAAAAAAGTTGATCAAAGGTTTGGCTCAAGCTTTAAGCCCATTTATTGATTAAGCCCAACCATGACGGGCTTAAAAAGCCCGTTGGGTTTGTACTTAATTTTGCTTGGGTTTTAAAAGATAAATGAGCTTAAAAGCCCGAGTTTGTCCCATCGAACAAAAAAATATTTGTCCAAGCTTATTTATTTAAATCGGCCTAAGACAAATGAACACCTTTTAATTTTTTATTTTTTAAATAAAATAAAAGTGTAAAGTGGAAAAAATAGTCATCAACGGGATTTGAATCCATGTCATTTATATGAGAAACAATTGTCTTTAGTCTTTACTACTAAATTACAATAAATTTCATTTTTTTTAGACTATAAATATTCATAAAAGAAAAACTATTGCAAACGCTAGTAAATCTAGCGCCCACGCTTATAATATCAACGTGAGTAGTTATTCATGTAGTTGTCCTTTGCATAATAGGGGCAAATTGATAAAAAAAAAAAAAAAAAATCTAAGTAACCTTACAAGGCACTTGACTCAATTTCAATTTTTAAGGGATACTAGACCCAAACTTGGAGAACTTTTGAAGTATTTCCCACTAAAAATCCCATATTATTTACTTATTTAGTTACATTCTTGAAAATTTATTTCATAATTTTTTCTCACAAAAGTATTTTTCCATAAGTTATAATAAAAATAAATAAATTATTTTCTTAAAAAATTGGCTGCGAGAATAATATTACTTAAAAAAAAAATCTATGCATACGAATGTAGAAATTTTTCACTTTTAATGAAGTCAAATTATCTTAAAAAAATGTTGAAAATTTTCGAGAGATCAAGACCGTAGACGTAGAGCATCAGTGCTCGTTCTTAAACCCGAACCCTAGCCTTCTTTTTCTCTTTACTTTCAGTATCGCTGAAGCTGTGAGGGAGGCCTGGCTGTTTCCCCACATCTGCTCGTCGGCAGCCACAGCCACAGCCACAGCCACAGCCATGGAGACCGCAAGAACTGTGAAGGATGTTTCTCCCCACGAGTTCGTCAACGCTTACGCGGCTCATCTTAAGCGATCTGGAAAGGTCTCTCTTTAATTTATATAAAATGGATTCATTTCTATTTGTTTGGATAAGCTTGAAACTATCGTATGGTCTTGTAATAACATATCAGTATCTTGAAATTTTGATATTTTGGGCGCCCAAAACGTTTACGTGGGAACCGTGGAGTACTTCACTTCAGTCGTTTGATGTTGACTGTTTTAGGTTGGAGCTGAATAGACATAATTTTTTCTTCTTCATTACCTAAAAACATTTATATGCTTGATTTCTTATGAAATGTAGATCCTCATATTTGGATTCATTTGCTAGGATTTATGTTTTTGGGTGGCATTTCTGTTCTGATTTCTATGGCCCGGTATGGATATGGGGAAAGTGGGTGGTGAAACCATTTTCAATCGGGTTTCATTTACCACAGTGGATGTGTTGTATGTGTGTGTTTTTCCCGCGTTTAATTAACTTCTGCGACTAAAAGGATTTCTTCACCTCCACATTTCACTTCTCTTACATCCAAATGGGGCCTGTATGTTTAGGGAGGACTTGTGATTTGAATTGTGCATATTGAAGATGATCTTCCTATGGCTTAGATTGGGTTGCCTACTTATTATTTCTTGTGAACATATTTCATGTTTTAGTTCCAAAATAAACGTATCATATGCCTTTAGGAAATATAGGGAAGTGTTCAACCAACACCTCATAAAGATCTATGCTTGTGTATGGTGCTTATAAAAAATTTACTTCATTTCATGACTCAAGACATGGTTCTAAATGAACAAAAAATCAATGTTTAGATGGTGTGCAATTTTTTCAAGTTTAATCCCATGGATAGTCACTAAATCAAATTGATGTTTTATAAGCACTATATGCACACATAGATCTTTCAAACCACCCAACCTCATGGTTATAGGTGGGCTCCACATGGATCTCTCTCTCTCTGTGAGCGCAATTTATGGGATGTGTTGCAAATGTTACACCACACACACACGCGCATATATGAAAAGAGAACTCGGATCCCCTATGGTGCCTTAATTTGTAGTACTTGCATTTGGGGCCCACATGAGCCCATTTGGGTAGGTTGAGAATGTCATTGCTTAAATAGAGTATCTATAAAAAATCACCTTGATTGGATAAGTAAAGCTATATTTCTTAAGGCCTAAAAGATCTAGTTTTATCAGACGGTGTAAACTTCACGGGGTTAGATCAATAGTTCATCTAACTTGGAATGAGGTCAAGTTGGATAAGGATCCAATTCACGCTCTTTAGAAAGGTGGTTGGGGGGTTGCGGGGGGGGAGGGACACATGCTCTTTGGAAAAAAGTGTGGGGGTGGGTTGATGTGAGGGAAGAAGGGGTATGATTGGGGCAGAAGTGGGCCTCATTAGGCCATCACCTAGGTTGTGTTGGATGAGAACTTAGAGTGGGAGGTTCTCCAATGTAGGAGAACTTCTACATATCTTCTCTTCTCTTGTAGAAGATGGTGTTCTCTTTGGAAGAGGGTTTGGAAGAGGGAGGGTGAGGTTTGTGAGGGAAGAAGGGTTGTGATTGGGGCTGAAGTGGGCCTCACTAGGCCATCACCTAGGTTGTGTTGGATGAGAACTTAAAGTAGGAGGTTCTCTAGCGTAGGAGATCTTCTACCCATCTTCTCTTCTCTTGCAGAAGATGGTGTTGAGGAGAAGATCCACTGTTTGTAGCTCCACTTTCTCCAAGAACACAGCCAAGCAGGAGAAGTTGGGCATCTCTAGAAGAAGTCTCCCCACATCTTCCCATCCAAAGACAGCCCTAATGAAAGTTACATGTGACCTTAGGGGGAAATTGTTTCACACACATGCACAAGAAATGTGGCAAGTGACTCACTGTATTAAGCTAAAAGTGGTTTCAGGTTTAGTAGGCATATGAGGTTTCTTTCTTTTTGCAAGCAAAAACCAAATCCATTTGCAATTCTACATCTTTTAATATTAGATTGATTGGTGTTTGGCACTTTTTTCCTTCAGTTTCATCTTCTTCTTTTTTCTTTATTTTGGACTTTAACAATATATTTTTCCTTTTTCCTTTTTCATTTTGGTAATAGGTAGAGCTTCCACACTGGACAGATATTGTGAAGACCGGTACTTTCAAGGAACTTGCTCCATATGACCCAGATTGGTATTATATTAGAGCTGGTACTGATACTTTCCTCATTTTATTTATACAGTATATTTTCAATGATTTCTTTAGAGGAAATCATACATGCCACTTCATTATTGCCTGTTTTTTCCCCATGCTGTAGCTTCCATGGCGAGGAAGATCTATTTGAGGCAGGGTATTGGAGTTGGTGGCTTCCAAAAGATCTATGGTGGGCGCAAGAGAAATGGGAGTCGCCCCCCACACTTCTGCAAAAGCAGTGGTTCCATTGCTCGTCACATCCTTCAACAACTGCAGAATATGAACATTATTGACATTGATCTGAAGGGGTGAGTATAGATTTATGTTCATTAGTTATTTCTTTAAAGGAATCATCTGATTCATCTCATTTTGCAAGTCATGCTGTGCCTCTGGTGATGCCGAAATTGATTCACAACTAAATGTTGGGAAACTTGGAGGAATTGATACTTGGCTGGGGTGACTTAATTGGGCCAGTTGAAGTGCCAAATCCAGCCAAACTAACCAAACCTCTGTATTGGTGGCCATCTATTTGATTAATTTTTATTTAAATTGTTAAGACATGTATGAGGGTTGCCCAATAAAGTTGAGAAATGTTTTCTGGCTGCTTTGTTGTCTAGCAGACATTGTTTGTTTATCTTTCACAAGGTGGCACGTTTGGAAGGTCCCCAATATGTGCATTCTCTGGCACAGAAATTAAGCTGAATTGCACTTCAGTTGCGTGTTGGCATAGAAAATAATGGATAGTCATTACTATCTCTAATAGTGTACATTTCATACCTGGACACCTCGGTCTTCAAAAAGAAATAGTGTACATTCCATAGATATGCTGATTGCTGGCTTGCCAGATGATTGCCCTGCAACTTTTTTGGGTCCCATGTGATGATTCACCTGTTGCATGGTATGGATGCGGCATACAAATGTTACACTTGTTTGCTGGGAAATGGATATGAAACAAATGCTTTGTCATTTTGGCTGAACTTGAAGCATAATAACGATTTGCAAAAGCAGCCATTGTTCATCTCAACATAATCATCCATGTTGGAAAAAATCAGCTTAGTTTAAGTAAAATCAGATTCAATGACATTCAGTATGAATCTATATAAGACTGGATCCAAGATTGAGGACTCACTCTAAAACATTGCTGGTCGGCTGAATTGACTTTATTTATCGACAGAGTCCGGTGAGTCCACTTGGTCAACTTACATTTACAAGAAAGTTAATTTTTTTTAAAATTAATAACAAGGAAGTCTTTCTCTTGCAATGTGCACCTTTGTTATAGGAATATTGCAAAATATTGAGAGTTCCAAGTCTCTGAGTCACTCTCTCAAAGATGTCTACTATTGATTTCATTGCTGTAAAAAATAGCAGTACAAAGGGAAAAGGTGGAGAGGATAGTAGTCTCTATGATGCAGCATCCACACCTTGAATACCAAAATCACCAAACTTTTTATGCTTTATATTGTTTCTTAAAATCAAAATAAAAAAAAGATATGTGACATGATTTTTTGGGATTCATCAACAATGTCAAATAAAGGTCTAAATATTATCACATACCAAAGCAGCACTCGATGAGGCTTTCAGCCATTTGATATGGCCTTATATACTGGATAGAAATTTGTCAACCCATTGATTTTTATATATGGTTAAATCTGAAGGCCCTTTTTATTATGCACAGTTGGTTAGCCCCCATATAACCATGCCACATGTCATTTTTATGGGATTCATCAGTAATGTCAAATAAAGGTGTCAAGATCATCATATACCAAATCTGCTCTGTTTGAGGTTTTCAGCCATCTGACATGACATGGCCTTGTATCCAATGGGTAGGAATTTCTGAAACATTGATTTTTCATATATGGATAATTCTTAAGGTCCCGTTTTATTCCTTGCAGTTGGTTAGTCCCATAGCCATGCCACATTCACTTTTAATTTTAACCTTGTGTATGATAGAGTAAAAATAGTTTTTTGTGCATGCCATTTGACCTCACTGGGTTAATCAAGTCGTATCTAGCTTGTGTGAAACACCCTGTTCTGTACAATGCTCTTTTTAGGGTCCACTAACCATAAGAAAAGCCTCTACATCTATATAAATACCTAAAATCAACTCGAACTTCTTCTTTCCAATTTCCAAATAAGCCCAAAAAAAGGACTGAACTTGAAATTATGAAGTTTCTAGACTAAAATGAGTTACAAAATCTAGCTGATTATACCAAATGACTGAAAATATTCTGACTGAATTTTTTACCTAGATAGATTTTATATCAAATGACTAAACATGTTGATGCATTATCAATCTTGACCGAGTCCTGTAACAATTTCAAGATTTTAAACCTTGGAAATCATGAATTGAATGTTGCTTTTGTAGGTCTTGGTACACTAGTTTGGTTTATTGTTAGAAGAAGGTTTTCTATGGTTTTGGGATTTCTGCTGGTAAAAAAAATATGAAAGAAGGAAATTGGTACAGGACTCAATCAACATCAATACTAAAATTTCATCATGGTTATGATAGCCAATAATCCCATATTTCTATCTAGGATCAGATGTTTTGAGTTCTACTTCTACCGTATTGAATAAAAACCAGTCTCTGTCATGTCACAATCTATCATGTTGGTATTTATCTCCTCTAGTCAAGTTTTTAATGGCCTTCCTCTTCTTCTTGTACATACAAGTTGTAGCCATTTTATCCTACTAACAGGGGCTCTTCCAGGTCTCCTACATCTACCATAAGTGATATTCCTTCATCTTGTGTATTGGTGTTACTTCTAACGTTTCACTAATTTGATCATTTCTATTCCCTTTTTAATCTTATGCTACATGTCCATCTAAGCATAACATTTCTATTACTGTAACATAACAGAAAGGAGGATAAATTGTTTTTTTTTTTATCAAAATCGATAATGTCCACCATCTTGATAACCCTTTTCTTGTGTTCCAGTGGGAGGAGAATTACGTCAAGTGGTCAAAGAGATCTCGATCAAGTTGCTGGCCGGATTGTTGTTGCTCCTTGAGTGTCTTGGTATAGTTGATGCTGTTCTGTGATTTTTCTAGGGACCCTCTATAGGGTGTTTTGAAGGTAGGGTTTTAATTTGAATGGTTCTACCTATAGGTGACTTACCATGTCTCTTCTTTGTTTTCCGAATATCAATAGATGAAATATTGGGAATTTTTTATGGTAAAAGATTTTGGTGGGGTATTTTAAACCTGGCTTCAATTTGTCTTATATTGTATGCCTTCATGTTTAATTCTTGGAATCACCAGTACACTGATAGCATGAGGGGAGCCCAGAGAAAAGCAGAAACAATTGTTGGCCCAGTAACAGAATATTGGCAACATGTACATAGGATAGACACTAAAGCTGGAAAGTTTGAACATTTTCCAGTTCGAACCAGATCAATGAATCAACCTTCTAGTTGGCCAATGAATGGCCATGGCATTTGCTTTTCGCAGCACATGATGGGGAATATAGCCTTCAGGATTGAGGTCTTAGGTTCAATCCCTAGTAACTCCAATGAAGGGCCACTCCTACTCTCCATGGGATATGTATAGAGTAAAGTTCCACCGCTTGAACCCGGCATGTGCGTGTAGGGAGGCGTGCACATGCTCCGAAGGTCTAGTCGGGCGAGACACCTGGACACCTTCGGTCGTCCAAAAAAGTATAGCCATAAAGCTTTATTTTACAATTAAAAGGCATGTAAGCGCCATATTTACGACTCCCATCTACAATCAGTTTGAAATAGTGTAATAGGTATCCAGGAATCATGATCTCTTCAAAATGGAAGATCGTATTTGATTATACCTTTTCTATTGGCAAAATTTCAGTGAGACCTCAAGAACTAATTGGTTAGAAATTGGGAAAGCAGTTGGGAGACCAAGCCATAGCAGTACATGCACTTTTCCATGTGGTGTTTTGCTTCAATCTTCTTTCAGCAGAAAAGGAAGGGGAAGAAACCTTCAGTTATGCATTATTATGTGTTTTACTATTGGACCAGCAGGACTTTTTCCAACATGGCCTCCATTGTTGATTGAAGATATACCCATTTCTTTGGCTGGCACTGTATGAGTGACGGCCTCATCATGTATCTAAGCTGCTGCTGTTTCTTGTTTTGTAAGTCTTTCTTACTGAGTCAATCCTATGAATAATTTTTGGGTTTGATGTAAAGAGGATCATAACGAATAATTTCTATGTTAGTATGGTGATCTTATTCGTTGATTTTAAACTTTTAAAAAATTAATTATTCTTCATATGGTGATCTTATTCATTGATTTTAAACTTTTAAAAAATTAATGGTATACTCAAATTAATCTAATTTTGCAGGACTTATAATTCATCTAATGACATGTCTCGCTAGTGTGTCTTTCTAATTTAACTGATTGAACAAATCACCATGATTGAGGTTGAACTTGGGTGCTCATTGGTCAGTAGTGTAAGAAGACTAAAGCGCAGTCCATTGAGCAGTTGGTTCTGAATTTCCGACCATAGCAAACCTAACTAGCTTAAAATAATCCAGACTCTGAACTCAGTTTTAAAAATGAAATTGAGGGATTTTTCAATGTATACAATTCAGGTTAGAGCGTATGGCATGAATTGGTCAAAAAGCCATCAAGGATTTGCTGGATATCTTGTTGAGTCACGTACTCGAGTTGAATCAAACAGAGTTATTTGCCATCATTTTAAACCGAGTGTAATGGATTCTTTAGATTAAAATTTAGGGAGATATTTGAAATATTATATATTCTATTTATATTGAAGTACTGATATCAGATAATATCTTACATATCGTTTTTTATAACACTGTATAGATTGAAATATCAGTTGATATGTTTCTCCCTTAACTATTCATATATTTGACAAAAAAAAAATATCCAATCAATTGTCTCGGATCATAGCCAAGGGTCCAACTAGGGCTGGGTCTAATCCAAGCGCATGAAAAAGGACCTGGAAAAAATTTGGGTTATGACGTGGGCTAGAATTGCAGGTTTGAATTAGAATTTTGGTTGGGCTGAGCTTAGTACATGAAAACTCGAGCTCGGTCCAATAACTCAAATTTGAGCCATATTTTATAAAATATAGTTTTCTTTACTTGATATCATGTATAAATATAAAATTTATGGAATTTATAATTTGCACTTATAGAATAATACAAAAGGAATTTCATTTTAGGACCAAATTAGCTCGAGCTAAGATAAGTCTGGATATACAATATGGGCTTCATCAGGATCAAGCCTTTGGGATTGGTTCGTAATTTGGGCCTAAACTTGAACAAGCCCAAACTTAACCTTGACCATTTGAATTGCACCCTAATATAGTTATTATTATAGTATCTTCATAGTAATACTACGGATACATGAAACCACCTTGTATAATACATTATTTGTTTAGAAAGGGGTGAGTGAGTTATATGCATGGACTCCATTTGATTGATGTTGAGTTGAATGATCTCTTTTATCTAATAAGATTATTTGGTTTAAATTAGATCACTATAAATATATTTTGAAAGAAGCTTTTCAAGTTCTCAAAGATAGAATGTTCACGTACTCAACGTTAGGTAGCTCAACTGGTTACTTCCTGTTTCAGAAAGTGAGAAGTCACTACTTTGAATCCCAATAACATTAGTTGAAGGCATCTTGTGTGGGTGTGTGGTGTCCTTCCGAGAGATTTTGAATCGGTTACTGTCAAAGATGTTAGGTGAAAGGTTTTGAAGTGACTATTGCTAAAGGGGTTAGTTAGGATAGGATTAGGAGTTTTCCCTTGGTCTTAAAAAAAATATGCAAGCTCACATTACTTTTAACAAATTCAAATCCAGCCTCCAATGCTAGGGTGGCCCACACCTTTTTGTGTGCAAAACGCATCTAGTGGGACTTGCGCACATTACATCTGGCTAACATTCATCTGATCGGGTGGGGTCAAAGTTAACAATTGAGAAACCTGGGTTTGGGTCTTGATCCATGTACGTTTGATTGAATCCGACCCGTCGGTCTCCCTATCCCTATCTTAGGAGGACAGAAAAACTCCGAGCTCCAATCAAGTCTCAGCAGCGATTGCGACTCGGCATCTTCGTTTTCGTACGCTCTGCTGAAAACTTAAAACTACAAGCAACACCGACCGACTTTGCACTGACCGAAAGAAAGAAAGAAAAGAACTGATTTTTTTTTTTGCCCTTTTTTCTTCTCAAAAACGCCCTTTTCTCTCATATGCAGAGGCGATTGAGAGGCTAAAGCGAGAGAGAGATAAAATATTGCAATTTCATGGCAGAAAATCCGACTTCCCCTCCCAAGGAAGATCCGGCTCCAGCTCCGACACCGAAAGGAGGAGGAGGAGGCTGGGGCGGTTGGGGCATTTCTCCTTTCTCCATTTTATCAGATCTTCAAAAGGCCGCTTCCGTTGCTGCGGAGGAGATATCGAGAAATGTATTTCTCCTTTCTCATTTCTCTTCCCTACTTTCCTTCCCTTTTTTTCATTTCTTCTTTTGCCTTAATTTTCTCTTCTATGGCGACCCTACTGAGATCTGGGCCGAACATTTCAATTTATGCAGGCGCAGAATCTAGATCTGATGATTTGTCTTACGAGTGCTTACTATTCTTTCCCCTCCTTTTACATATTGAGCCTAAAAGCAGAGTCTAATTTTTGTAAGATGCGGCACTATTTTAAATATTTAGCTGTTACATGGTGTAGAGCTCAGTGTTGGCAAGTTCGTTACTTTGTAGTCTATTTGGTAGTGCAGAATTCGCTTGCAGAACCAGAATTTTGTAGATTTCTAGCAATTCCGTGTTGTATACTTTATGGCAAGAAAGACACATTTTTCGCCTTTGTCATCTAGCTTCTTTCTCTTTTCATCTGGAATGTGTGCATATGCAATGCACCCATAGACTTTGAAGTGATCAACCGATGGCTTACGTCCACTCCAAGCTTCTTCTGGTGTCATATTTTGAACAACAAATGTAGGACTCCGATTCAAAACATGAGTACTCCAATTTACAGCTTCTGGCCAAAAACTCTTCGGAATTCTACTGATTGCCAACATGCTTCTCACCATGTTTAGGATTGTCCGGTTCTTCCTCTCCGATGCACCATTTTGCTGGGGTGTATAAGCTATTGTTAGTTGCTGTTGAATTCCATGCTCATCACAAAAATTTGCAAATTCTTGTGACATATATTCTCCACCACGATCAGTACGGAGAATTTTGATAGCTCTCCCAACTTCATTCTCCACCCGTGCTTTGAAACTTTTAAAGGCAGTAAAAGCTTCAGACTTCTCCTGCAAAAAGTAGATCCATGTTTTCCGGCAATAATCATCAATAAAAGAGATAAAAGTATTTCTTTCTTCCATTTGATACCGGGTTTATGGGACCACATATATCAGAATGGATCAGCTCCAATGGTGAGCGCGCTCTCCATGACTTTCCTTTTGGGAATTGTTCACGATGTTGCTTGCCCACAACACACTCTTCGCATACTTTTGAGGGAGGAATCATTTCAGGAAGGCCGATCACCATGTTCTTCTGATAAAGGGTCTTCAAACCATTGAAATTCAAATGGCCATAACGCAAATGCCAAAGCCATGTTGAATCATTCACATTAGCCTTGAAACAGGTCTGGACACCCTTTATTCTCAGCGGAAACAATTTGTTTGGAGTCATCTTAACAGAAGCAATTAGACCTCTTTTAGGATCATAGATTTCACAAGCGCCTCGTTTGATTGTAGCCACATAACCCTTCTCTTGCAGCTGTCCGACACTTAATAAATTGCTTTTCAAGCCAGGAATATAAAAGACATTTGATATAGTCTCAATATTGTCTTCTCTAGTCCTGATTTGAACATCACCCTTTCCCATAACATTTACTTTAGAATGATCACAAAAACTCACAGTAGTACGGAAATCTTCATTTAAATTTGCAAAGAATGACTTACTGGCACACATATGATTGCTGCAGCCAGTGTCTAGATACCATATGTCTGGTTCAAGCTTGTTCTCCTTGACATGGAACGCCATCAAAAGTGTTTCTTGTTCCATTTTCTCTGCAAAATTGGACTGATCCCTTTTGTTGGAATGAAAGTTTGCCGTGCATTCAGACTTATAATGACCATACTTGTGACAGCGATAACACTCGATGTTGGACTTATCAAACTTCAATTCATGATCAGACGAGCGCTGGTGATCATGTCCTCTGCCTCTGCCTCTGCCTCTGCCTCGAGAATCTGGTGTATAGCTACCTCTGCCTCTTCCTCGCCATCGTCCATGGCCTTGACCACGACCTCTACTTGAACCTCTTCCCGTAGAGATTTCACCATGAGTTCAAACTGTTGTCATTTTCTGCTCATGCACCAACAATGAACTTTGCAATTCGTCAATTGAAAGTTCATCTAAATCTTTTGAATCCTCAATAGAACATACCACATAGGCAAATTTTGGAGCCATTGATCGAAGAATTTTCTCCACCACAGACACATCTTCAAATTTTTCACCATGAATACGCATCTTGTTTACTATTGCCAACGTTCTTGAGAAATACTCATCAACAGACTCTCCTTGCTTCATGTGAAGAATCTCGAATTCTTTGCGAAGGGCTTGAAGCTGTTGTCGTTTCACCCTTTTTGTACCTTGATATTTTTTTCTTCATGGAATCCCAAATCTGTTTGCAATTCTCTTTTTGGAGAATAGTCTCCAAAATTGCACGATCAATTGCTTGAAACAGATAATTTTTCGCCTTGAGATCCTTCAGCTTTTGTTCTTCCAGTTTCTTTTGTTGAGCATCTGTCAACACAACTCCACTTGCTGGTTCAATCACACCAGTTTCCACGATCATCCAATACTCCTTGGATCGCAGAAAATTCTCCATCAACATGCTCCAATGATCATAATGATCATCAAAGCGAGGAATTGCTGGTTGCACATAATTGTTGTCTGATGTCATTGATCTGCTGGCTGCTGCTGCAAATAGAAAACTGCTGTTTTCTTTTTTTTTTTTCACTCCAATATCTGCTGGCTGCTATTGCAAATGGAAAACTGTTGTTTTCTTTTTTTCACTCCAAACCCCCTCTATTGGCTCTGATGCCAAATGTCAGATTGAATGAAAAACAAGATAGAATGAACTGGAAATTAACTTTATCTCATTCAACAAACAAAAAGTACAGATTACAACTTCAAATAGAACCACAAATAAAACTGACCAAGAAAATAGGAACCCACTACTATCTGTTCCATTAACCAACTATCTGTTCCATGACTCCCACTACTTCCATTAACCAACCATCTGTTCCATGACTTCCACTAGGAAAGACTCTAACTCCTATTAACCAATTTCCTAAGAAACAAGACTTGAATATAAATAAACTAATTCTTAACACTTGAACGCCACAGAGTTCTAATTGTGTTAAAGAACCATTTGCCATGTTCAACTGGAATGGAAATTCTATACTTTGGAAATTGAAAACTCTCCACATATCGTAAAATCCATTTTCTGATAAGAATTGATCAAAGTATTTTGAGGGGAAAATCACATCTGTTTTCTGTGGAAGATGCATCTTCTATGGAAACCATCCTTTTAACACAACCAATTGAAACACATTGATCAAACTGTGCTAAGAGATCCAGTTGCATGTTGGATGACTTGCCACAGAAATCTTGTTGGCATAGAGACAAAGTCTGAAGAAATACCGGCCTACTTAATAGGGCCTTGTGCATCCTTAGGGTGCCTTCGAAAAAAGTTTGATTTTGCAACACTTTGGTTTGTTTAATGTTTCAATGTTAACTGCTAACATATTTTATTGTTTCATGGTAATGTCGTTACCTTCCCGTTGCAATGAAAGGAATGCTGTTAGATTCTCTGTTGAACACTGTGAAAGCAAAAACTTGACCTCAAACACAAAGCTAAAATTTTGTTTAATTTGGCAGAATGTGGACGCCCCTTCATCTGCAATGCTACCTTGTGCTTGTCTTCTTCAAATGAGTTTTTCCCTTGTTTTTGTTTTTTTGCTGTGTAGGGTTTGATTGTATTATCTTGATTTTGTTGATTCAGGCAGCTGAAGTTGCTAAGAATGCGGCAAAGGGCATTGCAGAAATTCAGAATGTTGGGTTTGACATGGAACCTGTGAAGGAAGGTGTAGAGTTAGAGAAGACAGTAGACAATGCAGAACCAGAGACTGATGAGGACAAGCTAAGGAAGTCTGCATTGGATAAATTAGAGAAAGCAAGTGAGGATTCACTGCTTGGACAGGCAAGCCGTTCATGTTGCTGAGATTGAACTTCCTTTATTACTACTACTTCTACTACTACTATTATTGTTATTTTTTTTTAAGGAAAACAACATAATTCATTAATACTAGAATGTACACGTAAAGTTTGGGACAGTTTTCAAGGATGAGCGCTTGTCCTCTATTCAGTATTCAGTATACTGTCTAGTTATCTATAACAAAGAACTAATCCAAAGAGAAATCCAGAACTATTCTATCATTTTACTTTCCAATTTTGCTAAAATGGTTGCCGCACTATTTGCTGAATATTTATGTCTCTAAAGGAAACATCCCAAGCATCAATTCTCACCTCCCTTGCTCATGTGGTTGGATTTGTGTGTGTGCAGATGCATTCATGTGTGGTTGGTTGGGTAGCTACACGTGTGCATGCACATGTGACCTAAGTCTATAGTTCTTGTAGAATGTCTGTCTTGTTATTAGATACAGCTATTGTATTTATATATCACTGATGTCGCTAGTTGGCATGTCTAATTCATTTTCATGTGATGTTACTGGATATCTTCTCTATTTTTTAAGGATTGTGGGGATGGTACCTCAAACATTATTTGAAATAAATTTATGTTCAAGATATATTTATTGTGATTGTTACTCGATAACTTGTTTTTTTTTTTATATATATATATTTTAATTGTGGAATTTCATATGATTTCTTTTCTGAATCATTTATTTGTTGCAGGGTATAAAGGCTCTTGATAATTCTGTGGAAACCTTTGCTTCAGGAGCATGGCAAGCTTTGGGTAGTGCTTGGCGAGGTGGTTCCAGCTTGGTCCAGAAGTATGTAACCATGGTTAAGTGCACATTTTTAATTTCTTTGATTTTTTCTACTTTTTTACCGGAAGGAATTTTCCAATTTAGCATGTGTTATGAGCTTGTATTGTTTGAGCATCTTCTCTCTCTTAAAAACATTTTCACTTATAGACTATTAAAGTATTAATGATTCTGTTGCTATCTCATAAATTGGTGCTTCCTTTGTTTAAACCTCTATGTATATATAGAGTACATAATGCCCGGTATATACATTAGGATCTTGATCGATGGCAATTAATCAAAATTGATACTAATTTCCATAAAAGAAGATAATTTCCTTGATTATCCTGACATAAACACCACCTTCTCCTCAAACTCAAGTTGATCCAACTTGAGTTTTTCTATATTTTTGTTTGATTGTGGAGATTTTCAGATGTTGCAATGTGGAGAATGCAACTGTTTGATGCTGAAAATAAACTAATTGATCCACTGTTGAAGGTTGAAGACTGGAAGGTTTTGGAGTCGAGAGAAGCAAGAAGATATAATTGACACACCTTGGCTATTGGTCAGTTTAGTAGTAGAAGGAAATGGAAATCAACGAGTTAATCTGATAGTTAGACATATTTTGATTATCCTCACAGCTAAAATCTTGATTTGGGGCAAAGCTGGTGAAGAATAGGATCCACTGTGGCGGGTTGAAGACTGGAAGATTTTGGAGTCGAGAGAAGCAAGAAGATAGAATTGACACACCATGGCTATTGGTCAGTTTAGTAGTAGAAGGGAATGGAGATCAACAACTTAATCTGATAGTTATACATATCGTGATGATCTTCACAGCTAAAATCTTGATTGGAGCAAAGCTGGTAGAGAATAGGCTGGTTTATAGATTCACATGATAAAAGAGTAAATCCAGATGAGGGAGATAGAAAACCACCAGAAGATTGGTTGTATTTGTTCAATAATCAAGTCCAGATAATTGTTTCAAGAGGTATTGGAAGCACAAACAGTTGACCCTATCAAAGACATGAACAGGTCATACAGTTGTGATGACAAATCCAAAAGGTGCAAAATGAACCATGCACAAAGATATCTTGCAATTTAATAGCAAAGTTTGGAACCAATCAAATCAGGATGGTGGGCTTTGACAAGTTGCAAGTGGAAAATGAATCAACCTATGGAAAACGTGGTGAACTGTGGCATATGTTGGAAGAGATACAAACATGGTATCAGCTACTATGATATTATTACTTTCCTGTAGTGCTGTGGTCCATGTGGGAGGAGAGATAGTAGAACCGTCAATAACAAAGCTATTGGGTCAGGCAAATGGTTGAAAGGGTGAATCTCATAGTGGCATTGTAGGTGTGCACTAAGAAGGAATTTCAAATTTTTTCCTTTTTTGACGTTTTGGAGGGAATACTGTGATCTAATGTAACTTGCTGTTCCTTTTCTTTCTCTACTATCAAGGTCATTTTGTAGGCTTGTGCACCTTGGTGGTGGTTGCCATTCTTATGGTGTTTATTCTTTCTTCATCACTTAAGTAGTATACTTTTTGAAATTGGAAAGCAGTTCCTTTTATTTTGTTTTAATTTTTTGGTTGGTGAGAACAATAATTTATTGTTGGCCTGTTGCTAGGTAGATCAACAATATACTCATTTTTTTTTTTGGGTGGCCATTTAGACACGGGATTTTTCTTTCAGTAGACACTTACCATTTTGTCCTTCTGCTTCCGCACCGTCTAGACGTGAGTTAAGAACATTTTTCCTTCGTTCGGACCATCGGATCGTTCGGACCATTATTCATGCGTAAATTCCATTCGTCTGGACGCTTTATGACTTTGATGATGACGATGACGACCATGTTTTACTAAGACCAATAGTTGGATTGAAAACATGGTTTTCTCTACTTATCTTGGGGGCCTTCAAATTCATACTTAAAAGAATCCAATCAAGCTAAGTTTTGGTGGGCTCCCTATTCATGCACCTACCTTTTAACTCCACCCTTCTCCATGAGTGCAGGTGGGCACAAGATAGGAGTTAAAGAGTTTGCAGCTAAAAAAAAATTGTGGCAGAAATCCCTTTTAATTTATATCTTCGTGGAAGTCATTTTCGAGTATGGTTTAATTTTGTCCTGTATATTAAATTTTTTACACAATTTGTGCTTTATGCTGTACAGGAGAACCATATCCTGAAGATTGATGTCATTTGAATTTCTCATATCTTTCAAAAAAATTGAATTTCTCAAAAATGAACTTTTGGGTATTTTGCACTGGAATACATTTTCAGATCATATTGTTTTGGATATGTGATTCTGTGTCTGTAGTTTCTTTCTTGAATCAGATGATACATGCACTCCTTTTTGCTGTTTAAATGATTTTTTTACGCTTAGATTTTGATATTACTGTTTCCAGGATTGAGCATTCTGCTGCAAACCTTGCTGATTCTATTCAGCATGGTGGTTTGCCTCTAAATGCTGGTTCTGTTGCACCATCGATATTAGAGGCATGTATTCAATTCATGGTTTCTGCTTTTGTTCTCCCCGGTTCTCCCCACACACCTACCCATCTGCCCAACTGACTTTTTATTTCTACTATACTTGCAGAATGGAAAAGCATTTACCACAAAGGGAATGCAAGTTCTTGAACGTGTTGGTAAGGAAACCATGGAGCTGCTGATTACAGAGACTGGCATTGAAGTGGAAAAGAATCCCAAGGAAGAACAGCAAGAAGTTGATGAGGAGCAGTTCTTAGAGGAGGCTACATTTGACCGATGCTTTTACATTTATGGAGGTCCTGAGCAGATTGAGGTGATATTCTCTCCTTTATTTTCTTCCTGAAAATTGTTTTTTGATGAAGACTTGAAGTCACAGTCTCAGTTGTTTTTAAAACTGTCTGATGTCAGGAGCTGGAGTCATTGTCAAGCCATTATGCATTGCTATTTAATAGGAGAAAAGCAAAACTGTCATCAGAACAAAAATCATTCTATGATGGGCAGCTTAAACAGGTGCAGCAAATTTTCTGTTTGAGTAATGAAATTGAAGGAAATGGTATAGACCCTGACAAAGGAAAGAATATTGAAACTGTTGAAGAAGGGAGTGGCAATGAGATGAAAATAATGTGTGATTCAAGCGTCAGTAAAGCTGCTGATATGGCTGCAGGGTAACAGAACTTGCACTCAGTCTAGGTTGCTGTGTATTTGGTATCTACATTGTTGTTTATTCCATGCATGCATTATAAATGTAGATGTACATATAACTGTTTGTATGCATGCATGCACTATTTTGTTATCGCTTTCGGCTTTGTGGTCATAGCTTGATGTTGTACATGCATGACCTCATATTGTCATGTAAGCACAACACATATGCTTGTTCACACCTACATGCATGCGGTTGTGGGCAGTGTTTGTAAATTTGGGTTTGTTGTTTCCTCCCTTTGTAAGTAATACTACACAGTGTCAACATGGTCCACTAAATATGAAGCTTTCAAAAATTATATCTTTACCCAACTTGACCTATTTGTTAAATGGTTCAAGAATTCTATCTGGACCCAACTTGACCTATCTATTTAAAGGTTCACCCTAACTAATCCATATCAAGTCCACTAAATTTGAAGCTTTCAACAATTCTGTCTTGACCCAATTTGAGCTATTTTTTAAATGGTTTATCATAATCAATCCATATCAAAATCCAACTCACTTCCTGAATGGGTTGACCCAACCCAATCAATCTTAACTAGGTTGATCCCATCCATAGTTGACATGGAATATTTATTAAATGGGTTGACCAACCTAAAAGTAGACCAAGATTTAAATGGGTTGATCTAGTGATCCATTTATTAAATGGTTGACGAATCTGACTCATACTAGTCTTGATCCATTCCCTCATGATCCATTTATTAAATGGGTTGCTTGATCTAACTGATTTTAAATGAGTTGGTACACATGTAGCTGATCCATGTCATAAAATAGTATTTCCCTTATGTAGGTTATGGTGGCAAAAAATGTTAGGAAACTTATGGATTAGAATTTTTTTCTACCAGGTCATTTTCCTAAAAAAATCCTAGGGAAATTCATTTTCCCACTAACCAACAAACATGGCCTAAAAAGGTTCCCATTTTGGAAAAAGAAGTTCTTTGGGTAATGACCCTTGACAAGGATGTGTAGAAAAGTAGAACTTAAAAAGCTGGCCTAGGTAGGAGATACGATATTGATGGTGCTGTTGATTGGTGGTGGTGGTGATAATGATCATGAGAGACATTTCTTTTCAGTTTTGATAGGAGTCTGTAGCATAGTTGGTGAGTGATGGTTGTTGCAACTAAGGGTTGAGAGTTTTTAAGTTATATTGGCAACAAATAAGCATTTTGCCCAGGGAAAACAATTTGCCAAATCTAATTTTAAGTGAGAAACTAGATGTATGGAAAAAAAATGACCTTGAGGATGATGATGATCAGTGGGAAAGTAGAACCCATAAGAGGGTTCTCTTATGACACATTTTCTTCACTAAAACCCATTGCCAAATATTACCAACAATAGGTGATCTCCACATTCGAGGAGTCTCTTTTTTTTTTTTCATAAGAATGAATCTTCTGAATGTCATTTCTCTTGTTTTAAGTTGAAAGGGTACACCTTTTTTATAGTTTTAGGAAGAAAGCAATCCTCGTTTTGCCCATATCTAGTGGATCCCAACTCTGGACTCCTACACTCTAGCAATTGTTCTAATGCACTTGACCACTCCAAATAAAAAGTTTTAATGCATTTGTCAATATTTTGCATATTTTTATTCATTTCTTCTTCCAATTTTTTATTGTGCATGTCTCTGCCGCATCTGAATTGGTAGTTCAAAGTGAAACTTTAATACGAGCCGGTAGAACTGTTCTTAAGTGCATATCATTGCAACCATAAATGTTGTGGATTCGAGTCATATGAGTATTAGACAAGCAATTGCTTCATGGAAAACGATCCACCAAATCCAATTATGAGTTGTAGAACTCAAAAATCCAACTCTAGTTAGATGGATAAGTGGCTATGATTATGGGTGGTGATGAAAGGTTTGAAATATTTTTTTAAAAGTTAACTTTATTAATCGCAAAAAGAAATAGGTCCAAAAAAGACCCTACAAAAGAAAAAACCAAATTACATCAATCTATTAATAACTTCCTCATCTAGCAACACTCCTTGCTTGGCAAAAGAATCCGCAGCTGAGTTAGCTGACCTAGGAACCCAACCAATCTTAAAATAAAAAACATTGATAGCATGATAAATCCTCTCAACTCAGAGAGAACCTAACACCCAACCTATCACAACCCGTGAATCACCTTCAACTAAACTCCCTTGAACCCCCAGCTCTTCCAACTCCAAAATACCTCTCTACAAAGCAAACAATTCAACCTCAATAACCGACCCATTATGAATAGGACCCGCAAAGGAAATCAGCGTATTCCCAAACTCGTTACAAATGAGTCCACCATAACCAGCCATACCAACTTCTCACATACGACTCCCATCAAAATTAAGCTTCAGCACTCCAGGAGGAGGAGGAGACATCAAAGGTTTGAAATATTATGTCTATGTTCCATATTGATTGCTTCATTTGGATGTTTATCAATCTTCCATCTAGTTGTTTGTTAAGGTACTGCACTTGTTTCCTAGATTGCAGTCAATGGTGCTATTTGGCATACTTCACAATGCATTTCTGACCTGCTTCAGAGTATGAAGTATAGTATAATTTCAGTTAATTTTTATTTACCTTTCTCTTGCCACCTGTTTCTGTTTCAACTCCAAAACTGTCTAAATGAAAATGATTTAGCATACGAAGTCAGGGATTTGCACTGATCTCAACAATTTTCTTTTTCTTTCTGGTTGGGACTTGATATGCTGATGACTTTTGCAGGTTTGCTGCTGCCCTGGGGGGGCTAGCTACAAATGAAATAATTCAACGGACTACTGATAGACTTGAAGCAATTCACTCTGAGGGGGTCCATGTATGTTTTTATCAGGGAATGTCTTCTCTTTTTCTCCTCTAACTTTTTACTTTTTATGGTAGAAGACTGACTTATTGAAAATAGGAAATTTGAGTTCATCCAAAAGGAAGTACTTGTTCTCCGTTGTGGTAACTGTAAAAGATTTGTTGCCAAGAGATTAAATCTGTAGTTCTGTACAGAGACCAAAGTCCAAAGAGAGGATAGACAGGGATGGGAGAATCAAATGGGATATGAACCTCATGTTTTTTACTGAAATACTCCAGCTCTCAAGCCCTTGTATGGATCTTTAGCTAAGACACCATGGAAGTATATTGTGATTAAGCTCCATTGAATAACTGATGACTTGATTGATGCCACTAGTGATGCCCTTTGAGTTGCCTTGTAGAAATTTCCCATGGCAAGTGTAACCAATCTTTTTAAAATCTGACTTTCACATTAAAGGGTCCAGAGCCGAACAATCAATAAGGAATTGAAATGGGAAAGGTTCCAATTACCAATCTTTGTTGCTTATGCCTCTTCAGTATGTCATCCTATATATGATTGGTCTCTATGTGCATGGGCCAATGAAAAATTTAGCCTAGAATATATTATTGAGTTTGATTGTTTGGGTTCTTTAAATTATTATTATTGCTGAGGATACTCATCTTTGCATTTCTCTTGCAGAGACTCTCAGAACTTTGTTCCCTTGCAGTGTCCAGATTACTGATGCTTGGTAAGTCCATCATATCTGTTGCAAACAAATCACAGAATGAAGATCTAGAAGATGATAATATGAAAATTGACTGGCCTGAAGACGCTCTTTCAAAAGCAAAGATCATCAGAGGCAAGGCACAATCAATGACTGAAGATGTGGAAGCTGTTTGCAACAGTTTTGCTACTGGTACATGTTCATGCTTGAGCTTAAACTCTTTCATTCAATAAATTATTTGAATTCTCACTCGATGGCATCTTCAGTTACTGCTTGTTGAAGAGGCACACATTGGTTTGCTTTATGGTAGCATCAGGGAATTGCAAATCATACAACATATATACATATACGCATAAATAAATAAATACACACACACACACACACTCACTAAAACTAACACTAACGTTAACATATTGGGATATGCGACAAAAATTGGTTCTAGATAGGGATGAGATGGGGCAAGCCTGATGATTAAGAAAAAATATTTGGTGGGATTGAAAGTTCATTTCAAACTCTACATATAAACCAAATTTCAGTTGAAAAATCAAGTCTTAGTCACTTGAATTTAGTGATCAAATCATCAAACATCTATTTAAATAAAACAAGGGCACCTGATGATTTTCGACCACTAAGTTTACATAGGTAAAACTTTCAAAAAAAAAAAAAAGATTACATAGTTAAAATTTGAATTTTGCACTAAAATGTCGCTCATTAATAGTTCATTAAGTGAACTTTCAATCCCACTGGTTAGATTTTTGTTATTGAACTCCAAAAAGGTTAAAAAAGAAGCAACATAACTAGGTGCAACCCAAGTAACGGTTTGCAGGCACCCATTTTCTCCACAACAAGAGAAGATGGTGTTCTCCTGGCAGAGGTGGGGAACATCATCTTCGCCTAGAGAACGTTTTCATCTTGCGGGCTCTACTTTCTCTTGGAGGGGTTCCAACAAGAGATCTTGCACTTTATGTCTCTCTTCTCTTCATTCAAAGACCACCATGAGGAATCACACCACATTGTAGACCATTCATGGAAAGACTGCCCTAAGAATATTGCTTTTGGTAGGGTTGAGTGGGAAAGAATCCCCGATAGATTGGATAAATTTTCATTAATTATGATGATGATAAGGTTACAAATCAGAGGTACAAAGAGGCAGAGGAAAAAGGCATTGAAAATGTGGAGGTAAGAGATAAACAAAGACATGATAGATTGTAGAGTGGGGTGAGCAAAATGTACTCAAGTTAGCAATGTGTTATGTGATAAAGGATTCCATATCATTCAAAAGGGAAATTTTGTGTAATAGTTGCCATACCTGCAATGCTATATGGAGTCGAGGTTGAGTAATAAGGAAGCGCTGAATAGACAAAGTTAGGATAATGAAGATGGACATTTTTTGTTGGATGAGTGTAATAGCCTTTGACAATTGAGTTAGAACCAATTGAGCTCTTCAGTTAACTTCTCCAGTGGCAAGTTGAAAGCTGCTGGTAGCAGGCGGAGCCAACATGAACAGTCAGTTACCTCTTGATGTTCCACTTTAGTTTCCAACCTCGACTGAATCCCGACAAGCCTCCGTTGCCTGCTCAGGATTGTTTTATCTTTAAATTTATGCAGCTCTCTCTTTTTCTTTGTTTCCCTTGTTTCAGTTTAGTTCTGGTTTTGTTTCTTTCTTTTTTTGAAAATTTGTCTTATTCTTTTTCATGTTCGAAAGATATTGATTGTCCACTGCTTATGGGAACTTCTCACAATGCAGATTTGTAAATACACTTGTGCATGTATAGGAGATTCCAGTTATTTATTGGTGATTTTATATCATAATTTTCTCTGTTATTTAATCTCCATTTGTTGAGCAGGAATTTCGGACATAATTGAAGCATATCTAGCAGCCATGAAAGGTGTTTCTGCTGATGCCGGTGGCCTTCCAGAACAGACTTCAATTCAGCAGAAAGCCAATGCCATCACCAATCATCTTCGCACAGACAGAGGCACTGCCATAGAAAAGATCCAGGATGGAGTCCAGTACTTGGCGTTTGTAGTCCTTTCTCCCTCTATGCCCACTGCATGAAATTCACTCAAAGTATGTCTTTTCTGAATTCTTTGTAGTTTTTACACATTTGTCAAGTACTTGTACATATTTACTGATTCCTATACCAAAATCCAGTAACTATTCAATTCCTACCAAATCTGTGATGCCCTAATGTAAAGCTTGTCTATTCAGTTTCATATTTGACTTTTTGTGTTTTACATTTTCATTTGACCATATTGAATCATTTGATGTGCCAGTGGTTTTCAAAATCACCCTAGGGGGTATTGTGACTTTGTGAGGCCCTTCACAGTGCTCTCATACAATACAAGAAAGAAGAAACATAGATCAGATATGTACCAAAATTTAACTAGAACATTGCTAGTAAATTTATGACGATGATTGCTGGTCGATAAAATAATAATTAGCTAAGGAGTCAATATAGACATAACTAGTGTAGTGACCCATGGTGGACGTTTCCTCAGTCTATGCCTTGCCTTGAACAAAAGCTTGTCAAGGTCTGAAGATACTCTCATTTTTCACCCATGAATCACTTATTGACATGAACAAGTTGGCTTTCGAGAACTCTAATGTGATTTGAAAACCAGCAATTTCTTTTAACTGAATTAACCTTAAAAATGTTGGCTGATATGACAGATGTTCATCGATATTAATTTAGTTTTTTCATATCATATATTTGTATGAGAAATTTAATATATTGGACTATATAGAGAGTAGCACAGATACCATACAAATTAAACTAAAATATTGATTGATATACTTGGAACAACATTTCTCTCTTTTCATTAGCTGACATTTAAATTTCAAGAATTAACAGAGCAGATGACAGAATTTAGCAAGAGAGACTTTTCCAGTCAGTAACCAAGCATCTCATCTTTCAGCCATGGAACTTTGTTGCTGCACATCTACTGTATCTCCCAATTCCCACTTGAGCCATGACAAAATGGGGGATATAAGATTTCATGCCTGGTCAGGCTGTCTTAACTTTTTCTTTTTAATTAAGAAAAAGTAAGAAGCGTAAGACTGCCAAGTGATTGAGGATCCTTTGTCACAAATTAGGGGTGAAACTTGGGTCGGGTTTTGTCCTGAACCCGCATGACCGATTCAAAAGTCATGCGGGTCGGGTTATGAAAGTTGGGTCAGTGGATCGGGTCGGGTTGAAAAGTCAGAAACCCACATTGAATTCGGGTCGAGTTGGATTGAGAGATTTTTAACTTAATCCGACCCGATCAAACCCGACCCGGCCCGGTAAAAAGTAGGCTAAAGACATAAGGTCAAAAGTTCGGGTAGGGTTCCATATATTAGTAAATTGGGGCGGATTGGATTTTAAACAACCCATCCTGATCCGGCCCGATTTCAGCCCTATCACAAATGCAATTTTTTTTTTTTCTTTCATCAAATGCTTTTATATTTTCATAGTTTGAATTTTTTACTTCTACATGTTCATTTTACCACGTCAAAAATATAAACTCTTGCCATTTACAAAGATAATTACATATTAAGCCTTTGGCCCTTTTCAAGTTCCCCAAGTTCAACTCTAGAAGGTTTCTCTCGTCTTTTATTACCTTTCCACCTGTAGCCAGCCATTCACTATGTGATACTGTCGGTGTCTATAATCGTCTCTTTATTTATCTAAACAAACTTAGATAGTATAAAAAAAAAAAAATTACTATGTTAGAGCTTAAATCAAATTGGGTCGGGTCGGACTCGACCTGAGCTATTGACCTGAAATTCTCGATCCGACTCGACTCGAATTCTAACCCGATTCAATCTGAATTCTGACCCGACTCACATTTTGAACTCATTTTAGTCTAATTTTAGCCGGGTTAGGTTGGGTTGGTTCAGGTCAGGTTAACTTGAAAATTCCTCAATCTAATCCGACCTGCTACTCCGACTCGCATGACTCAACTCACATGATTTATTGGGTCGGGTCATACGGGTCGGGTCAAAACCGGACCCGAGTTTCACCCCTAGTTTATGTACTCACTTCAATTCAAATTAGTTTCCTAAAAATATCTGATTTCTACTACAAACACTGTCCTCTTACTTTCCTCTAAACTATGAATTTAATGGTGAAATTAGAATATTTCTGTTATTCTTGTCCACAATTTTTTTCCCATGTCATCTAAATTAGAACATGTGGACTGGTACATAGACTATTTGCAGAGTAGACCTTTCCTCGGGTTTGAAATCTCTAGTCATCTGGTCTGTGGCTTAAAAACAGTCATTTGTATGATAATTAATAGAAAATTAGACAAGATCTAATATACAGGTCCAAGAAGACATGTAGACAATCATCACTTGCATTTTATGTTTACCTTAACACATTTTTTATTAAAATCATATACTATCTTTTGTACTGATAGTAGAATAAAAATGATGACAACGATGACGATGATGACAACGATGACGATGATGACAATGAAGACGGCAATGACAAAATTATAAAGAGTCAAGTATACTTGGCCGCAATGTCCAAAAGATAGTGGCACAGCTCGTGGGGCTTTGAGAACAGGGGCATATGGTCAGAACCCTTGACGACGACGACAAAATTATAAAGAGTCAAGTATACTTGGCAGCAATGTCCAAAAGATAGTAGCACAGCTCGTGGGGCTTTGAGAACATGGGCATATGGTCAGAACCCTTGATCTCTTTAACCTCTTTCACAGGATAGTTGTCAATCATCCAGTATTGGAAGTCCTTTGGGATGACTACATCTTCATCAGATACAATGAAGGCTCTACTGACTGAGCCATATCTCTCCACAGAAAATGAGGGTGAATTCTGTAGATCTTCCATAAACCATGGGGCAGGCCTGACCAATGTCTTTGCTAATGTAAGATCCTTTTTCACAAAGCATTCAAGAAACAAGAAAATTGTTAACAATTTTGTTGTTACATTGGGTTGAAAGAACAATAGCTAGACTAGAAATATTAGATACTAATAATGAAGGAAATGAAGGTGTAATAAGGTTAGTTGGGTCAAGTGAATATGGGTTAAGTCAACAAATACTTCTGGGTTAGTCGTCCACTTCTTATTCATGCATCATTATGTTTGTTCTTCTTCTTCCTTTCCGATTACGATTTTAAATACTTATGTCTTAAGGTGTGAAAATCAAGATTAGATCAATGATAACACTTCAATATGATGTTTGAAACCGCCCATTTTTTATAGCTTGCATTTTTTCAGAAAAATGAGATCTATAAAATTTGTTTGTCATTTTTATTTATAAAGAAAAAGAAATTACATGGAATTTGAATTTTGATATAATTAGACACTAACAAATTGCTTTGTTAGATCATGACAAGTTTCTCTTAATATCGATTCTCATAAGACTTTCCTACAAGCATTGATTTATAGACCTATATTGGATGGTCAACCATTTTAACACGAGCAAAATTTGTTAGGAGACATAGGATGTAGTGAAATTCCCATTTTACCTATACTGGTGTACCGCTCATCAAGTATCGGTGTACCAATAACACACCGTTGTGCATGTATATGTTGGTACAACGGTACTTGATGAACGGTACACTGGTAGGAGTAAAATAGGAATTTCACTATATTCCGTGTTTCCTAACAAATTTTGACCGTGTTAGAATGAACGTCCACAGTAGATCTAATGGATATTTTTGCGATATTATCATTAGATGGGACAGAGCAGCAGGCTTAAAAATGGGGTAAGATTTTACCCACTAGTTATCAGTTTCAATTTCTACTTTCTTTGTTTTTTCTTTTAAGATAGCCAAAAGAATACCTCTGAAGGAGAGAGTTGATATAGGTTTTCAGCCAAGCACTTGGGACCAAACAGCAGTGAAGTTGGATTGACTGTTCCTTCATCGTATGTATATTGGTTATCCAAGGCTGATTCTGCTGCCGTCCTCTCCGAATACTGCCAAACAACAAATTCAAAATCTCTTCAAAAATGAAATGCACTGGAAGTGAACGTGATGGCATTCTTCATTAAAAAAAAAAAAGAGAGAAAGAAAGAAACTAAGATCTAGTTGATAGAGGGAATATATATATATATATATATATATATATATATATATATATATTTTTTTTTTTTTTTTTTTTTTCAAGTAAAATTTTATTACTTGAATGCCTTAGAAATGATTTACATTTTTTTCCTTCCATCACCATTTTAAGAATACCTAATCACATGGAAAAAAAAAGTTGTTTGTGACAAAATTCTTTTCAGTAAAACAAAATCAATGCAATCGTGGACCACCACATGCACATACACATGAAGATGTACATTAAAATTGTTAAACAGTGAGATAGCGTGTTGAACATGTCAATTAGAATCAAACTGACTTGGTCAGATCATTTCTTAGGACTGGATATCCAACTCAAAAGGTTAGCCCATTAGGTAGTGTGACGCAAGTCTTTTACAAGTCCATAATATTTTCCTTCGCAATCAATGTGAGACTCGTTCACTACTCCAACAATTCCACGTCAAACGAGGCTCTCTGACGGATAGAACATCGTCGACTATCCTATTTGATTGAATATCCAACCCAAAAGTCTAATTAATTAGGTAGAGTGACTCAAACCCTTTATAAGTTTTTAAATCTCTTATTTCATGATCAAAGTGTAACTCATTCTCTGCCCCAACTCTTACCACCCTTTGTGGCTCAAGTTAAGCCCTTTGTGATCTGCTAAGCTTGAGATAGAGATTATTTTTTTAGACTCAACTCGAGTTTTAACTGAAGTTCATGTTCGATTTGCATTATGAAGAAAGACCAAGATAGATAATATGTGGTTCAATTTCGAAGCAAAGCTCAATTATAACAATCATAAATATGTAAATGAAGCTCAAGGTTGCCATAGAATCGGTCCAACTCATACGAGGAAAATGGTTGTTTTGAGTTTCAAAATTTCTCTAGAGCCACCCATTGGAGATGGGTAATGTTGCTCAATTGCTAGCCAAATTTGGGTTATGGCCCATCAATTTAGTGGTTTACCAAATCAATGGATCTTATCACTTCAAATGATTATCAACTGTTAATATGAATATGCTGGAGTAGACTAGAGAAAGCAGCTATATCCAGCATGGCTACGGATAGCAAGCAAAGTTGTATAGGAGGACTGGCCATGTACCTTTTCCATGACATAGGATCGCCGGGAAGAGGAATCCGGCATGAAGGCGGTAGCGAAGATTGCAACCGATACCTTATGGGGGAACTTGTCCATGGCTAGGGCCAGATTCAGGCCTCCATAGCTGTGTCCTACCAGTGTCACCTTTTCTAGAGGAGGAAGAGAGGCCATCAACTCCAACAATGGTTCTGAATATTTGGCCAATGTTCGAGCATCTTCAACTTTAGTCAGATTAATGCCGGAGCCGGCGAGATCAACTGCAGTGACTTGGTGGCCTGCTGATGTTAACAGCGTGGCCACCTTGTTCCAACACCAAGCTCCGTGGCATGCGCCATGTACTAGAACGAAATGCATTTTCCCCTTCTTACACTCCTCCATGGCTTTCTCCTTTGTTACTGGTGTGCTTGCCTAATTCCTCTCTCTTGCTCTCCCTCTCTTTATATATATATATATATATATATATGGCTGTCCCTTCATCGTATTTATATTGGTTACCGAAGGCTGGTTTTGATGCCGTCCTCTCCGTATACTGCCAACAGCAAATTCAAAATCTCTTAAAACGTGAAATGCAATGGAAGTGAACGTGATGGCATTGTTCTGTAAAAGAAAGAAACTAAAATCTAGTTGAATGCCTTTAGAAATGATTTCCATTTTTTTTCCTTCATCACCATTTTAAGAATACCTAATCACTATTGACGGTACAACTCCTGATTTCAAACAAGGCATTCAAGTTCATCCAGCTAGATGAATTGAAACCACCGATCCTCATCTCAAGAGGATAAGGATCATCACCGATGGAGACCCAGATTCAAAATTCAAAAGAAGTTACCGATCCTCATCTACAGAAGATAAGGATCGGTAGTTCAAAAGTCAAAGAACTTCCTTCTGATCTATCTTCTGATCTATCTTATTTATCTTTTGTTATAAATATCACATTTGTATCACCAAGGTGAAGAAAATATATTGTAAATCAATATAGAAATCACACAGTGATCAAAGAATATTACTGTGAAAACGATCTTGTTCTTTTGTTTCATTATGGCATCAAGAGCCAGGTGGTCCTTCTTCTGAACGATATTGGACCCGACGAATCAACAGAGATTCGCATCTTTGCCGCTGCTCCACCTACCAAACTGGGTTTGTTCGGTCACGGCTGTTGCCTCTGCAAATCATCACCATCCGCTGCCCTTCACCTTGCTCGGCCTACCACTGTGCTGCAGACGATCCGAGATTCGGATCTTCTATCAAAATCACAGCCAGAACAAACCCAGATCTGCCCGAAGAGATACCGTCGAGCATTGGTCTGCTGCCAAGAGTAGATCAACCCGGATCTGCTTCGTTTCCGCGCCTCTGTCCCAGATCTGCCGTCAAGAGCAGATCTGCTGTTGCCTCTGCAAGTCATCCGCTGCTCTGAGGATCTGAGATTCATATCTGAGATTTAGACAAACCAGATCCCTTCTTCACGCTGCTGCAGACCGGCGTCCCCGTTCTCACCGACGGTTTCTAAGGATCTGTGCTTCAGATCTGAGATTCGGATCTGCTTCAAAGTCACAGCCAGGATCGAAACTCGGTGTGGATTCGTGCACTTTCCTTCCCTCTACAGATCTGAGATTCGGATCTAGCCGAGAGAAATCAGGGAAGCAAAGAAGAAGCATTGAAAAGGAAAGACAAGAAATAAAAAAAAAAAAAAAAAAAACAAAAGAGTCGACTGAAGAGGATCCTCTTCACTCTCTTTTTTGCTGCAGACAAGCTCCCAGCCAGCTCCTGTGTTGCAGATCTGCCTTTCGTTGGGAAAAGGAAGAGATATTCCGTCAGCTGCTTTCGAATTGAAGGAGCTTCTTCTTGTATTTTCTTCAGCGCCTCTGCCTATAAGCCGGTCAGCTGCTTCGTTTATGCAAACTGACGCTCGCTGCCGATCTCTGTTCGTGCATGGTTCTCAGATCTGAACCCTCGGGTGATTGCCTCCCCTGCTCTTCTTAGATCACGCGATACGCGTGAGCTGCAGCGGGACATAGCTTTTGTTTAACTTCTTTATTTTAAACACAGCCGCACGGCTCGAGGGTTTTCTGGACGTGTAAGAGACACCCGTTAAAAAAAAAAAAAGTGAGAAACACACCGGGTTGCCTCAGGTCTCGTTGTATTTCTACACCATGGCCTCCTCATCATTGCACCCCTATCCGTACCCTTCTTCTTTAAATGTTGGAAATTTTGTTTCCATTAAACTTACTCAAACAAATTTTCTTCTTTGGAAAACCCAAGTAATGGGTCTCATCGAAAGCCAGGACATACTTGGTTTTTTGGATGGAGGTTTTCCAATGCCAGATTTGGTGTTATAGTACCCCCACCTGATACTGGGGGTGAGACTAGTACAACAACTAATCCCGCTTACATTGCATGGCGACGATCTGATCGACTTCTCCGTGGATGGATTACTGGCACTCTTTCAGAAGAAGTTCTTGGGCTGGTTGTCGGACTTGAGACATCGGCCGATATTTGGCGTGCTTTACTTGATTCGTTTGCCCAGGATTCGCAGGAGCGTGAATTTTATCTACTTCAACGAATTTAGTTGCACTCCAAGGATGATTATTCCATGTCTGAGTACATTCGTACTTTCAAGACTTACTATGATGATCTGGCTGCCATTGGCAAACCTGTGGATGATAGAAACAAAGTCTTTGGTATTCTTAAAGGACTAGGTCGTGGCTATGAGTCCTTTGTTACTACCATGCTCAAACCACCTATTCCTTCTTATCGTGACCTTATCCCTTTGCTACAAGGTCATGAAACTATGAAGAATCTTCATAACTCAAGCAACTCCTCCTCTCCCAATCATAATATGGCTTTTGTTGGAGAGCGTTCTGGCGGGTCAAATAACAATCGTTCCAGAAGAGGAAGAGGAACTAGTACTTTTACCTCTAGAGGACGAGGTTTCACTGAAGGATGTGTACAATCACCCCAGTCTGGTGGTAACAATCAGCGCATATCTCCTACAAGCTCAAATAACAGTGGTGGATCTCATCGCCCCTCACAAGTCACTACTCCATCAAAACCTCCTCAATCCGAAGAAGAAATCAAGTGTCAGATATGTGGCAAACTACGACATACAGCTCTCGAGTGTTGGCATAGATTTAATCAAGTCTATCACCCAGGTGATGTGACTTAGGCTCTTGCAGCAACCTCATTGGCTGATAATTCAGAGCAGACTTGGTATCCAGACACAGGCGCCACATCTCACATGACTGCTGATCCTGGTAAGCTTATATCTCTTGTTCCATATCATGGCAGTGACAGGGTTCTTGTTGGAAATGGTAATTCCCTAGATATCTCTCACATTGGATCTACACGTATTGGTCTGGAAAATACAAACTTGCATCTGGATAATGTCTTAGTGGTCCCTGAGATTAAACGGAACTTATTATCTATCAGTCAGCTTACTTCTGATTATTCTTATATGGTTGAATTTAATTCACATGGTTTTCTGATTAAGAACAGCAAAACCAGAGCCGTGATTGCCTCAGGTAATAGGTCTGGAGGTTTGTACGCCCTTCAGCCCAAGGAGGAAGCAGCACTGTTTTCAACACGATTTCGCTCTGCAACTGATGATGTTTGGCATCAAAGACTTGGTCATCCTCAAGACAGGGTAGTAGAATTTTTGAAAAAGAATAAGCTTGTTATCAGCACTAGCAAAAATAAGACTGCTTCTATCTGTAATAGCTGTCAAATGGCTAAGGCGTGCCGTCTTCCTATTCTTTCCTCCAATAATTTTTGCACAGAACCATTTGCCGTGATTCATAGTGATCTATGGGGCCCTGCACCAGTAACATCTTTTCAACGATATCGCTATTATGTAGTATTTGTTGATGAATGTACTAGATATACATGGTTCTATCCTCTCAAGCAAAAATCAGATTTCTTTCAATGTTTTATTCTTTTTCAAAAATACATTGATACTCAGTTTGACAAGAAAATTAGGATCTTTCAGTCTGATGGTGGAGGGGAATTTGCTAATTCCAAATTTAGGCATTATCTATCCGATCTCGGCATTACGTATCAAATGTCTTGCCCCAAGACTCCAGAACAAAATGGGCTAGCTGAACGGAAGCATCGTCATGTCACTGAGTTGGGTCTTTCCATGATGTTCCACGCATATGTACCTCGACGGTTTTGGGTTGAAGCCTTTAGCACTGCTGTATGGTTGATTAATAGACAACCCTCTCGGGTTCTGGATTGGAAAAGTCCATATGCCACATTACTCCACAAGCATCCTGACTATGGATCTTTAAGAATTTTTGGCAGCAAATGCTTCCCTTGTCTTCGGGATTATGCCAAGAACAAATTTGAACCACGATCTCTTCCATGCATCTTTCTTGGCTACAATGAACATTATAAAGGATACCGTTGTTATTATCCGCCAACAAATCGAGTCTATCTCTCATGCCATGTTGTCTTCGATGAATCACTATTTCCCTTTCGGGATCCAAGCTTACTCTATAACTCTTCAGATATTGCTACTGATTTTATTGAGTTTTCTGACTGGCTTACAGATGATCAAGTGGTAGCTGTGGACTCCAATGCCACTACTTATGACACACGATCTCCCTCACCTTCCGATCTGTGTACTCCTATTGAGAACCCTCCTCTGAATTCTACTATGAACGGCCCAGCTTCTTCACCTGCAACACCTGATCCTGGAGCTGACCAGTCTACACATAATGAGAACCTTCCTCCGGATCCTACTATGAACATCACATCTCCTTCACCTGCAGCACTTGATCTTGAAGCTGACCAATCTACACAGAGTGATCCATCTCCATTGTCCAACAGCTCTCCCACGTCGTCTGATGATCATGATCCAACTCATCAAGTACAGTATCTGAGCCTCATTCCATCAGCAACTCATCTACGGCAGGCTCCACCTCCCCAATGGCAACTCGTCGCAGTCATGGTATTACCAAACCTAATCCCAAGTATTTCAATTATGATTATTGTCTCTTGGCGCAGTCTGTACCATCCGAACCAAAATCAATTATCTCCGCTCTTAAGCATCCTGGCTAGACCGCTGCCATGACAGACGAATTGTCAGCTCTCTCTCTTAATGACACTTGGGATTTAGTTCCTCGACAGTCCACCATGAATGTTCTTGGCTGTAAGTGGGTCTTTAAAACAAAACTCAAAGCTGATGGTTCTTTAGAACGCTTAAAAGCTCGCCTCGTGGCAAAAGGTTACAATCAAATTCCAGGCATTGATTTTTCTGAAATCTTCTCTCCTGTAGTCAAGCCTGCCACGATTCGACTCATTCTTACTCTTGCTCTAGCTCATGGATGGGAGATTCGTCAATTAGACGTTAAAAATACATTTCTTCATGGCCATTTATCTGACCCAGTTTTTATGGAGCAACCTCCAGGTTTTAAAGATCCTGCACTGCCAACTCATGTGTGTTCTCTTAAACGTGCACTCTATGGGCTGCGACAAGCTCCGCGTGCCTGGTTTGATCACTTCAGCTCTTTCATTTTGACTCTTGGCTTCTTCTGCAGCATAGCTGACTCCTCACTATTTGTTTATCATAGTCGTCAAGGTACTTTACTGCTCTTATTGTATGTTGATGACATCATCATCACAGGGTCTAATCCTGCCTCACTTCACAGATTCATTTCACACCTGAGCAAGGAATTTGCAATGAGAGACCTTGGCCCTCTACACTACTTCCTTGGCATCTTCGTCCTACCATTCTCTGGTGGCTTATTTCTCACACAGAAAAATATGCCTTGGATCTTTTGGAGCGTGCTCGTATGCAAGGTTGTAAGCCCATCTCCACACCGATGGCCACCAAGTTGCGCCCAAATCCGACTGATAATGATCCTTATCCAGACCCCTTCTTTTATCGCAGCATTGTTGGAGGTTTGCAATATCTCACTATCACTCGTCCTGATCTATCCTACAGTGTCAATTATGTGTGCCAGTATTTGCACAATCCTACTCTTCTGCATTTTCAGATGGTAAAGCGTATTCTTCGCTATATTCAAGGAGCTGTCAATTACGGATTTCATCTTCTAGCTCGCTGTCATATGCAACTTTATGCCTTCTCAGATGCTGATTGGGCTGGCTGTCCAACTACTCGTCGGTCAACAACAGGTTTTTGCACCTATCTAGGAAGTAATTGTATCTCCTGGTCTGCAAAAAAACAACTTACTGTGGCCAGATCTAGTACAGAAGCAGAGTATCGAGCTCTCGCCTCCGCCGCTGCTGAACTCACATGGCTTACTTATCTTCTCCATGATATCGGTCTCCATCTCTCATCTCCCTCGATTCTTCACTCTGATAATATTTCGGCATTACACCTGACTATCAATCCTGTCTTTCATGCGCGCACTAAGCATATTGAAATTGATTATCACTTTGTTCGAGAAAAGGTTGCTCTTGGTTCTCTAGTCACAAAGTTTGTACCATCTTCTCAACAAGTTGCTGACATCTTTACTAAAGCTCTTACATGACAGCAACATCACTCATTATGTACCAAACTGGGCCTCTGGCGTCACCCACGGCTCAGTTTGAAGGGGGATATTGACGGTACAACTCCTGATTTCAAACAAGGCATTCAAGTTCATCCAGCCACATGGATTGAAACCACCGATCCTCATCTCAAGAGGATAAGGATCATCATCGATGGAGACCTAGATTCAAAATTCAAAAGAAGTTACCGATCCTCATCTACAGAAGATAAGGATCGGTAGTTCAAAAGTCAAAGAACTTCCTTCTGATCTATCTTCTCATCTATCTTATTTATCTTTTGTTATAAATATCACATTTGTATCACCTAAGCAAGGTGAAGAAAATATATTGTAAATCAATATAGAAATCACACAGTGATCAAAGAATATTACTGTGAAAACGATCTTGTTCTTTTGTTTCATTAATCACATGGGAAAAAAGTTGTCTGTCACAAAATTCTTTTCAGTAAAACGAAATCAATGCAATTGTGGATCACAGACACAGACACATGAAGATGTCAATAGAAGTCTGGAGTTGTTAGGCTGGAATGTTCGATTGTTAGTTAGAAAGAAAAGTTAACTAAAAAATTCTAATTTTACATGAAACTTGTTAAACACTAATATAGCGTGTTTAAAATGTCAATTAGAATCGAAATGACGGGTCATATCACTTTATGAGAACTTTACTGTTAGGACTGGATATCCAACTCAAAAGGTTAACTCATTAAGTTGAGTGACCCAAATCTTTTATAAATCTCTAAGTCTTTCCCTTCACAACCAATGTGGGACTTGTTCACTACCCAACAATCCTCCCCTCAAATGAGGCTCTCCGTCGGGTAGAACGCTATCGACCATCCTATCTGTTTAGGAGATCCCTTGATTCCACATGCATTGACTTGGGGATATGACTTTGATACCACTTGTTGGGACTGAGTATTCAACCCAAAAGTCTACTCCATTAGGTAGAGTGATCTAAACCCTTTATAAGTTTCTAAATCTCTTACTTCACAATCAAAGTAGAACTCATTCTCTGCCCCAACTCTTAACACCCTTTGTGGCTCAAGTTAAGTCCTTTGTGATTTGCTAAGCTTGAGATAAAGATTTATTTTTCAGACTCAACTCAAGTTTAAACTGAAGTCCATGCTTCATTTGCATTACGAAGAAAGACCAAGATAGATTATATGTGGTTCAATTTCAAAGCAAAGCTCAGTTCATTTTAATGATCATTAATATGTAAGTGAAGCTCAAGGTTGCCATAGAATCGATCCAACTTGCCTAGACACCAATAAATTAGTCATACGAGGAAAATGGTTGTTTTGAGTTTCAAAATTTATCTAGAGCCACCCATTGGAGATTGGTAATGTTGCTCAATTGCTGGCCAAATTTGGGTTATGGCCCATCAATGGATCTTATCACTTCAAATGATTATCAAATGTTAATTTGAATATGCTGGAGTAGAGTAGAGAAAGCAGCTATATCCAGCATGGCTACGGATAGCAAGCAAAGTTGTATAGGAGGACTGGCCATGTACCTTTTCCATGACATAGGATCGCCGGGAAGAGGAATCCGGCCGGCATGAAGGCGGTAGCGAAGATTGCGACCAATACCTTACGGGGGAACTTATATCCATGGCTAGGGTCAGATTCAAGCCTCCATACCTGTGTCCTACCAGTATCACCTTTTCTAGAGGAGGAAGAGAGACCATCAACTCCAACAATGGTTCTGAATATCTGGCCAATGTACGAGCATCTTCAACTTTAGTCGGATCAATGCCGGAGCCGGCGAGATGAACAGCAGTGACTTGGTGGTCTGCTGATGTTAACAGCGTGGCCACCTTGTTCCAACATCAAGCTCCGTGGCATGCGCCATGTAATAAGATTTTCTATTATTAATTTACTTGAGTAATTCAGTTCGGCTAAGTGTTTAAAATTAAATGGATTCGGCTCTTCATGTGTGAACCTAATACAGGAGGCTTACTGGTATTTTCATATTTCTATGGGATTAGTCCCATTTTCATTATGAAATGGAGATATCCATATTATAAAAAAATCAATTAAAAATAAAATAAATTATATTAATAGTAAATAGTCCCTCTGTCCCAAATTAGTTGTCCTATATAGATTTTAGAATTATCCAAAAATAGTTGTCTCATTTGTATTGGAGTAGTATAAAGTGTATTGAAAATGGATGAGATCAAATGGAGTGCTAGTCTTATATAGAGAATTTCTTAAAAAATACAAATATTTCAAATGACACAAATGGGACGGAAGGAGTATCATGTAAAAAATATAAATGAGTTAAAACTTTTAAAGAGGCCTACTGCAAAAATTGTAGATCTAATAATGCAAATGTTATTAAAACTGGTACAGTAAAAGTATTCAATTCTTAAAAAATACCAATTTTGTTTTCAAATTTTAATACCAAAATTAGTATAAAACGTATTAGTATAGTTCAAACTTAGACAATCGTTGCATGCTTCTTCTCATTCTTTATTGATTTTCTAATCATTCATTAAGAAACTCACAAATATATACACACACATAACAAAATCATGAAAAACTCAAACTCTAAATTAATCTCAGCTTTTAATAAGAGATTAATAGAATTAAAATTCTAGTCCAACTAGACTCCCTATCTTTCTTAACATCCTTTTAAACTTACAAAGGAATCTCCTTAGAGAGACGATGTGTGACTGATGAGATATTTTAGTAGTAGTTTTTGTGGACGTGAGCTTTCAGGAGCGAGATGAAAAAAGATCATTGGAACTTATGAAAATAAGCAGCTGAAACTGAGATAGTAGCTACTTAAAATTTAAATCTCGGTCGATATGTATTTTATTTTATCAGTTTTAAATGGGCTCAGGCTGATATTCACCTATATCAGGCAAATATTGATCAATATTGGCTGATATTTCTGATTTTAATTTTTTTTTAAATGGGCCTTCTCTTATATGTTTATTTATTTTTTAATTAAAAAATAAAACTAAAACTAGTCAATATTTTTGAAAAAATAAAAGAAAAAGAGAGAATTATATTGGACAAAGATTTGGACCCTTGATAGCTACTATCAAACGGCTGACCATCCACTCACATCTCGTCACCCTTAATGGAGTCGAAAAGAAAAGGTGCTGACCTTTCATCTGTTTAAATTTACAAATTTGCCAACTTTCAATCCAACTCCCACTGTTTAAGTTAAGGTTTTATCATGTTAAAATGTAGACCTCATACAACTAGTTGATCAAAATCATTCATTAATTTTTTTTTCTTTTAAATAACATCAGTAACAGTCAAACTTATTTCATAATACACAAAATCACAAACAATCCATTTCAAAGTGCATTAGAAGGAGTCGAACTAAGACCTTTCGTTTAATACTTAGAAACTAGGACTAATAAAACTACCCATCAACTTTAAAAGTCAACTTTAAAAATTGATCCATTCTAATCATTACAACAATTAGCACATAATATTTCCAAAGACACTTGTTTTCCCAATTAAATACGAAGGATGATTTGACATTCAACTCACCTACCAACAAGAATTTACAAATATAAGTATATCTTCACCAAGATTTCAATGGTATATATGGAAGTTGAATGTCTACTATCAAGTTTGTGTTAAACCACTCTAAAAAGAAGTTTGTTTTCCATGAGTTACTGAATTTCTTGCTATTTCTATTGTAAAGCAATAAAATTATGTTCCTCACTCATCTCGCAATCTAAATCATTCGTATCTGTGAGCAATGTCCAAAAGGTAGAGACATAGCTGTTGGGGCTTGGAAAGCATAAGCATATGATCGGAGCCATGGATCTCCACCACCAACCTCGGTGGATTATTCTCTATCATCCAACGCTGTAACTCCTCTTTCATCATCTCGTCTTCCTTGCTTACTATATAAACACGACTCACTGAGCCATACTTTTCCTTAGAAAGCTCTATTTCCTTTCTCATTTCTTCTTCAAAGGACTTTGCAGGTCTCACCAACATCCTCCCCAGTGTAAGGTCCTGTTCATCCAAAGAAGATCACAATCCCTACTTGTACATTACATTATCAAAACAAAGAAAAAAAAAAAAAACGATTCTCTTTGGACTAATATAAAAAGGCTTTTCAGGGTCTCGAAGGAATATGCGCAAGCCTCTTTGCCCATACACACTAGATAAATCTATCGAAAGTGGTCTTTTGGGATGAAGAAATCAAACTCAATACTGATCATCACTGAAATCCCTTCGAATTAACTTTTAGTAGATAGAATGGACATTTATCAAAGGTTAGACCTCTTGTAGTTTGATGAGATGGATTATATAATTTAAAGAAAACTTCTCCTATCAATTATCATAATTTTGTGATACGTGTTGAAAAAATCAATAGTTTATTGAAATCAAATTTATAAAGTCTAAAGCGGTAAAGATAAAATGATCGAATAATAATCAAATTTTATCTTTTTATTATTTTTATTATATTTTAATATTCCAATAAAAAAAGTTCTATGACCTTAACGAATAACCTCTCTAGAGTCCCTCTAAAATTTGTCTATCTGAGATGATGGTAAATGGTGAATTTGAAAGTCCTCTCTTTGGAATATGAAGATCGAGTTTATAAAAATCACATTAATCTAGAGGTCTTGGGTTAAACTCTTCTTGGATTTACCTAATACACAAGGCTTGTGGGTAATTTTGAATATCTATAGAATTAGTCTCCTATCTATTGTGTAGTGGAGATATCTATGTTATAAAAAAATCATATTAATTTTATTATAACTTTAGAATTTATAAGAAAATTGAATTTAAAAATAATTTAAAGTAATCTAAATTTTATTGTTGAAAGTTCATTGTTAGTATGATCTACATTTAACTCATTTTAAAAAGATCATTTTGAGTCTAATTTTTTAAATTCTATAATAAACCTATGGCTTTCTAAAATAGTTAAATTTCTGTCATCCAATAAAGCCAGATTTTGTTATGTGTTAATTTAAGAGGCAAACGGTGGGATGGCGAGGAACAATTCGACCTTATTCGACCTTTGAATAAAAGTTAGTGTGAACTTTGAATGATTTTTTTTTTAGGATAAGATCGATATTTCTACACCATGTTAGAATTGAGACTAATTTTACATATACACTTAGGGTTGCAATTCGGGTCGGGCAGGTCGGGTTCTTTAAAACCCAATCCGATCCGAATTGATATTTATGAAATCCGACTCGACCCGATCCGAATTCTCGACTCGAACTTGTCAACCCGACTTGACCCGAATTCTAACCCAAATCAATCCGAATTTTGACCCGACTCGCATTTTAAACCCGTTTTAGTCTAATTTTAGCGGTGTCAGGTCGGGTTAACTTGTAAAATCCTCAACCTGATCCGACCTGAATTCCATGCGGGGGCCTTTATTCTCAATCCGATCCGCTGATCCAAAATTCTCAAACCGACCAACATGATTTCTTGAGTCGGATCAAAACCCGACCTGAGTTGTAGCCCTGTATACAAGAAACCACTTGCCAGATTCATGTATTAAGTAAACTCGAAAGGAGTTGAATAGAAGACCTCTTAACTAATGGTAGAAATTTAGACTAAGTGAAAATCTTTGAAAGAGTAAAAGTCTCTGAAGTTCACTTTTAAAATTTATTAAAAAATTCAATGTAAAGACTGAGATTGAAAATTCAAATCGAGTGTAGGACCCAGTTATCATATACAGCCAAATGTGAAAGCTGGCGTGCGAGTGTGACAGTCAATAATGTCTCTGATAATCTTACCTCAAAGTGGCAGCGTTGGTAGAGCTTGGAAGCCAGGAAGATGGGTCCAAAGACGACGGTGGATGGAGACCCATCTCCGTCGCTCCCGACGGTATCAAAGGTCGTTCGGCAGTCCATCATCGAATCCAATCTAGTAAAGATCTGTGCTTGCACAGCCATGAATGAAAGTTAATGAGGAAAATCAGGTGATTTGAAAATAGCAGTTTTTATTAAAATTTATTATCTATATGAAATTTGAAGAAAAACTATACTCATGAGTTTGTAAAAAAATAATTTATTATAATTAAAAAGAAAATTAGTTTTTATGATCAAAAGTGTAAAGTGAAAGATTGTGATATATTGATTAATTTGTGAAATCAATAATTTTACATGATATTTGAGATACTCTTATTTCAACGACTAGCTTTTTTAGAGTAAATTCTAATTTAAAATGTTAATTAATATATTGTGGTTGTTTTTATTGGCTGATACCAATTACTTGATTCACGAAAAATGTCTGCATATGCGCAGGGCCGGCCTTGAGATTTCAGGGGCCCTAGGCGAGTTTTTAAGATGGGACCTTTATATACTCACAAAAAATAAAATCATATAATTTTTTTTTACAATGTGTGAAACTAAATAAAATATCATAATCAAATTTATAACAAAGTATTATTTAAAATTTATTCTTATTTTGAGATACAAAATTACTAATTAAATTACTATATTTAAGTTTTTTTAACATTTATTTTTCAATAGATAAGATAGCTAATCCATTCAATCTTTCTTGTGACATTGTACACCGGAGATAAGATTTTATCAGTTTTAACTTTGAAAACTTATTTCTGCATAGGTAACTATAACTGGTATAATTAACATTATTCTATAAGCAATTCATGCATTTGGAAAACAACAATTCATTTTTTTTATATAATTTGACAATTCATTCTTTTGGTACTGTATCTTTTATCATGTTCGAGTGCGAGAATAATGCAAATTCTCATTTGAAACGAAGATATTATTATTATTTTATTTTTCAATGTTTCTATATTTAAAAAAAATAAACATTATCTTAATTATAATGATTTATATTTGTATATTACTTCTAATAAAATCTACATTGATCAAATGAATAAAGTTATGCTTTTTCATTTCTTCAAATTTTAAAATCTTTAAATTATTTTTAATTCAAAATTAGCAACTCAATATAGATTTCTCTCTCTCTTTATTTAGATGATAGATTTCTCTCTCTCTCTATTTAGATGATAGATATATTTTAAAAGATTCTTTATTAAATAAAATTATTTTTTATTTTTATTATTATTATTAAACTCAATAAAATGAGGATTATAATAATAATTATTATGATTGTTACTATCATTATTTTAATTTTTTAATAAACCTACGCTTTAAATTGAGTAGAAAAAATATCAATATATAAATTTTCAATTTTGAGTGTTCTAAATTCGAAATAGTTAAAAATAGTCAAATGATTTCAAGTAGTATTAATTCAAATTATTGTTATTTTCATTATTATTATCGATAAAAATAAAAATAATATTATTTTACGCAGCCGGGATTTAAACCCAAGTCACACTTTATAAGACAACCATTCTAACCAAACTGGACAACAATGAATTTGTGCTTTAATTATATATTATTAGCTATTTAACATATAATAAAGGAGCTTATGGACTTGGGAGCCCTATTTATTTGGGAGCCTTAGGTGGTCGCCTACTTCGCCTATAGCTAGAGCCGGCCCTGCACATGCGGTAAAGTAGAGTAGTGAGACAGAGAGAGTAGAAAAATACCTCCTTGACCATGGTGGACGGCGACGATTGAAGGCCAGGCATCATGGCAGTGGCGAAAACGGCGACGGAAATGCGTTCAGGGAATCTCTCCATGGCAAGAGAGAGGCCGATGCCACCAAAACTGTGGCCGACGAGGACAACCCTCCTGTGGGTAGGGAGAGATGAGATGAAATCCATGAGAGGCTGAAAGTAGTCGTAAATTGACTGGACCTCGTCGATCGGCCTAGGATCAACTCCACAAGCCGCCATATCCAAGGCCGTGACTGTGTGGCCGGCCAACAGGAGCAGCGAAGTAAGCTTGTACCAGGACCAGGCCCCATGGCACCCTCCATGCACAAGAACGAAATGCTTCTTCTTCCTCTCACTTTCCATCTGCCCTGCATTTTCTTCTTGCTTTGTCTTCTCATCCATTGGATATATATGATGCATTATGGACTAAAAATTTCATGTTTAAATACTAGATACAACGTAAGTCCAGTGAAGTAACTTTTTTCTTTAATTAATTTAAAATAATCAAATTTTAAAAAATTTAAATTTAAATTTTTATTAATATAATAAAAGTAATTATTAATGGGCTCTAAATTCAAAATTAAATCTTATTGACAAGGCTCGCCAATGTTGACAAAAACAAGATATTGATACAATATTTGAAACAACATCTATATTTGAATTGTCTAATACAGTAGACCAGCATGAAACATGTATGTTAATATTTTTAATACTCCATGTTAAAATGGTTCATTTACTAATAATTGATCAACTCAGTAGGTAGGGCTGCAACTCAGGTTGGGTTTTGGCCCGACCCACATGATCCGACCCGAGAAATCATGAGGGTCAAGTCGGGGTGAGAAGATAAAAACTTGCATGAAATTCGGGTTGGGTTGAGTTGAGGATTTTATAAGTTAATTTGACATGACCCAATACAATCCGACTCGATCCATCTAAAATTAGTCTAAAATAGGTTCAAAATGTGGGTCGGGTCAGAATTCGAGTTGATTCGGGTTAGAATTCAGGTCGGGTCAGGTTGTGAGATTCGGATTAAGAATTCAAGTTGGGTTGGGTCGGATTCCATATACATCAACTCGAGTCGGGTTGGATTTTAAGGAACCCGACCCGTCCGACCCGAGTTACAGCCGTAACTTAGGTGGATAATAAATAATAATGTGTTTGAATTGGGCTACAAGTTAAATTAAAATTGATAGTAATAGAAGCTACGTTTTATATAATGCTTGAGATCAACTTTGCAAAGTCAACTTACATCATTTGATCTAAGTAATTGCTTACAACATAGGAATGCATAAGAATGGAGAACTATCTTTTTTTTCTTTTTTTTTTCTTTTTGCATTTTTAGGTTTTGTTTTTAAAGTTTAAAATGAAACTTCGATTGGCCCAATATTCATTATTAGTCTATTGGTCACAATCCAATCTGAATCATTGAAATTGAGTAGTAATCTAAACTATTAATTTTGATATATTTAAATATTATCCTGAAATAGAATTTTAACTCTGTTTCAATCTCAAGGGTGGTAAAAAAAATTCGGCCAAAATTTTATTTTTATCATATTCTTTAAACCCCCATTTCTTAAACTGCATTTTAGAAAGAGAGACTATTCCATGTGAATTTTCAAATAAAATTTGAATTATTGACAAATTTAAAAGTCAAATTTGACAATTTTATGTTCATTTAAAGACTTTAATTAAAATACATACTAATTTTTATGAATCCATTTATAATAAATAATTTATATTGTAAAATCATATCTTTGAAAAACTTGTGGTGTGCTCTAGAGTTGTAGCTCAACTGGTTGCCTCCCGCTTCAAGTTGCGGTTTGAGCCTCCATGACCTAACTTTGATGTGCCCCAGTAGTAGTGGACTCAACTGTGAGAATTTTACTCTCAATATCTTATGATTTTCTACACATAAATTAAAAAAAGAAAAAAACACTTGTGGTTACCACTTGCATGCTCTAATCTATATATGTCTATTTCAATTGCGAAGAATGTCCACCCCTTTTGTGGAATGGGAGGAAAAGGCCTAGGTCACTTAGGAAAAAAAGACAATGGCAATCAACCCATCATCCTCATATTTCATTGGCAGCATGGATTCTCTTGTTGGCCTTTTTTGTTGGATAAGAGATAAGATAAGAATCGCATAATTGCTGTATTACTTTTTATCTGTTAGAAAATTAGAAGATATTATTAATATTTTATGGAGTACATGTTATCTAAACAGATCATTAAAGGTAAGATATAAGATAAGAATCGCAGTAACTAGTGTACTGCTATCAAATCTTAACAAATGATCACATCTGATTCCGAGATTGTCACAATACACTTCAGAGGTAAAAAAAAAGGGTATCGGCCGCGATATCAGCTGATAAAATTCTTTTTTATTATTTTTTTAACAAAAACCACCGATATTAACCGATATGATACAGTTTTAATATCAGCCGATATGATAAGATTTTTAAATTGTATCATATCGGCTGATACGAATCGTATCAACCGATATTCAGACTCCATATAGTTTAAGGAGTATGTCACTGTATTGTGCTGTTTTTGGGATGCTGTGTAGCTCTCTTGGGTCAGTGTCTGGTCCTTATGATATTTTGGGATTTGGGCTTTAGGCTATTTTTGTTTTTTTGCTTGACTCATGCGGGGGGTTGCTTTGTGTTTCTATGATAGGGGATGAAAATTTGGTCAAATTGAGATTTCGGTAGAGATTTTTTATTTCTCTTAAATTTTTTTTTTTTTTTGGAAATCTCGGTGGCTTTTTTCTGAAAACAATCATTTAAATAAAATAAAAAGGCTGTTTTTTTAAAAAAATAAAAATATCGGCCAATATTTATCCGATATGGGCAATATCGGGTGGGTCCACAACTGATATACTTTAAAAAAAAAAAAAGAAATCGACCGATTTCTTTTTTCTCTGGCCAATACGTACAGTATTGACCGAGATTTATACCCCTGGTCTTTGTTAATGTCTTTCATACTTATTTCTTCTTCGTATTTCTATGTGGTCATTATGCTCGTTTCATTTGTTTGGTTTTTGCCCTGGCCTGGGATTTGGGCTTCCTCTCTAGGGTAGGGATGTGGGCGAGGGGTACAAAAATTGCTTTTATCGAGATATCGGCATCTCGGTATCTTGGATCTCAGCTGATATCTCGGTATCTCGGATCTCAACTGACCTCAGCCAAGATCTCTCTCTCTTCTAAATTTTTTTTTCAAATATTGGCCGTATAAATGTGTATCGGCCGATATCTTGCTAGTACGACCGATATTGCGCAAATACTAAATAATCATTGTTTATTTATTTGGAGTGTTTCTCCTTATTTTGAATGAAATACTAATCCAATTATTGGCCTGGTCCGGGCTGTGGCTATATTGTAATTATTTTGGGCTTTCCCCTCTTTTGAATGAATCTTACCCACCATTCAAAAAAAAAAAAAATACTAATCCAATTATTAAAAAAAAAACAGTTCATTCAATCATTACAATCATCTTTTTTAATATTTTTGAAAAAAAAAAAAACGAATGGTGAAGTTAGAGAGAGTGGTGCGATAGTTACAGTGAAGTCTCCTGAGATTTTATTGTTTAACTACTTTAAGTTGCATTGGTATTTGATATGAGGAAGTTGGGACACGACATATTATTTAATTTAATTTAAAATAACATGAGAAAAAAAAACTAAGATTAATAAAAAATAATGTACTAATTTTATTTTAAGCATTTAACGACAAATATATTAATATTTCAAGAGGAGAAATGTAACGTAATATTTTAATTATTTTAAAAATAATGTTAAAATGTATCATGGATGGGTGAGTGTTTGACACAAGTTTAAGAAGCATGTCACACATTTTCAAATTTCCTGGTCTGATTGTTTCTCCTTAAAAAGTACAATCCTAACATATTTAGAAGATGACTGAGTACCAAATCAAGAATATTTGTCTGCAACTTCTAACAGAGAGAAGCAAAGCTCCTTGGGTTTTGAGATCATGACCATGTGATCAGACCCTTTGATCTCCATCACCTCCTCTGTTGGATTTTTCATTATATTCCAACGTTGGTAATCCTCATTCATCAGTTCATCTTCCTTGGAAATTATATAAACCCGATCCACTGACCCGTACTTATCTTCTGAAATCAAGTTATCCTTTGATATGTCTTCTAAGAAAAAACCTGATCGTCTTATCAGCATGCCGGCTAACGTAAGATCCTGTGGCGAAAATTTCTCAACATGTCAGGCATCCATTTCCGATGCTAATTTCTTTTAAGTGGTGATTAATCAGATAATCTGGTTGTTAATGTTAATACCTCGATTTGGCATCTCTGGTAGAGCTTAGAAGACAAGAAGTTGATCCCCATTAAGACCGACGAAGGGAGCTCGCCCGGTCCGGCGTGATCGAAGGTAAACTGGTAGTCCATTGGATCATCCAATCTTGTGAAGAACTGTTCTTTCGTCAAGGCAATAAGAAGCAACATAAGCTTCAGTGTCAACTTAGCTTAATGATTGAATGCTGTCATTAGCATCAAAGTGATTAGGAAAAAAGAAAAGCTAAACAACCAAAGGATCCAATGTGGAAAATAGGGTTTGGTTCCATGATTGGGCCCATTGTTTTAAAAACCCACCCCTTTAAGTTTCACCTTTACATTATGCAACTCGTTATCTTTAAAACTCTTTCAAAATTCAAAACTCGTTATTTTGTAATTTATAATTATAATTAGTATAAATAATATAATTTTATGAAAAATATGGTTGTTAATTTTATATGTTTTATATTTGACATTTTAATTTTTTTAGTTATTTGCATATTATTATATTTTAAATTTATTATTATTAAATAATTGACTTATTAATTAATTAATATTATATATAGAGAGAACGAAGTCAAGAAATAATATTATATAATCTTAAGAAACATGGAATGAAGTGCCAAGTGCCAACTCCACATTTTAGTGTGTTATCTAAATTTTATCACTGAGATCATTAACATATAATAACAGACAAGTACCTCTCTAATAACAGCAACCGGTGGCGCGGCAACTGCCGGCATGACGGCGGTGGCAAAGACAGCGACTGAAATTCTGTCTGGGTATGCCTCCATGGCTAGAGAAACACCGAGACCACCGAGGCTGTGGCCGACGAGGATGACCTTCTCATGTGGATCCAGTGAGGCCATTATGTCCATGAGTGGCCGGTAGTGGTCGTAGACCGACTGGACATCATCGAGCCGATTAGGATCGATCTGAAAGCCCATAAGGTCGGGGACGGTGACGCGATGGCCGGCGATTGTCAGCAAGGCCTTGAGCTTGTACCAACACCAGGCACCATGGCCAGCACCATGAACCAGAACAAAATGCTTCCTCATTCTCTAATATTCTATCCTCTCTAATGTTTTGATAAGTGGCTTTTATAGTGTTTTTGTAGCCATGCTATATTAATATTTAATAATTAATAGAGTCAGAGTCAGAGTCAGAGACAGCACAGTCAATAAATACAAAAATCATTCAAATAAATGTGGTGAGTCCGATTCAGAAATTTTAGTAAAGATTTTATCTATAATAATTTTTTATAGAAACAAATCTTAGAATACTTTTATACAAATTTTGATTCATGAAATCGATCTAATGAACACTTGCAAAAAATAATTATTCTTTTTTCATAAATATTATGCAGTAGCATTGTAAGTATTTTTATTTAGTTAATTAAAATTTAAAAAAGTGCACTTCACTCCTAGTTTAGAGAGAAAATTAATATTTGATTTGAAATTAAGATAATTTTTAAAATTTTTTGAAATGAATGAATGAAAATTGTGATTGGTGGGTCAGACTTTGTGAGCTGCCAAGATTTGTCATGTATAGCACATTGAAGGTTGCGTGCAATAATGAGTCTCTGCACTCTGCACTAAATTTCGCTTCAACAACGTCACAGGAAATATTTCGGGGGATTGACCTCAGCTCTTTCCATAAAATAAAGTTTTGAATTTATTTGCATTTAATTTTTTTAATCATTCTCCATATAATTACTCTTTATTATTTTGATCCATACAGGTTTACTATATTAGTGAGGAACTGTAAGGCATTTTCTATGGGTATAGAGGTGTCATTCTCTCTTGTCGGCCACTCAACTAACAGAGTTATAGATTTCTTTACAAAAACTAAGTGTTGATGGAGCTGTTCAAACTCTTTTTATTTTCCATGAGGATAGTTTTTGTGGAACCATGCTCTTGTAATGTTAATTGAGGTATATTGGGCGTTGGCAACTAAGATCAAGGTTTTAGAAATTAAATTTTAAGTTGAAATCCGGTCTACTTTAGTTCATCAAGTTTATATTTTATTTCATATAGTCACTATTTTATGGATTTGACAAATATAGATAAAAGAATGATATGGGTCTGGCATATCATATGCTTTGAGTTTTGATCAATGAGTATGAAAAAATTAGAATTCTAGTTTATTTCCTAGGTTTTTGTATGTATTTTTAATTGATTTTCTATTATAGTAAAATTGAAACTCTCTTCAATTAGAATTTGATAATTTCACTATTACGATTTGAAATTAAGAATATATATATATATATATATATATATATATATATATAATGATAATTTATATTTTATTTTTATAGCTTAGTGTGAAATGATGATTATTAATTAATTACAACAATTTTATAAGTTTACAGTATTTTTTTCATTTTTTTTAACTTTGCAGTATTATATTGGAGCATTAAGGTGTGGGAATGGGAGATCGAATTTATCAGAGAAAATGAATGGATTCTGAGATGTTTGTCAGTGAAGAAAATGAATGGCTAGATATCTCGGCCGATAAATTTCTCTCTCCTCTTTTGTGTTTTTTTTTAAATATCGGTATTGTTTATTATTATTATTATTATTTGTATTAAAAATGTCACTGTCACGCCCCGACTCGACCGGTGGGCCCGGAATGCGACTGATTTTTTTTTTTTTTTGAAGATAAACTGAACCACAAGTATTCTTACTGGGCCGGATTAACAGTTAGGCCCAGCGGTTACACATCAGCCCGTTAAGTGGACTCAAACATGTACCATATGCTTTCCAACCAAGATATAAACAATATCAACATATAGCATAATCAAAATCAACCATCATTGATTATTACAAATCAAATATTGTTTCAACCATTACAAAGGCAACATAGCCTAATACATCATTTACAAAATCACATCAGAGTAGCTACAGAAACGCAGCAGTCCTAGTTCAACACATCGACACACGCCAAGTACTACACTCGGTATTTTACAAAGGAAAATGGTTCCAAAAAAACCAGAAAGCACAAACACCAGGATATTCCCCTCAGTGGGAATCCCAAAGCAACACCACTGCTTAACCACTCTAAGCTTCAAACGGATGGTTCTCCTCCCCGGGTTCATCTCCTGAAAGGTGAGTGGGGTGAGCTAACTAGCCCAGTGAAGGAAATATAACAATGCACATTAAGTAAATAATAAAGCAGGTTAGTCACAGTTCAATATCACATGCTTTATAACAATAAGCATAATCTCAAATAATTCGTTAACATCATCAATCACTGCCATTATCCACCGTAACCTTTAGGCACCACCTTAACATCAATCGTATTAAGTCCCGACACGGTCAAAATACATCCTTGCAAGTACATCTCTGGCTCTTAAACTTAGTCGATACTGACACCCTCAGTAACTGTCACCACCCATGATCAGTAGACGTAAACCATCTCTCATATGGCCGATATTGATTCAATAGTCCAGGTACGTGGAAGCAGTCTTACAAACTTGTATGATCAACATCATACCGTTCTCAATCATCATTAGCACTCTTACCATAGTGCAACAAGTCTAAGCCAACATCATAAGCACTCTTACCATACTGCATCAAGTCTAGGCCAACATCGTAAGCACTCTTACCACATTGCATCAAGTCTAGGCCAACATCGTAAGCACTCTTACCACAGTGCATCAAGTCTAGGCCAATGTCATAAGCACTTCTACCGTAGTGCAACAAGTCTAAGCCAACAACATAAGCACTCTTACCATAGTGCATCAAGTTTAGGCACATGAAAACCTATTTACAAAATCTGCAGAGTTAAGTTCCCTCACCGTGATTGTGTGGTTGCGCGGTCTCTGTTCAAACAACAGACAAGGTCACAATCAATATACACAGCATTCATACATAGTAGGTATACGTACAAGTAGTATTTCCCAAAACATCCAAGGTACATGGAATTGAGTCTCCTACTCGGTTTCTATCATTTTTAAATCATCCACAAGATAATAATATAATAAACATAAGGGGCTCAGTCCAAACTCATATTGTCTTCTGGGCATTGACCAGATTGACTTATTGAGTAAGGTCTAGATCCTCGGGTCACTTCTCGGTTGTCTTCTGGATAGGACTACAGCTGACATTTTGAGTAGGCCTTGAGGTCACTCAGTACCGGACTATAGTGTCGTCCTGAAAGTGAATCACTTAGTTCCCGACTAGTGTCGGACTGAAAGCGTATACAATAGTATTTACACTATAAATAATAAGAGGAAAATGGGTTAGTACTTTTTTAATTAATAAGGGGGTATAAATCATCACATCAAATAATAATAAAGATTTAGACAAAAACAATACTCCAATAATATTTTATCCTTTAAAACAGTGTTCCTCGGAACATCGCTTCGGAACTGGGTGCAGTGGCTTCGGATCATCTGAACCACTCTAAACTGAGTCACTGGCCTCGGAACTTGAGGCCTGACTTCGGATCGTCCGAAGACTGGGTCTCGGACTGTCTGAAGTCCATCCGAACAGGAAAATCTGAAAACACTAAGTCTCGATGGGTCGACAAGGCTCGGAACGTCCGAAGGCATGTCTCGGACCTTCCGGGCTGGGCTCGGTCCATCCGAAAGAGGCTTGGCTCGCCTCGCGCGGTCTGGGCTTCGGGTGAAGCTCGGAACGTCCGAGGGTCACGGCTCGGACTGTTCGAAGGTTCGGACCGTCCGAAGATCGGCTCTCGGACCTTCCGAGAGTCGTCTTCTCCAACTGTCTGCAACCGCAGGCAGTCACGGCGGAAATACACTGAAATGCGATTCCAGAAAGGGAGGGCTTCCCGGATTCGGTTTTCACATCCGTCTGGTCTGATGGACTCCTCTGGGAGTCCTCTTTCCATAGGGAGAGGTTTGGAGCTCAAAGGCTCGAAGGGTCATCCGATTTTAAGGTAAATTCCTCACGGGTACATGAAACCCAAGGTTTTCCTTAAAACTTTAAACTGGTTTTTCTCCATCAAAACAGGATCAAAACTTGGTTTTCTTGATTCTAGACCGATTAGAATTGAAAAAAGAATGCAAAGGATACCTTTGCTGAGGTTCCTGGGCTGAAATTTGGATTTTGAAATCCTTCCCTCTAAGCTACGGGTAACCGGTAAGCAGAGAAGTAACAAGGGTCGGTCGGGTTTAACAGAGAGCAGAGAAGAGAAGATTTGCTGGGAATTCAAACCGACGGGTGACGGCTGAATTTATAGGAATTCAGCCGGGGAGAGATACCGGAAACCCGCTGGCGAGGATGGGACGTGACGACGGAAAAACCATCATCATCCCCCGAATTCGGGCCGAGCGACCAGAGCACGCCTGCATGGCGGTGATGATTTTTCTACTGTTTGCAGATCAGTCCCCAAACAGTTTACAAATTGCACACAAGTCCTAGTTTTCATAAAAATCGATTTTTAAACTAAAAGTAATAATTTAAAAACTTAAAAACCTGATCCAACCTTACAGATGGGTTGGGTTTTGAAAACCTTGGTCACCATAAAATTTTCAGAATTTATCTCTCACTGAAAATCATTTATTTAAATAAAACTCATAAATTTATACTATTTACTTAAATAAACAATTGTTAAAATAACCAATTTGCAAATCTTATTTTGAAGTGAAATAGAATATCTAGATCATTCTTAAAATAATCTAACACCAAATACCATTTTCAAAATTTATCACCTTCCCGAAATTATTTAAAATAATTAAAACTCCCTTTCGGGTTTTCGACGGTCGATATTTAAATATCATTTTCTGAAAGTTAAATCATTTTAAAACAATAAGTGCAAGTCCTTCATTACAGATAACATTATTCACCAATAATATACACCAAATCACACAATTTATAGAAAGGTGCACAACAAGTGGTAAATTACCAAAATACCCCTCCAGCTGAACGGGCTGGATCTCTGAGCTCACGAGCTCGGATTGGGCCTCGCTTGAGCTTTCCTCAAAGCCCTGACCGAAAACCTCCAGATCAACAGGTTAAACACGATTAACGAGGTAAAACACACCTAATCTGGGGCAGGGTATTACAGTCACGGCCCGAACCCAAATGTGGGCTCGAAACGCGACTTAATTTTTTTTTGAAACAACACTAACCCGTTAATTCTTTCAAAAGATCTCCCATACACATGTGTGTTCTGCCATTCTAGTCACCACTATTAAACTTAACTTAATTGTCCTTACTTTGGCAGGCGCAACTAACCTACCATTATCGATATATCGTCGGTTACGTCATGTCGTCGAACACGTCTAGCGATATATCGCCCGTGTCGATGTATCATTCTAACAACAGCAAGTGTTGTCTGTTTAGTTCGTCTCAATTGACTTTCCTTCTGGCTTAATACTTAAACCACGTGAGAGATGATATAAAAACATATCAACATACTACTGTAATATACATAAATAAGTCAGAACTTACAAACATAGGTTATTATGCCATATAATGCACATTTATTACAAACACATAAACACATTAAAAACAGGCAAATCGTTTCCATATGTAGAAAACTTTAGGAACTTCTAAGTCTCGACTTTCAACGAGGCACCATTGGTCCCTCCAATCCATCATCTGGTTCATATCCTGCATTTTAAGGGATGTAAGCAACAGTCCAGTGGGGAGAACTCACCATAAAATCCAATGGTTGTAATGCAACAATGAATAAACAATGCATGCCTCAGAATTAGAAATGAATGTTATTAGCATATCCCATTTTCACCTTAGGATCATCTTCTAAGGTTTTTATTCAGGTTGTACGTATTGCTAACAACAAGGTCGGTCCCCAGCCGTATTAACAACACTGGGGTCAGCCTCCATTTGAAATTCCAAACAGAACTAACATTAATTTCTCCACAGAAATAATATAGCAACTTGCAAGTGCATAAGGTCTCCACGACCCGACTTACTAGCACATCCAACCCAGTGGTTCAAGACGGCGCTCAACCAATATCAGTAGTTACGGCCCAGTGGCCAATATCAGAAATTCCGACCCAGTGCCAATATCAAATTTTCAAGGTTATTATCTTTAACAAACTTAATCTAATATCATACTCATTCTGTGCACATGCATGACAATGCAAAACCATGCATGACTCTCTGTGCCCTTCTTACATAGGGACTTACCCCGAGAGAACCCAATGAGTTTTGATCTTACCACTTGAAATATTCATGTCAGCAGTCTCTTAATCAATAATAATTAATATTCACACAAACATATAAAATTGGATTTAATAACAGGAGTGCCTTCGCCCAGTTTTTTACCCAGCAATTCCTAGACACTCCATGAGTCCATACGGCGTTGGAGGCTATAAGTCCTCGACTCCCCGACACTATTTTTAACGGCTACGTTCTACACAGTTAGAATATTTTACCTCTCTTACATTTAGGCAGTGTCAGGTCTCATATTCTAGACCTATATAACCTTTTCCATCTTAAATATCCATGGATCCTATTTTAGTCTGGTGTTAGTGGGTTTAACATACAATACAACATAGTATCAGTTTAAGTTTTCTCACCTTCTCCGATTGAATTTTTCACAAAAAATCTTGAGTACAAAATGTTGTCTAAGATTGGCTAAGTCTGAGAACCCTCGAAGGAACACGAGAAAACACAATACTTGCTGCTATTGTTGAAACCGAACTAAGAAATAAAGAAGAAAGGAAAAGAAAAGATCGAAAAGGAAAGAAAGAGGCACTGGAGGTTTGTTTACTTATTTTTCTTTACTTTTTCTCCCATCCTTCTTTCTCCGTCAATACCTTAAATAAATAGTCAGGGTAAACCCCAGCCGCCCATGTTGCAAGCTACAAAGATAGCTTGTAGCATTTTGATAAGCATGCATTAAATGTTTTATTATTTTATTAATATATTTTTTTTCTCTTTTCATTTACCTCATTTTCACCGTACACGTTGCAAAGCTACAAATATTTTATAATATTTTATTACTATCTTTTTTTTACTAATTATTTCTATATCTCATCTCTCATTTGGGTATTTCAGGATCCCACTAAACTGATACAATTGGTCCAATAGGTCAGGTATTAAAAACTAAGTATGGTATTAAAATTTGGAGTAAAATCTATGTCAAAAACCCAGTGTTTTTGCTAAAAATCATCGTTTTAACAAGATCACCTAATTTTGAAGAATCACTTTGAAAAGATCTAACCTTATAGGTTGATAGCGTAAATTTGTCTGATAAAAACATTCTAAAGTTTCAAAGTGTTTCGAAGTCAAAAACCACATTTTCCAAATAAAAGAATATTCAACGGCCCATATTTCATGTCTTAAAGTAAATATAAAAAATTTACTATTTTGGAGTGTAAAGAAATAAACAGTTTAGTTATAATACATATTGAGTACGGACTCTCTCTATATATTTTTAAGACTTTATCTACCCTATCAAATTGGAGTTTTATCACTTAAAAATTTAGGGGTAAAATAAATTAGTGAAACTATAACGAGATTGGCATATCATTAGGTCCGGAATTTAAAAATATTTAATAATCTAAAATTTGAAGTTCAAACTAAGTCAAATGACTGAGTTTCTATAGCAGCCAAAGTTTAAGCCTTAAATAATAATATTATTATATTCATAACTTGTCCATATAACTTTGAAACTTAATTAAAAGAGCTATTCAGATCGAGTCAAACTCAGATCCGTTGGAAAACTTATTTGATAATTTTCATGATTAGAGGAAAATAATTCATAATTAACGGCTAAAATTATTTAATTAATCATAATTAATTATAATTAACTCCTAAATTGAACTGGGGTATTAAAAAAAAAACTCGAAAGAAAGCTGATTTTTTTTTTTAAAAAAAAAATTGAAATCGATAATATCGGCCGCTATCTGAATCGATATTGGTCCGATATCGGCCAAGATATCAACTCGTGCCCACCACTGTTTTGATTTTTTTTTTTTAAAAGGCTAATATTATGAATATCGATCGATATTGGACCCGTTATATCTCGCCGATATATCATCCATATAGGCCGAGAACTACTGTGTACGGTCGATACAATACATATCAGCCGATATGATAAGGCTCTGAAAAACCCTATCATATCGGTCGATACGTTTCATATCGGCCAATATCTTGACCCCTGGGGTAGATAAGGATATTATAATGATTTAGTTCTGGATATGATGACATGTGGAGAAATGAATGGCTAGATAGGCTATTATAATTATTTAATTCTGAATTTGATGACATCTGGAGAAATGAATGGTTAGATGTAAATAACAAAATATAATTATTTTTTTTAAAAAAAATCAATTTAAGTTACAGAAAAAAAAATATATACTGAATTTAATATAAAATGAATCCCGTACTAAATTCTCATACGGTAATAGAAAAACGCATCAAGAATTTTTTTTTTACTTGCAAAAGTATTATCTTTGGTGCCACAAGTAATTTTATACAGAATAGAAAATAGAAAGCATGACTACGCAAACTTATCAAAATAATTTTAAAATAGATTTCAGATTTGACAGCGGGGTTGTGGATGGATTCAGATTCTGACTCATCTCAAGTTTACTCGCTGGTAAATTTGTATATTCATAAGGATTAGTCTCAACTCTCCAAATATAGATTAAAACTACTCCACGATCTCTTTTTTTTTAAAAAAAACATCATTACATAAATGTGTTATCACTCTAATAGTCATTGTAGACTTATATTTCACAAGATTTGATTGCTCAATCCAAGACAAGCTCAAATTAGGCCCAAGAAAAGCCCGTTTCTAGGGAAGACCAGTTTTTGCCTAAAATCAGAACCGAACTTACAAAGACAAATTAAGCAGGGCTCCAACTTCAACAAATTGGAGCAACTGGGACTGAGTCTGGGTTCAGTTCTGCATTAGGCACCCACAATTTCGAGTTGAACAAAGAAGGCAAGCAAAGAAAAGGGGCAACTAACGCTTAATGCTTGCTCTCTTTCAACAGCTCAGTCTGCACAACAAGAAGAGGAAACCCTTCTCCATGAAGGCTGAGCGGAATGATAGGAACTGAATATTTTTAATTGGTAGGAAAGAAGAAACCGACCCGTTGCAAATGAAATACAGTTAACAAGGAGACTGAATATTAAATTACAGTACAGTTTATAGGAAACAGGAAACGTCAGTCGACTCACATTTAAACTTTATGATTACAATAGTTCTGCAAGAAAAGGAGCATTGGAAGCCCTCATGTTGGGACTGTCAGCCTCCATGAATCTAGAGATTGAGCAACTTGATGTGAAGACTGCATTTCTCCATCACTGTTTGTAAACTGAAGAAAATATAAATTGAAACAAACCCCAAAAGTAGAAAATGTTCCCTTATACATGGATGCTTTATGTGAGAAAATGACATGTACTTATTTACCGAGAAAAACCTTAGCTGACAAACATCTTAGAAATTGTCACTCAAGCACGAATAACACTATTTCTTAACAAGCCGTGTCAATATCATACAAGATACTATCAACTATATGTCTCAGCAATCTCAAGCAGACACTTGCATAGTTCTTTGGGCTTTGAGAACATTACCATATGATCAGCATCTTCAATCTCCTTCACCTCCTTTGGAGGATTATTTTCGATGACCCACCTCTGAAAATCCACCGAATACAGCTTATCTTGCTTGCATATGATGTAAACTCGATTAATTGATCCATAATTTTCCTCTGAAAGCATCGTTTCATTCGATATGTCTTCTAGGTACAAACCAGAAGGTCTTACCAACAATTTGGCTAATGTCACATCCTGGATAAACACGTCAATTTAGAGGAATGAAACCCCGATCAGAATTAATCGCATTGTTGATGGTCATTGATTTATGCAATTCTCTAATTAAGCTCACCTCAACAGGAGAATTTTGATACATGGTTGATGCCATGAACTGAGCGCCATAGGTGAATGAGGTTAGAGGGTCCTCCCGCTCTTGATCGAATTGAAATTGGCAGTCCAACAAAGAGTTTATGTGATCCCTCTGAAGGAACTGTGTTGCAAGAATAAAACATCATTAGACAAAATTAAATAAAAATAAAAGAAAGAAAGAAAGAAAGAAATTAAAAGATTCAGTAAAGCGGCTGGCTCTATCCTCTAAAGTGTAATATTTATCAAATTAAAAGCATATTAATACGAATAACTTGTGGTAAAAAAAAATGGAAACCTATTTTAAACATATTACAATACTTAAGACAATGAAAATGTAATAATTTTCCAGATTATATAATCATATCTAAAATTATTATTAATACTTTTGAATTTTATGATATTTTTAAATAGATTTTGCGGAAAATGTTTCTCTCCTACTCAAAGCCCTAAGTAACTCATTTTGCAGGCCATGTAAGATTTGTTTCAATAGCAAGTGAATCTCCATATTTTGATTTTAAAAGAATAAAAAAAAAAAAATAATAACAACGGATGTACTTTCAGCTAAATTCTAAGTTATCATCATCATAAATTTTATTTTTCCCTCAATTATCTCAATTTGCTGCCATTTAACGTTTTTAGTGTGAAGGGTATGAGCAAATGTATTAATTTAATCCAAATAAATAATAATTCCATTACAATAACACCGCATCCACCATTGATGTTAACCCCTAGAAAGGTACTTATTTGTCAGCGCTCATGTAATTAATTGATCAAATATTTCCTAATTGAAATGACAGAAGATGTTCAAATAAGGAAGAGGTAATTTGATTCATGCTTGACCATACTCTAGAAGTGAAATTTGGGTCGGGTTTAAATCCGATCCACATGTCCTGACTCGAGAAATGAGTGGAATTGAATTATGTATTTGTAAATTTCTGGTCGGGTCGGGTTGAAAAAGACCCCCATGAAATTTGGGCCAGGCTAGGCACAAAAATTTAAAATAAATCTGACCTGAGCCAAATTTGAAGAAATATAAAAAATCTATTGCTAATGTTTTCCTCAAATTTAGGCAAAAACACAAGTGGGTTGTCAAGCCAGAAACTTAAGTTGGGTCGAGTTGAACAATTTGGGCCAATAACACGAGCCGAGTTGAATCAAGTTGGATCGAACTCAATAATTGTTAATATAATTAGATTAGATTTATAAAAACCTGACTCAGCACGCCCGAGTCTTAGCCCTCTCATATTCCTAAAGCACATTTGATTATACAGTCCTATTCTAATCATTTGATAGACGCAGTCTAAAAGGAAAAAGGTCATATTCCTAATTATAGGGTTGCAATAATCAGTCTATGTTTGAAGGTAACAGTAACGGCTACCTTACGAATATGGTATAAATAAGCACTTTTGATGCGCCTGGGATGACAAAATTTGTGTTACAAGAGACATCTCTCACTCAGTAATAAATGATACTGAATTTCTCATTTTAAATAGAAGGTACCTCCGAAGATAAGAATAGAAGATGGTTCTATTAATATTAAGAATATAGATAGAGACTCTTCATATAAAAATTAAAGTTTATTAAATATAAAATGTCATAACTTTTAAGAGATCAAAGATCAATAATAAAAATAAAATTAATTTTAAATTTATTAAAATAATAATTTATAATTAATTTAAATTAAATAAAAATACCATTCATTTATCAAAATAGAAGAGTGTAGATTGCTGCACGTGAAAATATCACCAATATTTACTATGTGGAAAGTGTTCGAGGTGACCAAGGTGGGAAAGGTCGGCGGTCAACCGTATATCGGTTAGGAACAAAACTTTACCGGGCCTTTTTGTATCGTATGGACAATTAGCCGTCCATGTGACACACATGGATCAACTGAGAATACTAATAAACAGGCAGGAAGATCTTGCACGTAATTATGGAAACTTAAATAACAATGTTTTAAAAATCGAATCCAACTGTAAGAATTGAAGCTGAATTGATTATTAAGGCAATTATTCCAGTTTATTAAAAAATATTTTTTTTAATTTATTTTCATTTTCTCTTAATCTCTTTTACTGGAAATGTAATTTTATTTGTTATATAGTATCATTCAATTTTATCTTATTTTTTAATTATTTATTTTTAAATATAACAATATATCCTTCTGCTCTGTCTATATGCAAAGAGAGAGAGTTTAAGAGTTCATAAGATAAATCTTGATTATTCGTTTATTGAACAGTTATCGTATTGGTAAATGAAAAAGGCCAAATTCCTGTTAAATTAACTTTTAATTATAAATTTTATGACTTTAAAAACATGTTTTGATCGATCTTATCAAAATAATTTTTTTATAAATAATACACGAAGAAAAGGACAGTTCGACATAGTTATTACCATCTCATTTCATGGGCCCATGTTAAAATATGATTGAACATCCAATATCTAATTAATATAATAAATATAATTAAATTAACGGTGCAACTCTTAAAACATTGGCAAAGAAAGAGGGGAGTAATGGAGCACATATTACACGAGTACATAACGCAGATTTAGATCCGTCCTTTTGTTAACTGTTAACAGTAGGAATTCATGGAGACTCAAATTGCCAAACCAGGTTTTACTTCATCATTTTCGCCTTTTACATGAACCAACCAATGTTTTCGTGAGTTAAATAATAAATTTCTGGTTGTCTTTGGCGTTAGGACGTAGGTTGCAGGTTTGAACCCTATGCTATGACTTTGGCGGGGTCCACGGATAGTGGGTTCACCGAAGTTGGAGAAATCCAACAGTTTTTCACACATAAATTAAAAAAAAAAAATTATTATATAATTAAAAGAGCTAAAAAATAAGTGTGGAAACTATGAAATATCTAATCTTAGTAAAAAATCAACTTTCAAAATTCATTGTTAATTTTTTTCCCTCTTACTTCAAATGGCAACGTCCGAGTCAGAGTTACTTTGGTGATCTAAAGAATTACATCATTAGATAAATTATCATAAGGACCTATCAACTTTCTACAAGAGTGCAAAATAATTATTTTTATTTATGATATTCAATCAATGGTAAAAACGATATAAATTAAAATTTCAATTAAACTGTTTGAATAACCTCTATGTGCGTAGAAAAAGTAAAAATGGAGAGAGAATTATCATGAAAGATGAAAAAGGTTGCTTACCTCATCAAGAGTGGCTGCAGGAGGGGACCAATGTTTGGGCATTAGGGCAGCGATGAAGACGGCAGCAGAGAACCGATTGGGGAACCTCTCCATGACTAGAGATAGCGCGAACCCTCCCCAGCAATGCCCCACTGCAATCACCTTCTCTTCCGCCGGAATCGACGCCATCGCATCCATTAGCGGCCGGACGTACTCTTCGAACGAGCGAATCTCACTGAGCTGACTCGGATTGACTCCGCAGCCTGCCAGATCGACAGCAGTGACCCGGTGACCCGCCGAGGTGAGTAAGGTATGCAGTTTGTACCAGCTCCAACCCCCATGGCCAGCACCATGGATCAAAATGAAATGTTTCTTACTCTCTTTTCTCTCTCCCTCTTCTCTTTCCTCTCTCCTTTTCTCTTTTTTCTCTCCTTCGTCTCTTTCCTCTCCCTTTTTCTCATCTTTCTCTTCTTGATTCTTGTCCTCCTCCTCTACTTCTTCAATTTTCTCCTCATCAATTATCTCATCCGTTTCTCCTTTCATATCCGGATTTTCTATTTTCTGCTTTTTCCTCGGCTCTTGTGCTTCTGCCATCGTCTCGAAAATCAGTGACTTGACCTGTGAGTAGTTTGTGCTTTTGTGGTGGTGTCAGGTGTCCTCTCTCTCTTACTTTTGATGGCCGGTGGCCTGTCAATTTCTCTCCACTCTATCTCTATTGCCAGATATGTAGGCCCCTGTGCAAAATTAATTAACAGATTCCCATTTAGCTTTGCAAAATTTCAATTAGAGGTCAGGTAGTGGGTGGGATCCACATAGGATTTTGAAGAAAAAGAAAATTACTCAGTTACTCACCGAGTCCAGAGTCAAAGCTCACAGCTTTCCTAATATTCAAATAATCAAACGTCTGTTACAACCTGGGCGGATCACTTGATTTATGGCCTTATTTCATCCTAGTGAAAGAAAGTAAATTAACAAGGAAATGAAGAATTAAAGGGTAGCGATCTTTACATGGGATATAAGAATGAGTGGATTTTCCACTTTACTCTTTTATTACAGTAGAAATCAGCTCATTGGCTGACTTACCAGATCATTGATCATTTAACTGCAGTATAAATGGGCTCACTGAACCGATCACTGATTGACAAATTGGATTCCTAACTGGTTCATTGAATTTTTTTTTAAATTTTTTTGTATGAGGGTGAAAGGATAAAATAAATAATACCTTAAAATTTGTATCTCGTTACACAAAATATCAATGGAGGATCACTATCTTAGCCATCTGGTGCATGGGCTTACTAAAAACGTCTTTGATTGGGTGGCCCTTTTTTATGCAGCAGTTCTGATCAGGGAAAAAAAAAAAGGCCCATCCGAGATTTCGGCTGAGACGCTAATATCTCGCCAATATCTCTTTCTCTCTCTTTTTTTTTTTTATAAATCTCAGCCGTATGGACCGATATTGGTGAGATTTCAATCATATCACCCGAGATCTCACCTGTACGGCCGATACGAAATGTATCGGCCGAGGTTTCAACCCTGGTCTTGATACAATTTCCTTGCTCAATCTTATCCTGTCGCCTCTTAGTCGGTTTCCTCCCGGCGTTGGACTTACAGATTCCCTTGGCTTGAAGCAAAGAGAGTGCCGTGTTGAGACCGTGTGGATTTCATCCAGGGTTGAATCCATGGATGCTGTGGTACTCAGGGTGGGGCCCACACTGTGCTGAATCAGCAGTTGACTCAGCAATCAGGAAGCTGCGTCTGGGCTTGAGTCCTTGAACCGTAAAGGCCCAAAACGTGCTTAAGTGGATTGAAAGCCCAAATTGGTGGAGGTGGGCCTTAGTGGGTCGAGTCCGTGGGCCTTGCTTTCCTCCGACAATTGGAGGGGCAATTCGTCAGCTTGTCCAGTTGAGTTGGGCTTTCATCATCTGAGCTTGAGTTGGATATGATTCCCGCATCAAAATTGGATGCAAAACGTGTGCTAAACTAGCTTAAAGGTAATAATGGTGTAAACCCGAAGGAGAAACCAATTTAACACGGCCTGTAATCAGCTTATACACCAGCCAACATATTGTTGTTGGGATGGCTAATGAACCGATGGGACCTGAACAATGCAATGTGGTGTTCATTTTTTTTCTTAAAAGAACCTCTACGCTTCAGAAATATTAATGAAAATTAAAAAGAAACCCTAGATCTAGGATCTTGAACATTCATCAAATATATAATTATATTTTTAACCTCTCTAAATTATTAATTTTATTATTAATATTATAAATTTAATTTTCAATAGGCCCATGTTTTAAACAATGGCACAGTGGGCTAGTTTTATGATAAAAAATAGTTCAAATAGTTCAAATAGTTATAGAGTGGGCCATGCATTTAAGTACAGATGATGGAAATCACCCCAAGATTTTGAAAACAAAATTAAAGTCAGATCAACCAAGTTGTATTCAAATTAATTTTTTTATTAAATAACTATTTTCGATGTACACAATGAAGATTAACAAGTTAGATCTTAATTAAAAATATTAATATTTTGAATAGTTTAGACTAATTACCGAATAAGGAAACAAAGCACGTCACTTCAGACTTTGACAACCCTAGAGAGATGGAACGGGATTGGCCCAAACTAGGCCCAAGTGAAGGCCTAATTTAAGAAGAAAAATCCAAGGAACAAGCTTGAAATTTCCTTGGTAATTGGTATATAATTGAGGCCCAGTCCAATGTCATAGGGTCTCGAAGAAAAACTCGGGAGATGCGTTCTTAGTATCCAACCCATTTGAATGAGGACATTTTTGTTATTTAGGAAAATCTAAACTTGCACGTGTTCTTGGCAAAGGATAATAATATTATAATAGTAATCATGCACTGGGTCTTGGGCTTGAGTATGCATAAAGGTAATTATGGGTTGACGGCTGACGGGGGTAACAAAATGGTGGATTCGAGATCTCGGGGTCTCATTTGTGATTTTGGGCCCACGAATATCACCTGATATTTCGATCGATATTGGGCGATATTTCTTTCTCTCTCTCTCTCTCTTTGCCAATTCTCGGCCGTATCGGCCGATATCAGTGAGATCTCGGTCATATTGGCCAATATTTGTCTGTACGGCCGATTCATCTTATATCGGTTGAAATTTGGATTCCTGCTGACGAGGTTCCGCCGATAAGCCCATATGGGTCGAAATATTACTGAGACTGAAATTAAAGCCTTAAAGGCTTTTCATGTCGATCATTTCAGATTTTTGGGCCAAATTCACATTCCTAATTTGCAAATACCCTAAGTCCCCAACACTTGTTAGTTGAGGAATTGAGTATTGTTTGATAGCCCATTATTTGTTACGACGTCAAAATTTGGCTTAGTTACCAAGGATAGGTGCAATAGACTTACCAAATGGAAGAAATTTATTGGACTGGGCTGGGCCATAGTTGGGAATTTAGACAAATAGGTCCAGAAAAGTCCCATTTAATAATAGGGTCATAGTATGAAACACGAACCTATTCAACGGGCTTAAGAGCAGTCCAATAATTCCTAATGTAAAAGGACTTGACCGAGAAAACTGCAGTGATGCCAGGCCACTAAACAAGGATGTCCACAGTGGAGATACGGATCTGGTAAGAAGTGATATGGAAGAGCTCCGAAAAGGCCCACCCAGTATCTGCCAATTTCAGTTGGTACAGGGGTAAAAATATCGGCCGATACTGTGCGTATCGGCCGTACAAAAAAAATTCGGCCGATATGACCGATTTTTTGACCGAATTATCGGTCATCATTTCGGCCGAATTTTAAAAATTCGGTTTTTGTTTTTTTTTTTTTTTAAAAAAAAGCTTTTTTTTATAATAAATATCGGCCGAGATGACCGATATATCGGTCCAAATCTCGGCCGAATTTGGGCTGAAACGGCCGTTTTTTCCCCAAAAAACAGTAAAACTCGGGCCTGCCCCAACTCAAGTCCGGCGATATTTTTCCGATATATCGGACGAGATCTCACCTGTCAACCAATTTCTCCCTTTCACATCTCTGTGTACAGCGGACTGCAGGATTCGGCTGGTTCGGCATGCGTGAATATTTATTATTTTTTTTAAATCTGAAAAATCGAACCGGTCCAATTTTTTTCTATGAATACCATTCACTTACGTCTCAAATTTCACACCTTATTTTCAAGGAAAAAACCAGATTTTACTATTTATCTTCCAAAAAAAATTCACTCTTCATTACTTGATTTAACTAAGTTCTAAACGACCCGGATTTGTTTGAAAACGAACGATCCAGACCGTTCAAAGGTTTCTTCATTTATAGATCTACTGGTCTTATAAGTTTTGTAATTTATTTCAATTTATCTGTATTTTATTTTAATTTTTTTAGCCAAAAATGACATAAAAGTGTTACAAAAAGTTTAAAAATGCTTGAAGTTAAATAAGATATGTAGTAAATAAAAGCTTTATATAGGTATTATAATTTTTTTCCATCTGAATGTATCTGTAGTTATTTTTTATCTACTTTGTTAGTTACTTTTTTTTCATTTATTTATTCCTTTTTGTTAACTATTTCATCATAAAATAGCATAAATGAAAAAAAAAAAAGTTAGAAAATGATAATACCTATAAAATAATAGATGAAAATTTTTTCATTTGCTCTTAGTTACTGTTTCTAACATGTCAAAATTTACAACAACATTTTTTACATTCACTTACTCTTTATTTTAATTATTTCATCATTAACTATGGATTATGACATATAAATGTTAGTAAATGGTAAAACCTATAAAATAATACATGAAATTTTTTTATTTGCTGTTATTTACTGTATACTAACTTCTTTTACAGGGATGTAATTTTTTCCTTTTATTTTCTTTCTTTTTGTAATTATTTCATTATTATCTATGGACTATGACATATAAATGTTAGAAAATGGTAAAACCTATAAAATAAGACATGAAAATTTTTTATTTGCTGTTATTTAATGTATACTAACGTCTTTTACAGGGATGAAATTTTTCCTTTTATTTACTTTCTTTTTGTAATTATTTCAATATTATTTATGGACTATGACATATAAATGTTAGAAAATGGTAAAACCTATAAAATAATACATGAATTTTTTTATTTGCTGTTATTTAATGTATACTAACGTCTTTTACAGGGATGCAATTTTTTCCTTTTATTTTCTTTCTTTTGTAATTATTTCATTATTAACTATGGATTATGACATATAAATGTAAATGGTAAAACCTATAAAATAATAAATGAAATTTTCTTATTTGCTGTTATTTTTTTATTATAATTAAAAATGTATGACATTTGTGTGGTTTTCGGTTCAAGTAATTAGGACCCCATTAGTGTCATTTTCTAATATTTTTCTACATTATTATGTAATTTTCAATCATTTTATTATTTATTTATTTTTATTTCTATAACTTCATAACTTAACATAACACTCATTGACTAAGAAAATAAATTATGAAATTATTTCTACAAATTTTCCTCATTTATATCCTTTTCCTTGTAATTTTCACCATTTCATTACTATTTATATAAATTTCCCGCTATCGTAACTTTAAAATATATTAGAAGATGTAAATGTCCGATATTTTATTGAAAAAATTACATATTCAATAAGCTCATAATTATCTGCATTTACTGTAAATTTTTGGAATTTTTTTTTTAAAAAAAAAATGGGCAGGAGAGAGAAAAGTTCGGCCGATGTATCGGCCGAACCGATATATCGGCTGATATGAAAAATCAGCCGGGATATCGGCCCGGCCGATTTTTCTACCCTGGTTCGTAACAAATGGCCGTATCCGTTGGCTGGATTTTTAATCCCTGTTTATTCATCTAACATGTTCATTGGGCGTACTTCAACACAACCTTAAATTGGATATCAATTATTAGAAATCATGAGCTGCATATAGTTAACATGAAATTTGTAATCTTTTTTAAGCAACTAAGTTTAGACTTCAGATTGCCCCCTTTGCTTAAAATTATTTAATTTATTATTCTAATATTCTATGTAATAATTAATTTATTTTTAAAGTTCATTATATTTACTTTTATTCAGTTTCTCGATATCATGTTCTAATAAAAAATTTGTATAATTTTTTATATCATAAATTATACATTTTTTGATAATATAATATGTATTTTTAATTCCCCTGCTCACGGACGGGCCGTATATCTAGCAAAACTACTATTTTTGAAAATAAAATGAGAAATGACTATTCGGTCGTAAGGCGATAAGGCAAGGAAGGGGCCAAGAGTGGAGGAGTTCGTAAAATGCTGCGTCGGCCTCTGTTTCTCTCTCGCTCTTTCACTCACTCAGGGTCACACTTGATGAATCCATGGACTTGGGTGCCAGAAAATGTCATATCTATGTCATCTCCATTTTACAACTTCTTCTCGTCCCCAACCCTCCCCTGAACTGTTGTCTCCTTTCATAAAAGGACCCAAGGCAAGTTCTCTCATCCTTATCAGGTCACCCCATTAATTTTTTTCCTATCTACTTTTTTGAAGTTTTTTTTCTTTTTCAAAAATGATATGGGATTTTGTGGATTGTTGACCCTTGTTTTTTTTATTGTTTTTTCCTTCGTTGTTGTTGGTTTTTCTTTTACCTTCTCTTTTCCTGTGTTAGAACATTGAACGGGTTTAGTATTGGGCCATGTTTAGTTGCAAAGAGCATGTTTCGGTTCGTATAAATTTGCACACTGTACGATGTGATGTGATGTCAGATTTCACAGGCTCCTCACAGAGGCCAAATAATCACCTATTCTACCTAAACATTCAAATAAATTGAGGCTTGGAGTAATAGCCAAACACGTTGTAATTTCATTAGATTGTAGCTTTTTCTTCATCTGCTTATCACCAAATATGTAGATTGACATGATGAAAACCGCAAGGCCTTGGACATATCACATGTACAATAAAATTGAATATTACGATTACAATATGTCTTCACTTTGTGTCCATGTGCAATAAATCAAATATTATGATGATAAGATGCATAGTAGTCTTTGGGTTTGTTGCACCTAGGCCTTTGCACAGGCTCTAGACCCATTTTGCACCTAGGCCCTAACCTAATTTTTTAGAAACATTTATTTTGTATAATAACCCTATTTTTTTGAACTTTTTTTTTCTTTAATAGCTAGTAAATAATTATCGTTAACATGAAGGAATTGTTAGTGATCCTTAATTAAAATTCTAATTATTATATAATATACTCGTGCATATAGACTACATGCTTATGTAATTTTCCTAGGAATCTCAGTTGCCAATGTATCTTCGTACTTTGGATGGTGTAGTATTGTATTTTGTTAACAGTAAGGACACAAATCATTGAATATACAGATATTTTGAAGTATTTAAATAAGTGCATCTAGCAAAATTAGACTCACGCCTAGGCATGTGCCTTGCGCTTTAGGCTCCGAAAACACTTAAGTGTCTTGATTGCACCTTACACCTTAACTGCTATGCTCCGCTTTCTGGCCATATGATTATTAATGGATAGAGGCATGGCTACATGGAGAGGACTCATGTTGATATAATTCATTTGGAACTATTATGTGAGAGGTTGGGCATGGATGCCTTTGAGATTAAACTTTAAAGGATATGACATGTTTAGTTGAATTTGGGTAATTGCAATCCAATGCTACCAATGCTGGTTTAACCAATCTAATTGTAGGGATTAATGCACAGAAGGATGTGGATATTTGATAGTGCTATTGCAACATCTGGCTGAGGGGCTATAGGAATGCATTGTAAGGATTGGGTAGAAAAGTTATTGGACATTCAGTTCACAAATGTATATTGGTGGCCCAAGGTTTGTGGAGGTTTCCTCAAGCCATGAGTTTATATGATTGAAACACATTTGCTATTCAAGAATTGGTTCATTATAAGGGGTGGGCAGACAAAAAATTGGACATATCAGCGTGAAAATTTGCATAATTGGTGGCTCTAAGGTTTTTTAATAGAGGTAAAATTACTGAGGGTGAGTTATCTGCTTATCCATGGAGCTCTTGTTAAAAAATTGCAATACTGGACTTGTTTTTGCAGTCCCCATCTAGATGAATGCCAGTTGCAAGGGATGGGGGAGTCAGTATCTATGTGGGTCTTCCTGTGGATGTCGAGTGGGCAAAAAAAAAGGAAAAAGGAAAAAGAACAATCTTGTGAGGAGCATCCTACATAAAAAAGTTGTCCAAAGGACTGGGATGTTTTGAGTCAGGTGAAATTTTGGTCACATCGTATCTAATGACAAATAGATAAAGTTAAACCACAGTTTTATGGATTATCGCTCTATGCTTGGATGTACCCAAGTCTGAATTTTATGCAAAATGAATTGTTATTTAATCTGTGTGAATAGATTCTTTATTGGAAGTCACATCATATGGAATGCTATTCTTCCAATTATTCTACTGTAGAACCATGGAAAACAGGTGTAACAAATTTGAGACAGAAAACATATTTAAGCTAAATGCATTTGAGGGTATATGAAAACTCACATGCTTCAGGTATCATAATTGTATGTGGATGCTGTATACAATTGGGACTTTCTTTTGATTTGTGGGATTCAAGATTGATCTCTAGATATTATTTTTAATTTTAATTTTCTTGGAAATGGTCATGTAACTTGAAGCCACGCCATTCCTCAATGCCTTCTTTGTGCCATTCCCTTTGGTTTGTGAATCTTTCAACCATAATGAGGTCTTGAGTTTAAATGGTGTGTGAGACTACATTATAAAATGTGACTTGAACCCACAATTTTAAGGCTGCATAGTGAAGACCCAGTAATCATGCTACAGGATCTTGTCAACTCAGTGATCATGCTAGAAGCTCTCTGTCATGGTCTGTGGAAATTTGCTTAGATCGTTAGACTGTGGTTTATGGTTTGCACTACTCTAGAAATCCTAGTTTTTTGGTTTAGGATGGTGATAATTTACCTTGTCAGATTGTTCAGTTAGATAGTTCTGGATCAGTCAATTCGTAACCCTTTGGATCCATGGTATTCTTAAATTGTCTATTTCATGGCTAACAATCTCCACATGGTACTGAATATGGTATTTAACTAATCTGTGTATTTCCTTTAATTTGATTGGATCAGTTTATGCACTTATATTAAGTACTATTTTTATTTAGTAAACTATAAAATTTGTTCTCTCTCTCCTAGGAGAAGCACACTTCTCTTTACCGAGGACAAATTATAGCCATTAAAAGTCAAACAATTTGTTAACTCTGCTCTCTTGTCCTGCCTCTTGGCACTACTTTGGTGATGTGGGTTGTAGAGAAATAATGTGATTCTAAAACGGTACAGTAGTTTCTAGTTCTAGGAAGATAAATTAAGTACCAAGAGAGTAAGTATAAACATAAAAGAGATATCTAAAATGGGAGAACCAATTTATAACTCACCCAATCTGACAAATCAGATCCACTTTCTCTTCTCTTTGCTATTTAGTATGGTAGAGAAATACATTGTTGGTAAATATGAACTTGCGGTTCTATTTTGGGCTGATTTGATCTGTAGGGGTGAAACTATACTAGTTAAATAGTTGGTGTCTGTGTTTTGTTGTATTTAAATGAGAAGGGATCGAATATTGCTCTTATTTGTCTTCTTTAGGAAATGTATATTTCAAGTTCACCATAATTTGAACTGGAATGTGTTTCTTAAGTTTTCCTATTATTTGCTTAGTAATTAAAGCCTTTTCGTTGTTTTCTGCAGATTGGCTTTCATGGATGTGAACTTGCACCATTGTTTAGACTTCCAGCTAGGATTTCATGCCGATGTTACTTGAACAAGTTGGTCATCACAAGCAGTCATCCTCAAAATGCAGATTTCCCTCGCTACTACTCAAAGAAGGAAGAAGCCATTCCCTATACCTGTTGTGGAGTTAAGGCGTGCAGCAAGGGAGAGAATCAAAAGAATGAAGGGACAGCCTAAGAGACCAGTCCCACCACCTAGAAATGGGTTACTGGTTCGGAGTCTGATACCTGTTGCATATGAAGTGTTGAATGCTAGGGTTGAATTGATTAACAACCTCAGGAAGCTCATGAAAGTGGTACCAATACATGCTTGCAAGTAATTCTCTGAACTGGTTCCCTTATTTCCTCTTGCGAATGAATCATTGTGCACGTTGGTGCTTGAGCTTGCAAGTCTGGGGCATCTTGCTCTAATGTCCTTGCATGGGTTCTATTCACCAGCTTACATGAAATGTGATTTTGTCTTGAATGGTATGCTTGTGAAATATCATTATTTTACCATTTCATAAATTGAACAGCCTGTGTAAGTTGCCAAAGGAATTAATTATATGACCATGATGCATCAGTGTGTGTATGGTGTCTTATTGTTGTCTTTCCATACAATAGGCTCATGATTTGGTATGTAGCCCAATGATATGATGGATAAAACTCTGGGTGGGGGGCTTCAAAAAATTCTTCGCAATTGGGAGACCCTAACCGTCCTATCTTTGTTCTTTCCCTGACCTTTTCTGCATGTTTACCTTATAATCCAATTTTTATCTTTGGTTAGAAATAGCATAATCCTTTCAACTTCTTATTTTGGCAAATCTAAAGGTCTAATTTATTTTACATGGTAAAATAGAGTCCACAGTCATGTCTAGTTGCAATTTTTGAAAATGATAGATTAGAATCCATAAGGCATGTGTTGAATTAGGACAAAGACGTATTTTCTTAAAATTGAAGTTTGCCATAGCTTTTGGCCCCATTGAAACATAGTAAACTACGTTGGATCTCTAGACTAGCTAAAATATAAAAATTCAACCTCATATGAAATTTAGCCATCTGACTCAAAGACCATGAAATTAAGGATTAAAATTGAAAAATCAAATGGCTAAAAATTAAATGCCTCTATTTGTTTTTTACTTTGCCAAAACTAGAGTTGTACTTTTATTTTGTTTGTAGAATGAGGTCTACAACCATGCCCAATTTCAACCATAAATTGAGATTTATCTAAAATGTGTTGAAATTGGGACAAAGAGGGCTTTTTTCAAAGAATTTTTAAAAGGTTTAGGGCTATTTGGAGAATATACTTTTTCCAGTTTAAGCAAAAAGATTGGGGCTTTCAAATTATCCCTTACAACTTTGAATCCTCAGGAATGGTTGCACAATGTCATGATGCCAATTGGCATTGTATTGGCGGGTTCTGATTATATTTCGATAATGTTAGGTTTAGAACTTTTTCCCCCTATCAAATTTCCAGGCTTTTTTTTTTTCACAGTTAGACTAGGATAAGCTCCTGCACAATGCAGTTGAGCTGTTGGTAACTTGATATTGATGGATTCTGATCACTTCTTTATGTTGCTAGTGGGAATTTACCTGATGTGTATGGTCTGGACTGATAAGTGCATATATGCATGCACGAATACATGTACTCTGATATAACATCAAATATTTTCTCCTTATACAATCATTTCTCGAAGAACCTACCCATGTGCTTGTGGAACAAAAAGGAGAACAATCAAAGAAATGTGTGGCCTGCATATGGTTTTTGTGTATGTCATCAACATCCTTGAGAAACACCATATGTTCCCAAAGCATGACAATGTATTTGTTTGGCCTGCATGTGGTTTCTGTATGTCATCGACGGGAAATTGTGGATGTTTGCAGTCTTGATCTTGCTCTGAATTTCTACAGGTGGTGCAATGAAATACATGTTGGACCTGAGGGTCATCCCTTCAAATCATGCAGGGGCCCGAGGACTGAGTCCCGCAAGGGCCTACATGAGTGGACAAAGGCAACCATTGATGACATTCTTGTGCCGATAGATGCTTACCATCTTTTTGATCGCCTTGGCAAGCGCATTGCGCATGAGGAGCGTTTTGCAATCCTTAGAGTTCCGGCACTCATTGAGCTATGCATCCAAGCTGGTGTTGATCTACCTGACCTCCCTACCAAACGTCGGAGAAAGCCTGTGATCCGTATCGGAAAGAGTGAATTCATAGATGCTGATGAAGATGACTTGCCAGAACCTGGCCCCAACAAATTTAAAAAACCAATTTTAACAGAATTACGTGATTCAGAAATAGTTCCTCCAACTGATACTGAAGAGACAGCACTGCTTTCCGAAGCAACATTAGAAGCATGGGAAACAATGAGGCAAGGAGCAGACAAACTCATGAAGAAGTACCCAGTGCGGGTATGTGGGTACTGCCCAGAAGTACATGTGGGCCCGAGTGGGCACAAGGCACAAAACTGTGGGGCTTACAAGCATCAGCAGCGTAATGGGCAGCATGGGTGGCAAAAGGCGGTCCTTGATGACCTCATACCACCTAGGTATGTGTGGCATGTCCCAGATATCTCAGGTCCACCCCTGAAGAGGGAGCTGAGGACTTTCTATGGACAGGCCCCTGCGGTGGTGGAGATGTGTGTGCAGGGGGGTGCTGCAGTGCTTGATCAATACAAGCCAACCATGAGGTTGGATGTTGGGATCCCAAGTGATATTAGAGAAGCTGAAATGGTGATTTGAACTTCTCTAGTTTGACTGCAAGCTGCAAAGTTGTTGGTACCTTCACTCCTAAAACAAAATTGTTATAAGCATGGTGTTGAAGATTAAATGTCTATGTAGATGCATCTGGCCAACATTAAAGACATGCAAGACATGCATTAGATGGGCAGGACCATATGTATGCCTGGGTCAACAAAATAAAATCAATTGACTCAAGAGAGGTGAGCATCTTGTTTTTTAACCCCCTTATCTTTGTATACTGAATGATTCTTGTAGAAATGTGATATCTACTTTGATTGTTGTTGGTTCCTATCCTTTTAAACAAGAAACGGAAATGGCAAGTAAAGCAAATGACTGGGCAACCAAGCCAACTGATCTCAGATGAGCATGGATACAAGTGTCGGTGTATGACACGGGTACAAGGTTGTCAGACACGACAACTCCAAAAAAAATAGGACATGAGGATACAGCATCATATTTAAATAAAATTAAATATGTTTATTTTAAATGAAAAGAATGTGTGAGAATAACACCAATAAAAAATAATATGCTAGTTTCACTTTTAACATTTCAATGACAAAGGTTTTAAGAGGGGAAACCTAGCAATTAATATTGAAGTGTTTATGCAACATGGCAATTGAATCATCCTCCGAATAGGATCCATTGAAGCATTTCCTCTAGACAGATAAGGCCCTTGTTATCCGTCCCACACCTCATTGCAAAAAAGGAGTTAAGCTCTGATAAGTCGGGCAGATCGGATACTCATTGATCAGCCAATGATGGGAATGATTATAGAGGGTGGTTGTTTATTTATTTGTTTTTTGGGATTATGAAATTGCCAGTTCATATTGTCGAGATTCTTCAAGAACCTGCATATAAATCTTAAAAGAAAATTACAACTCAAAAACTCGTTAGGTCTTGACTCTTGATAAAATTATTAGCCATTAAGACCTCTAGGCCTTTCCATCCCATTCAGCATAATCACATTGCTAGCAGAACACTTGGTTGAGTAGCTTACCTACCTCTGCTTTTTTGCAAAATCACGCCTACTCTGTTCCACATCCAAATGTTTGGACGACATCATTATAGTAGACAAAAGTGACTGGCTTCAGCGATGGAATCTTGTTACTTTAGTGAGGTCAATTTTTTTTTTTTCCATATTGATGGAACAGGTAGAACAGACCAGTGAGTCAACTTGCTTCTCCACTTCTCCAAGTATGGCTTCTATGACTTTCTATGAAAACCTTCAATCCTACATTCGGTAAGTTTTCAAATTAACTCCTTATCACCAACTTTTCTTCTCAATGAATTTTTGTCAGCCTTTGAAAAATCATCCATTAAGACTGGAGTTTCTTTCTACTTTTATGGGCAAGCTGACTCGCCAAATCCAAACGTAGTTGATTTGCCTTCACCAAATAAGGCTTTGTAGCTTATATATAGCGTAAATCACTTGATTTATTTGGTTAAGTCAATTGTTTTTCTACCTCACCCAAAGCTAGTTTCCCCTCTATCACGAGTGGGTGAAGGATATCAGTGAGTGAACTTATGCTTTCCAAATTGCTGGGATGTTTTCATAATGAATGAAAACCTGCTAAAACTAGGGTGTTCATAGTTTGAATCCAGCCCGTAACCCTCCTGAACTCGATTAAAAAAAAATAGCTTGACAAACATTTTGGTCCCATTTCGTTTTAAGTCCCACCCCTGGTTGCCCCACTTTCTCACCAATGCAACTAGGGCTTTTTGTTCCTGTTTTTTGTAAAGGTAAGAGCTAAACCCGTAAACCCATGCTCATGATATCAGGGACAATGGTCCAAGGTTGGTTCTCTTAAATCCACCGCTGCACTGGCAGAATCGCAGTCACGATACAGGATCGTCAGCAGCTACTGCATTAAGTCATAGAGATTAAAAATTTATGTTATAAATTTTTTTCATAGTTTAAATCATATAAATAAGACTGCTAACCTTGTTTATTACCATATGTCAGATACTGTGATTTCTGACCAAAAGTCAAACTCTTAATTAAAC